>VSWD01000007.1:52245057-52845057 GCA_033119305.1 Pinctada imbricata
CCACACACTTTATGAAGGATGCATTTGAAACTGAGGTTGCGCTAGACAAAAATTAAAGAAGCTCCTCAGTTTCCATTGAAAATGAAATTATTCAAAAATTTGCAACTTGTCCAGCCGGTCTGAATTTGGCGGACACTGAGTGACTAAATTAATGAAAAATCTAACAAGAGTGAAACAGCTTTCGACACCTCTGACTCGGTGTTATTTTGTATTTGAATTGTAAATGACCTTGAATAGCAACTCATTTACTGTACCTGTTTCTGACAAAGCTGTACCATCGACTATGTTTAAATGATGTGCCTTTGTTTATAATAAATTCTACTTTTGGAGCAGTTGGATGCTGCATTTTTACATTTGTATCCAAAGGTTTTCTTAAATCGCTCGGATCAAACTCTGCTCCGCCACCCATGGTTGTGGATTTTGTAAGGGCGGAAATGGCATCAAATCGTAAATTCTAAACCTATATCAGCCCGAAAGACAACTCGTAAACCGGAAATCGTGTACTCCCTTTTTTTAAGGTTTCCGATGTACAATAGGGCATTTTCCATGGCCGGTAAGGTGATATAAACTATATATTTCCGAAATGTTATTATGTCCACTGCTCAGAAATAATAATGTTGGGGCCAGATAACTAATGAAGCATTTTTAAAAGTTGTCTATTTTCTCTATTAGTCCAGTCAATTTTGAGGGAAAATGGTAAAACCTTGAACAAATTGCAACAGAAATTTAATTCAAATTAATAACAATCACATTCACACAAAAAGCAAACAAGACTTTTGGCTTCCTTAAACCAGGGACGTTATAAAAATATCCCTGCTTACACGAAATTTAAATATCAATTCCACCTCAGTAAAGGAACAGGCATATAAATCACTGATTAGGCCAACATTAGAACATGCCTGTTCAGTTTGGGACCCATACTTTACTGAGGACATAAATAAAATAGACAAAATCCAAAGAAGAGCTGCTAGGTATGTCACTGGCAGAAATAATAACACCTCAAGTGTCAGTGACATGTTAAATACCTTACAATGGAGAAAACTAGCAGACAGAGACGGACGCGATGATGTTCAAAATTGTACACAACAAAGTTGCCATATCAAAAGATGACAGACTTATTCCTCCTTCCAAATTCCTTCATGTAGAACACAAATTAGACAAAGTTCATTTTTTCCAGAACTATAAAGAATTGGAATCATCTATCTCTGGACACTGTCATGAGTGAATCAGTTGATTCATTCAAGGCAGCTGTCTCCACAGTGGTGGATTCAGCCGGGGGGGGGGGGGGGGGACACGGGGGCACGTGCCCCCCCGGCAGTGCCCATCGAAGGGGAACTTATAACATGCTTTTACTGTTTCCTAACAAAAATCTACGAAATTAGTCAGAAATACACATGTAGCCCCAAAATCCCCCCAGAAACCACCGATTTGTATAATATAAATTTTCCAAAATTTTCTCGGGGATACATTACAAAGTGTGGAAGGATGCATTGCTTAAATGTCCATTGTCTGTATACATGTACATGAACAACAACCTACACCGAATCACGTTCATATAGGACTTTCTTCATCTGAAGGATGAATCGGGAATAACGTACAGTCAAATGCAAGTCATAAAACACAAATCTTCGATATAACCTTCAATTTTAGAATTGACAATTTTTTTACTTTTTTTTTTTTTTTTGGAGGTCATTGAACAATTAAAATTGTTTGACCAGATTTAGACCGGCATATCCAAGAATTTTGCAAACAGTTAAAAATGCATGTTTTTCTTTATTTTTAAATCGATTTTAGAAAATTTTACCGATGAATAATATACCTTTCTATCTGGACGATGCAAAGCATGGGGCACCCATGATCTCTTATTTTTTTCAAGGAAATTTATCATTTACTTATTTTCTTCATCTTACAAAAAATTAAAACAAACAAGCGTGGATCTAGAGTAAGGGTTAGGGGGGTAAGATCCCGTCTGGAATTTTCAAAAAATGCTGATTATTTCCTAGCTTTTAGGTAAATTTACAGCTGGAACCCCCCCCCCCCCCCATGGGCGGACCTCTCTGCCCTTTTAAAACTTTTTTTGATCCATCATTTCCTTAGAAAATCCTGAACATGTTGACTTAGACCTGCATGCCCTACAAAAACAATACAGCATAAAAAAAATGTCGAAATCTTTTTTAAATATACTATTAATTATCGTTACTGACACTGACTGAATCATGCGCGCCTAATCCCTTCTAAATTCAGTTAAATACGCTTCAGATGCCATCAAATTGCTTCATTTTTTCAAAATTTTCTCGGGGGAGGCCCCTCGAACCCCCACCAATGGGAGGGGAAACCCCCTCCCATACCCTCCCCCACTCGGCCCTTCGGGCCTCGCAAGTGAATCCCATCAAAAATTGTACGTGCCCCCCGGCAAATGGGGTTCTGGATCCGCCCCTGCTCCATGCGCGGATCTAATATTTTTGGTCAAAGGGGGGGGGGGGTTCCAAAATTGTAGGAAGTCTACCTATCATGTAGGTATATTTCGGTGCATATCATGGGGAGGGGAGCAACGTGTGCACTAAGGATAGATTTTTGAGGGCGGGTATTGTTAGCTTTCCTTTCACGTTTATTTTTATGAAGAATTGGCGAGCAAAGCGAGCCTGAAATTTTTTTTTAGATATTAGATATTAATTTGTCTTGATTCGATCGAGATGATTATATATAACATTGGATATATTACTCCTTATATCGGCGAGCGGAGCGAGCCCCGAAAATTTTGATTAATTCACATTTCATAAGAATAAATAGATAAGTCATTTTCCCGAATAATCTGACAACGTAAAATTACAAAACCTTACAAAAGATTAGGGATGTAACATCCTATGAAGTAAGGGACTGTTTAAAATACGAGTTCATAAGACCCAAGACAGTAATATAAAATTATTTAGTATCAAAATTGAAAATATTTCAGGAATTTTGCAGAAAAAAATAATTGTGTATTTATAAATGGCGAGCGAAACGAGCCGAAATATTAGGTTTCAAAGCCTTTTATGCATTTTTAGACCCCTTTCAGATAGAAATGGGCCAAAGCTGGACCCCACCTCCGAAAATCTCAGGGGGGGGGGGGGGTCCAGACCCCCGGTCCCCCCCCCCCCCCCCCGTCTGGATCCGCGCATGGTCTCCACCCTCAGTCATTTTAAAATTCACTAACCTGTTGTAAATAGTTTTAACCTTTAAAATTTTTTCATTTATTCACATCCAGCCGGTGTAAAGACGAATAATGACCCCCGTCGAATAATGACCGGGGGTCATTATTCTACGTAGCAAAATGACCCCCCGGTCATTATTCGACGACTTAGGGGGTCATTATTCGACCGTAGAATAAGTTGCACCAGCCTCAAAAATTGCAAACCCCTCGTGAAAAATATTGACCCCCATAGAATATTGACCCCCATAGAATATTGACCCCCTTATAAACCGACTTGATTTCTCGATTAATGTTATTAATATGTACTCTTTTTATATCTGTACGATGGTGTTCTGAAAGTTCATAGATATGGCGCATGTTGACGCTTACACTTCAAATAATACTAATATGCATTTTTTTTTTTTTGCGATTATTTGCAACCAACTCATTTGTTAATTCTGATTCATAAATTAAAAAAAACTTATGACCTTCGAAACCCGGATACCACTTCATTTTTGTGACTTATTGGATGTCATAACATTATAAGTCTATTGTGTATTTTAAACCCATACAAGTCCATGGATAAGCTGTACCGAGTCTTTACATCTACAGGAGCACTTGGGTCATACAGAGATTCTGATTTACGCCCAGAAGCGCTAAGTCAAACCCCTAAAGTATGCATATTACCCTCCGGAGATGTTCATAAAATGACAATTGAGTTTGCAAGCGTGGTGTGGAAAAAGAGAACTCTTTCGTCGGTCTAGAAATAAATGGGCTTTCCATTAATGACATATATGGATAATGACCATATCCCTGTATACAGCACAAAATGGATAATTCAGAAAATCAGAAACCGAAGGCATACAAAATCAAGATAAAACAGGAACCAAGGCAAACAAACAAAAACCTCCACCACATGAAAGGAAGCGAACTCCCGATATGGGAGTGAGACCAGGTGCCCAGGAAGAGTAAGCATCTCCAGCTTGCATGCAACACCCGCCGCTTCAAATCGGTAAAACTGTCACATCCGGTTACTTCCATTTCGGAAGACATAGATTACAATCTATGGTTGAATGGTTCAAAATGGTCTATGACAGAATATCATCCACCATTCTGGAGAGTTGGACATCATAGTGTATAACGAGTTCCCCATATCGACCGTAGAACTTCCTCAGTGACGATGTTAGTCGGTCACAAACATATCCCTGACTGAGAAGCTTATCTCATGAGTACAAACAACCTTTTTCCACGCTCCAGGACATTTTAGAACTCCAAGAGGATAATATGCTTTATTAAGGGACATCTTATTAAGCTCCCCTGTAAATTTACGTCATTATTATCGTCACTAAGGAAGTTTTACGGCCGATACGGGGATCTTACAACACAATACGAAGTCCCCCTCTCCCGAATGTTAATTGACATTCTGGGGCATGACAATAAACAGTAAAAATCCTGAATCAGTCAGACATTACACCTAATCATGACTTTACCGAAAATGACATTTTTTTTACCAATTCAGAGAGGTTTCCATAGAACATTTGCGACGGGTGTGCCTAGCCGACATGGAACGCTCACTCCTTCCGGACACCTGGTCCTATATCTTTGGGATTAGCAGTTCCTCAGGTGGAAACCACTATCACCGAACTTGACATCATCAAATTTAACAATATCACCGAACTTGACATCACCGAAGGAGCTGTTAAGATAAGCCGTAAAATCTGACCTGAAAAGTGGAATTTTGAAAATTGAAATTTCAAGAACTTTTTTGTAAAATGTATACCTATACGGCATCCCATCAGAATATGAAGTTATTTTTCATCTGTTTTGCATAATATTGCTAAATTTGGGGTCAAAACTTGTCTTTTTCTCATAGAAATCAATAGAAAACGGAAAAAGTTTTATTGAACATTGTTCCCCCGGATATACAGCAAGCCACTTTTACTGGAGGTGTGTATCCATGATACAAATTTTTTGACAAAGTGGGGTTCTGTATCTCCGAGGGGAACACTTCCCCAGAGACGAAAAACAAAAAAATGGAAAGGGGTGCATCTTTTAAGAATCGACCTTTTTGACCATAAAATGTAGCACATTTGACTATTTTTCCGTTTTAGTCCCTCAAAAATTGTATACTTAATATGATTGAATGAAATACATGTATACAGAATTTAGGAACGAAATAAGAAAGAGTAATGTTCGTTTCTCCGCCAGTGTGTATTTCGCGCTAAAAGGCTTACATTCGTTGTAACCATTGAATGAAGAATAAGACCGTATTTTAAGTTCGAGATTTCATTATTTACCGATTAAAGGAGGAAGAACGTTCGAATTCTATTTCTGATACACAATGTATAACATACATGTATTTGATATCTTTTAGCTTATATTTATCCATTTTAGGTAAATATTATCAAATTTCTCCTTTTTTGTCGATATTATCGGATTTTCTATCCGAGCACCCCTACCTCTTTCGACCTCAATTTTACAATCTTAAAGAGTTCGTTAGCAAAATGTAAAACATGCAAAAGGTCTGCAAATACATATATTTCAGTAACGATTAATGTTTTTCTGTATACGATTCGCCATGCGGAAGAAATAAGTAACGAGATTCAGGGCTAAATACGGCCCTTATCTTAACAGCTCCTTTGACAGGTTTCAACTGAATATGTTCGACGGGTGTGGCTAGCCAGCAGGGGGTGCTGATTCCTCCGGACACCTAGTCCCGTCCAATTTGGGACTTGCATATGTTCTACTTGTTGAGAGCATTTACCTTAATTTGTCATGAATTTCTGGATTAAAGCTTTCTGGACTCTGACTTCTGTATTTATATTTTACTTCTAACACATTTCAATTTATTCAAATAAGGCAATTATTGTCATATGCTTAGTTACATTATTTAGGACGTGTGCAAGGGAACATGATTTGTTCCATAGGTAAAAGATTCGAACCATTGGACATGCATTTTCTATCATAATGGTAACACTTGAATTGTGTGTCCAGTCACATCAACCATTCAATATGCCGTTCAAAACTGTTCTCGAAGTCTATTCAAACATTACAGCCATGCTTCCTGGCGTTGCGTCAATTTTCGTCATAAAATTCTTTGCACTGTGCATAATTCTAATGTAAAATTAAACGTCTAGACAAATGAAACAAACACGCTCTTTGTAAATTTTTGGCTACGCGGCCTATATTGAGCAAAAGAGGATATTATTAAATTAAGAAGATAGCACTGAAGCCATTATTACAATAGTAGCAGTATTGATGTATATTAAACATACATGTAATTGCAAAATCGTGTTATCCTCTTTCTGTTGATAAAGGCCGCATGACCGAAATTTGCAAAGAGAGTGTTTGTTTTATTTATTCAACTTGCTTCCCTATTGAGGACCATAAACCTCAGTATTTTTTTCTGACCAAAAGGGGGGAGGGGCGAGTTGCAACCCCCGCAACCCATCCCGCTCTGATCCGCCAATGAGTCATAAGCTCATGATTATATTCGAAGTTGTGATTGTCTAAAATCGTGCTCATCAGTTACATTTTGGAGTTGTCTGGAACAACTGCAGTTGTTTCATTGAAACTGAACAATAAGCCTGTACTTATGCCAGGTTTCTTCATTTCAGATCGCCCAAAGAGTGAATCTGGTTTCCACTGCATAGATTGAATGAAATCTGCTCTTCGTGATGCGTTGAACTCATAGGGTTCAAGCTATACTGCAGTCCTTTCAACAACCACTATCTTTGTTTTTATTGCACCTCGGATCAGTTTCTTCCAATGGGATTGTCTGAACCGCGTCACGTGATTGCCTCCTATCAGATCATAGTATACCCCCCTCAAGCTTATAGGAGGCAAAGGCCGCCACACCGAGACATAGAAACAAGACCATAGATTAGGAGAGTAGAAACAAACCTTGGTGGTCGTTATTATCATCTACTTACAAGGAATAATTATCATCTGGATAATTTTGTTAAAGTTCAGATAATTATAACGATAGTTTAAGCGATTTGCCTATTATTTGTCCAAGATCTCAACTACAATGCAACGGGCATCACAATCGGAATCCTTTGGGGGTTTCTCTGTGAAGCATAACAACCCAGTTGTTCCGATTGCAAGTCGGCGTGGCGTCACTGTGACGTCTTTTTGTTATGACGTTACGTAAGTGCATTTTTTCCTGTGCAAAATGTTCAAATATGACAATTATCATCTCGCTTCAGAAGCTTTCTCTTTGTACTTGTCAATTCAGTCTAGTTTTTGGTTTATTATTTTAGAATAAACCATAAAAGTTAACTCCCTATCTAATGGTATAAATTATTTTCGAATCAGTAAAGAAATAAATAGAAAATCGATGATGGGCCACAATTTTGAAACGATGGTTTGACTGTAAATGATCATGATAGAATGGTCCTCGATCCATTAGGTTTCTGACGGACCTACCACAAAAATATAGGGGGTCAGTTGTGAACATAGCGGCGTTTTACCGTGTACTGTAAACGTGGTTATTTTCGCTAGGGGAAAATTTCGCGATCATAACATTAAGACTTTTTGCGTGGGGGAAAATTCGCGATCAAAATATTTTCCATTTGTAGGTATGCGGCGGGGATATTTTCGCGTGGGGGAAATTTTCGCGAAATCTCTCGATTCGCGAAAAACGCGAAAATAACCCCCACATGAAATTTTCCACGTTTACAGTATTCCAACTGTAAACATTCAGATAAAATCTGCATTTCAGTTTGCCGCTATTATCTGACTGTTTATAGTTGCGATACACGACAAAATGCACTCTATTTGATGCGGACAAGTGTTGGACTTGTATGTGATATACATGAATAACGTTTACATTTAAATGATCTTCTACATGAACCTGTGTAGATCAATGAGTTAGTGCGCCGGTCTGCGGATCGGAAGGTTGTGAGTTCGAATCCCACTGTATGTAATTTTGTAATTTTCGCTTGCTCCGAGTTCCTTGCGGCGCGACAAAGCCCATACATATGAAATCAAGCATGGCATTCACCCGAAGCATAGGGTGCAGTGGACATAAATTAAGATGCACCAAATATGGCGTCGAACTGAAATCGATGCAGTATATCTTTAACAAAGATAGTGGTTGTATAGCTTTAACGATTACCCCTCGATAAACGACTTGGAAGTGGGAGATACCTAATCGGAGTGGCGAGGCGGGAGTCTGTCTACCTGTTATAAACTTTAACTTTCGCCATATTTTTTGTCGTTAGAGATAGAGTTCATATTTAGCATGCATACTCAACTAATGAAACCGTTTCAAATGACACCAGGGTCAAAGACCCTATGCACTTCATGCTAACTAGCTTTTTGGACTTTGTTGCCATCGGGGCATAATGTTTCACAGACACATCTTGTTGTGGAAAATATCAAATATTATTATTACCAGGAGTGTAGTATGTAATGTACAATATGTGGTCATTTTTCTATGGGGGTCATTTTCCTGTAGTTCTAACATGTAGAAAAATGACCCCGGGTATTTATTCTACGGTTTCGACTCATTTTTCTACGGTTAGGGAGTCATTTTTGTACGTCGAATAATGACCCCCGGTCATTATTCGACGGGGGTCATTATTCGTCTTTACACCGGCGCAGCTAGTGCAGTATATTGAAATAATTTTTTTTTCGATACAATACAATACATGCATTTTGATTCAATACTCAATATTTTCAATACAATACGCATTTTTACATTCTTCTCAAATAAATAATAATATTGAATCAATAAATGCTGTTTTTATGTTTTAATCAATGAAAACTTTATAAAACAGATCAAAAATGAGTAACAAATGGGTGTTTTCCATTATTATTTCAAAAGCAATAAAGCCTGTGTTTGTGAAACACGAATGCCCCCGGTGACATCTTTGTTAGTATGAACACTATTTTCTGTTAAGTACATGTATGTGAGGTCACTGGGTTAAAAGGTCAAAGGTCAAGGTCACGAGGTCAAAAATTTTAGTATCAATGGAAAGGTCTTCTCACAAGGAATACACATATGAAATATGAAAGCCCTATCACTTACCATTCAAAAGTTATGCCCAATGTTAAAGTTTTTGAAAAGTAGGTCAAAGGTCAAGGTCAAGGTCACGAGGTCAAAATTTAAGGCATCAATGGAAAGGTCTTGTGACAAGGAATACACATGTGAAATATGAAAGCCCTAACACTTCCCATTCAAAAGTTATGCCCAATATTAAAGTTTTTGAAAAGTAGGTCAAAGGTCAAGGTCAAGGTCATGAGGTCAAAAATTTTGGTATCAATGGAAATGTCTTGTGACAAGGAATACACATGTGAAATATGAAAGCCCTATCACTTCCCATTCAAAAGTTATGCCCAATGTTAAAGTTTTTGAAAAGTAGGTCAAAGGTCAAGGTCAATGTCACGAGGTCAAAAAGTTTGGTATCAATGGAAAGGTCTTGTGACAAGGAATACACATGTGAAATATGAAAGCCCTATCACTTCCCATTCAAAAGTTATGCCCAATGTTAAAGTTTTTGAAAAGTAGGTCAAAGGTCAAGGTCAAGATCACGAGGTCAAAAATTTTGGTATCAATGGAAAGGTCTTGTGACAAGAAATACACATGAGAAATATGAAAGCCCTATCACTTCCCATTCAAAAGTTATGCCCAATGTTAAAGTTTTTGAAAAGTAGGTCAAAGGTCAAGGTCACGAGGTCAAAATTTAAGGCATCAATGGAAAGGTCTTGTGACAAGGAATACACATGTGAAATATGAAAGCCCTAACACTTCCCATTCAAAAGTTATGCCCAATATTAAAGTTTTTGAAAAGTAGGTCAAATGTCAAGGTCAAGGTCACGAGGTCAAAAATTTTGGTATCAATGGAAAGGTCTTTAGACAAGAAATACACCTGTGAAATATGAAAGCTCTATCACTTGCCATTCAAAAGTTATGCCCAATGTTAAAGTTTTTAAAAAGTAGGTCAAAGGTCAAGGTCAATGTCACGAGGTCAAAAAGTTTGGTATCAATGGAAAGGTCTTGTGACAAGGAATACACATGTGAAATATGAAAGCCCTATCACTTCCCATTCAAAAATTATGCCAAATGTTAAAGTTTTTGAAAAGTAGGTCAAAGGTCAAGGTCAAGCTCACGAGGTCAAAAATTTTGGTATCAATGGAAAGGTCTTGTCACAAGGAATACAAATATGAAATATGAAAGCCCTATCACTTCCCATTCAAAAGTTATGCCCAATGTTAAAGTTTTTGAAAGGAGGTCAAAGGTCAAGGTCAAGGTCACGAGGTCAAAAATTTTGGTATCAATGGAAAGGTCTTGTCACAAGGAATACACATGTGAAATATGAAAGCCCTATCACTTCCCATTCAAAAGTTATGTCCAATGTTAAAGTTTCTCGGACAAACAGACAGACAAACAGACAAACAGATAAACAGACAAACAGACGGACAGGCCAAAAACTATATGCCCCCGAATCTTTGATTCCGGGGGCATAAAAAGGAATAAAAAGATGACAATGGCAGATATGGAAAGTGTTTCTTTGTCTACCAAAGAATTCTGGTTGGTGACTGGTCACGTGCAAATTCGATGAATTGCAAATTATACACCCATGAATACCAAAACTAAGACATTCATTTCTTAATTTATTTACATTTTTCTCTGAATATTAGACACCCTATTTTGCACGTACACAAGCACAGCAAATTACAGCGTCAAAAGTATTCTTCCTAAGTTACAAATTTGGACGTGACGTCACATTTGCAACCCGATTTATCGAAATATAATTACGATAGAAACTTTATTTGAATTCGTATGTCTAAACGTTGATGTCATCAAAGAATATTAAAAAGAAATATATAAGAATATATAAGAACCAAAATCAAATAAATATTTTAAGATTTTATTTTCTTATTAAATGTATTGCAAGTATCGATACTCAGCATTTGTGTATCGATACGTATTGAAAATCTCAAAGTATCAATGCTCTTCATATATTCCATTATCAATATACAGCACTAGGCACAACCCAAGTGATATAATCTTCATTCTAATTTATTCTGTTTGTTTCACGCATTCTGATTGGTTCACAGGATTTCTACAAGCATGTATAACGACGATATATATGCCGCAAACCGACTCACTTGACATACTTTAAAATGTATTCCTACGTAAAGGACTAGTTGCGCTTACCCCTCATATCGGCCCTATAATTTCGACGAAAAATATTTTTGATAAACTAATTATTAATTATCACATTTTGCAAAGTTGAATATTTGAGAAAATACCGCGTCATAAATTTGAGCCCTCGTAACGTCACGCGCGTGATGTATGACGTCATGTTTTGACGTCATTTACCCTGAATGACGCAAAACTCAGGAAAATCGTTGCATTTTACACACAAATCTTCAAAATTCATCTATGATCCAGGCCTCGCCCACATATTTTTTTATGCAAATTAAAAGGCCGATCAGAAATTGACACAAAACATTTATGGGCACTTGATTTTATAGCTTTGTATCGAAATATCGCTCATTTATTGATATTTTCAATGATTTCAGTGCTTTTAGACGTTTTGAGCGACGTATTATTCAGTATAGGACTGTGAAATAAAAAAAAAAGTTTTTATGATTTAAACTCACCATACATTTGACATTTATAAACTAGAATATGATGGATATATAAACAACTTTGAAAATAGGGCCGAAATGACAGGTTACCGCACCTACTCCTTTGCACGTTACAAGCTTTAGCGCACTTTTTGCGTATGGCGTCATGCTTCCCTTTGTTCTTTGCTCCTGTGACGTCATACCGTAAACTACAAGGTATGAGCTTGTAAATGGCGTTCTCCACTTGTAAACAACAGAGCAAGTAAGTTTATTATTGATTACACTTTGATTTTTCGCTATTGTAATAAATACGAAGCAGTTGTATTTCATATTTTGCAGCGCAATAATTTCTGTTGGTCATTGCCAGTCAGTCCTCCGTAGCAACGTCGCCTCTAAAGCGATACATGAAACCCTCTGAGGGATATAAAAAGTTAAAATATGTCACATAAATTAGAATAGGGATAAACGTACTGTGTTTTGTGGTTCCGACAGGTATATCTTGGATATACTGTTGGAAACATACGATATACCGTCGGGGACAAGCCCCGACGGTATAACTGCGTTTCCAACAGTATATCCAACATATACCTATCGCAACCACAAAACACAGTACGTTTATCTCCTAAATGTGTTGAAGGTGATCACTCAAGAAGTAGAAGTAGAAGAAATAGTGTTTACTTTTTTGGACACATAATTATGTAGGGCATAATATATGAAAAATCTAAGACTCAAATATGTAAGGAAATATTATTTTTTGGGGGAAAATGTGACTTTTTCATATAAAATCACCGAAAATAGGGATTTTGTTTTTACTTTTAATTGGATGATGGTTTTAAAAATTAGAAAATGTGAATATATAGTGTTTTTGGTGCTCTTTCGGATGAAATAAGTTGTAAGTTTCAATTTCTATCTTTATTGTGTGTTTTGGGGTAAAAAGGTAGATTTTTTTTTTCAAAATTTCACAGAATTTTTAGGAAATTTTTATTTCTTCTTGCTTCTCATTTCCGCAGTATTGCATACATTTGTTCAATGATGATTTTAAAAATATCTTGCAAGTTTTCTCTTTCAAATGACATTTATTTCATGTTCTTTAATTTTTGCAAAATTATCGAAATTGCCGTTTTTTACAAAAACCTGTGTTTTTATTAGAAATCTCTGATTTCTGTATATCAATTTAAAGATCCCTTATCCACCATGATCTCGATGATTGAAAGCTATTTTCTAGTGTACCTTTTCATACTTTTTCAGATTATATATGTTTTACGTACATTTAATCCATAATTGAAATGTTTTGGGCGGAAAAAGGTGTTTTTCATTCAAAAATCGATGATTTCTGAAAAATATTTATCAAATATATCGGATTTGTTTGAAATGGTAACAGGAAAGATTTTCAACTGTAATTGTTTGATTTATTCATGAATTACATGTTTGAAACAAAAAGGGTACATTTTCTACTTCATTTTGGGGAAAATGTCTGTTTTCTGTTTGAAAATAACAGATTTCTGGACAAATTCTATAAATTTATTATCTTAGCTTAAATTATAAACTAAAAGCTACTTTCATATTGAAAAGTAGTAATCTTATCAAATGAAAGTAAAAAGAATGTGATAATTCATTTAAATCAGCATTTTGGGGATAAATTTGTATTTTTGTGCAAAAACCACTTTTTTTGAGAAAATAATTACTATTTCTTTTAATCTGCCTGAATTGACACATGTTAGCTTTGATAGGATGCTGTTTCTTATTATGAAGGGATAGGAATGTCAAGTGAGAACTGAAATTCAATTTATATGCTATTTTGGGGCAAAACAACTAATATATATGTGCAAAAATAACTTATTTCTTTGAATGATTTTTAAAAATTTATATATTTAAGTAAATCAAAGGTGAAAAGGTTTCGTATGATTTAATGGCATATAGAAAAGGGGTACAGGCGAAAGTGACAATTTTTGGCGACAATCAAAATTTTTGAAAAATCAGATTTTCTCATTGAGCATGCATTGTGTAAACAAATACATGTAAATACACGTTTCATTTGATTTATCTTAAACCCTACCTTTTAGGGCAAAACGATTGAAAATTTAGCTCTATGTCTTCACAATTTCGGCAATTTTGTGTAATATTGTTATATTTGGGGTAAAATACATTACATTAGCAAGCATTTATCTTTAAAAATCTTGCTTCTAAATATTTTTATAAGTGCTTGCTTTTCCATTCGGTTATATATTGTTTATATCAAATATAACAATACTTCACAAGATTTGAATAAATTGATAGAAAAATTAAGAAAAAATAAACAATTTGCTTGGAAATCAAGATTACAAAAGCAAAAACAAATTAACGAATACACATTACATTACATAACTTACAATGACAAACTATGATACATGTATTACATTTACATTCACCTAGACAACTCTTCTGAATATCATAAATGATGTAGCTTTTCATAGTAATAAATATTTTCCAGAAATCAGCGGTTTTTAAATAAAAAAAGTCAGGCACCCCCCCCAATAATCAAACCAATCTATCCAGAATCATTTCACTTGATCCTTTAAATGCCATTAAATTATAGGAAACCTCTCATGCTTTGATTGACTTATATAAATAAATTTTACAAATTATTCAAAGAATAAAGTGATTTTTGCACATAAATTAATCTTCTTGCCCCAAAATTGCATATAAATTGAATTTCAGTTCTCAAATGACATTCTTATCCACTTTTAATAAGAAACAGCATCCTATCAAAGCTAAAATGTGTCATATTAGGTAGACTAAAAGAATTAATAATCGTTTTCTAGAATACATGTACTTACAGATACATAGACGATGTGTTGTCCATCAATAATCCAAAATTCGCGGATTACCTGAGCAGTATCTATCCTTCGGAGCTTGAAGTCAAAGAAACTACAGAGACAAATAATTCAGCATCCTATTTGGACATAATGTTGTCCTACGACACTGATGGTCACATGAACACCTCACTCTATGACAAACGTGACGACTTCAATTTCAACATTACGAACTTTCCTTTTCTGAGTAGCAACATCCCTTCATCGCCTGCTTATGGCGTTTTCATATCTCAGTTGATACGCTATGCCAGAGCAAGTACCAAATATACGGATTTTGTTCTGAGAGCTAGGCGTCTTTCAGATAAGCTTCTCAGTCAGGGATATGTTTGTGACCGACTAACATCGTCACTGAGGAAGTTCTACGGTCGATATGGGGAACTCGTCATACACTATGATGTCCCACTTTCCATAATGGTGGATGATATTCTGTCATAGACCATTTGAACATCCAACCAAAGATTGTACTCTATATCTTCCAAAATGGAAGTAACCGGATGTGACAGTTCTACCGAATTGAAGCGACGGGTGTTGCATGCAAGCAGGAGATGCTTACTCTTCCTGGGCACCTGGTCTCACTCTCATATCGGGAGTTCGCTTCTTTTCATATGGTGGAGGTTTTTGTTTTTGTTTGCTTTGGTTCCTGTTTTGTCCTGATTTTGTATGCCTTCGGTTTCTGATTTTCTGAATTATCGATTTTGTACTGTAGACAGGGATATGGTCATTATCCATATTTGTCATGTAAGTGGTTTTTGCAAGAAAAAATAAATTTCACCTCAAAATACTGATTTTAATGAATTATTACATTCTTTTTACTTTCATTTGATAAGATGATTTATTTTCTTTAGGAAAGTAGCTTTGAATCTATAATTCTAGGTAATATAATGTATTTATAGAATTTGTTCAGAAATCTGTTATTTCTAAACAGAAAACAGGCATTTTGCCTAAAATAAAGTAGAAACTATACCCTTTTTGTTTCAAACATGTAATTGATGAATGAATCTAAACAATTACAGTTGAAAATATGTTTCTGCTATCATTTTAAACAAATCCAATTCATTTAATTAATATTCTCCAGAAATCGGCGATTTTTAATGACAAAATTTCCCTCCCCCAACACTTCAATTATTGATTAAATGTCAGTAAAACATGCATTATCTGAAAAAGTATGAAAAAATACAATAGAAAATAACTTTCAATCATTGATTTCATAATGGATAAGGTTTGTTTAAATTGATATACAGAAATCTCAGATTTTTAATTTAAATCGTAGGTTTTTGTATTAAAACTACAATTTCGAGGATTTTGAAAAATAATTATAATTAAGAATGTAAAATAAATGTTATTTGAAAGAGAATACTCTAAAGAATTCTTTAAATCATCATTGAATAAGTGAATGCAATACTGGGGAACTGAGAAGCAGGGAAAAATTAAAATTTCCTCAAATGTCTGTGAAATTTTGCAAAAATTCGAATTTTTTACACCAAAACACACAGAAAAAGTAGGATTTGGAACTTGAAACTTATATCACCTGAAAGAGCACCAAAATACTATATTTTAACATTTTCTTATCTTTAAAATCATCATCTGGAAAGGTCTTCGAGCAAATTGTCGGAATTCCAATGGGGACCAATTGTGCCCCACTCCTTGCCGACATTTTCCTTTACTCGTACGAAGCTGAATTCATTCAATCTCTGGTCTCTGAAGGGAAAAGATACTTAGCTTCTGACTTCAACTTAACTTACAGATATATAGACGATGTGTTGTCCATCAATAATCCAAAATTCGCGGATTACCTGAGCAGTATCTATCCTTCAGAGCTTGAAGTCAAAGAAACTACAGAGACAAATAATTCAGCATCCTATTTGGACATAATGTTGTCCTACGACACTGATGGTCACATGAACACCTCACTCTATGACAAACGTGACGACTTCAATTTCAGCATTACAAACTTTCCTTTTCTGAGTAGCAACATCCCTCCATCGCCTGCTAATGGCGTTTTCTATCTCAGTTGATACGGTATGCCAGAGCAAGTACGAAATATACGGATTATGTTCTGAGAGCTAGGCGTCTTTCAGATAAGCTTATCAGGCAGGGATATGTTTGTGACCGACTAACATCAGGAGTTCGCTTCTTTTCATATGGTGGAGGTTTTTGCTTGTTTGCTTTGGTTCCTGTTTTATCCTGATTTTGTATGCCTTCGGTTTCTGATTTTCTGAATTATCGATTTTGTGCTGTATACGGGGATATCGTCATTATCCATATTTGTTATCCATTCAAAAGTTACTAATCTTTCCTATTTCCAGCGATTTTTGCACAAAGAGATATGTTTTTCTAAACAAATAAGTATTTCCCCTCATTAAATTTTCTTAGATTTTTTATGTCATTAAGTGCATATCATTTTATAATTTACAATAGAATTATTTCAGTTGCAATATTTACATTTGACAGGACTATATATACATGTGACATATGTAGAATAACAAAGTTGTACAAGAGTTTTTCCCCTTTGAATTTTAAAGTTGTAGAACCTGTAATCGTCAAAAATTGGATAAAATTTAACTTGTAGAAAACCAACCGAAGTTTTGCCGAAGTTATTTTCTTTCCGTTAATAAAAAAAAACCACCAAAACCCTCCAAAATATCAAAATATAAAGATAATTTATTGTAAATATTTCTGACTCACAATATTTACAACGAAAATGGAAAACCCCGAAGTTACACATGCGCATTACCATCATTACAAATTTGAAATAATAACGACATATATTATTCAACTTAATATAGGGTAATACGGGTACATTTTCACAAAGTTTTTTTTTACTGACTTAAAATGAATGGCTTATATAGAAAGTGAAATATCAAAAGAAAAATAATTTCCTGAAGATTTTATTGGTACCAAATGATAAATACCTTTCCGTTACCATTTTCACTCCGAAAGTGAAAGTGAAAATACAGTAATGTTGACATGTCATTCAGATGGACTTTGGTCCCTTTTTGACCATTGTTCCAGAAAAAAATCTTAATATTGAAATTTTGCTGATTGGAAGCCCAAATCTATCTAAATAATATAAGTTATTTAGGGATTCGCCGATTCGTTTTTTGAGAAATCCACAATACACCACGGAGAGGCGAATTTCACAAGTCCCCATTCTGAGCCCCTAGCCGGAAATCACCTCTATGTTGTGACTCCTTCCAGTTTGATTTTTATATGCATATCTAGAAATAGAACCCATGAAAATCTTACGAAAATCTTGCTCAGAATCAAATGATATTATAATATGTAATTATAATACACACTATAGCGTTTTCAGTCTCTGACTCTTCATACATGTATAAAGCCAAATCAGCTTCGAGGCTATAGGGTTTATACTATTAAAAGCTAAATACTCCAATTGATACGATGCGATAGAATATATATCAGAAAATTTTGTTTCAAAAGTGAATTCTAGTGGACAATGAGCAATTTTTACAACATTTGCAGTTTTTATTTCGAGTGCTGATGCTACCAATTTGAAAAAAATCGGAAACCAGGGGGGATGTTGCCCGATCCCCCCAAACTCCACTTAATTCGTCCTTGCCTGTAGGATGTATTGTATACAGTAGTTTTCCATGTGCTAGTAGTCTTACTCCTTCCACATTCTGGGTTGTTTTATTTTGGAGTTATCTCTCTTAATATACATATCTCCAATGCTCAGAGATAAGTAAATTTTGCAACCTGGCAGTGTTCTTAGCACCATTATGAGCTCATATGACCGGATCATCATTTACATTATAAAAATGATCAGGAATTATTGCCGATTTTGCTTATTTCTGATTGGTGGAGACGCCGTGTGATAGAGGATACCTCAGAGTGAGTTGACCGCTAACGCTCCAAAGCGGTCTATTCGGGATTAGCGCGTGCATGACCAGCGCGTGCGTTGATTTTTGTAGTGTTAGATCTTTGACTTCGCGTATCATTACAATGCAATAATTTAATAAAGCAGTTATTAACTTTTGATTTCGGTCTACTCGTGACTATACAGACCTGGTCAGGCATTGGTTAACCTCTGCCTTCGGCCTCGGTCAACCAATACCTGACCAGGTCTGTATAGTCACGAGTAGACATCATCAAAAGTCAATAATTGTATAATGTACATACATTGTACTGTTCTCTAAATCCCTTGCACCTTGTAGCTTCCATATCTCATATACATGTACCTGTCTATGTATAGACACTCAACAAATTATTTTTGCAGAGCTTTTCATTTCTTAAAAACATTAAGAGAATTGAACGTATAAATAGGTTACATTTAAAACGCAGATTGTCAATATTGAAATATATGTTTTATTGTAAAATTCCAGTGCACCATATGCGCATTTAAACAAGTTATGTCTCATAAGTGATACTCAAGGCTGAAAAAGAGGAAATCCAAACAACATGAATCATTTAAGAGAAAAATCTAAAGATTCTGCCAAAGAACCTACTAAGGACATATTAATGCCATCAGGGATATTCTCCTTAGTTTTAGGAATTGCTCATTGAATATTTGTGGCGGAGGTTTCACAAATATATCTCAAGTCAATGTTCGATACTAGGATAATATGTATTATAAATGTATCAATTGATTAACTACAACAAGAAGCAGGTCATGGTTATCTTCCTTTGTCTTTACATGTATTGAATTTCTCATTTCATTGAACAAATCTTGTTTTCCTGAAGCATTTTTGAATTCTCCTTCGCAGCCATGACACATACTTTCATCGAGCTCTGCATTTCAGCAGCCACTACCCGATAATCCAACTCGGCAGCTACGAATGGACCTGATTGGCTGCAGAAATTCTTACACCTCCTTTACAACCTCTACAAAGAATCTAATCAAACCATACAGGAAGAAAACTAAGTAGATAGACTTTATTAAATGTCGCGAAGTACTAAAGGAAGCCTTAGATAACTATACCAAACGATGGTGTAAATAGGAAGGAGTCGAATCGCATTCTTCGAATGACTGGAAAACCCTCATTTTGGATATTACTGATATTCGAATAGATAACTTTCACAAAAATCCTCATCTTTTTGAAAATCCAAGTTATGATATTCGACAGATATTTCAAATCCAAATTACGCAATTTACATGAAAAATATGTCTTCACTCCTGGAGATAGAGCTGCCAACAACACTATAATCATTTGAAAACGTTACTACATGACAAGTATGGATAATGACCATATTCCAACGCACAGCAGAAAATTGATAATTCAAAAAATCACAAACCGAAGGCATACGAAATCAGGAACCAAAGCAAACAAAGAAAAAAATCCACCACATGGAAAGAAGCGAACTCCCAATATGGGAGTGAGACCAGGTGCCATGGAAGAGTCAGCATCTCCTGTTTGCATGCAACACTCGTCGCTTCAATATCAACTTTAGTTTCGGAAGTTTCGTCTACAAATGCTTATATCAAAGGTGTCCCTGACATTTTGAGCAAACATAACAGTGAAGTTTCTTCATTGAACATCCCTATTTCTAAATTGGATCTTCCTACAATATACTGCATACCAAAATCGCACAAGTCTCCTTACAAATTTCGATACATTGCTTGCTAATTCTAGCAAATGCTCCTACAATTTTGGTTAGAAATCTGACGTCAGCTCTCACGGCGATACAGGAACACGTAGAAAAATATTGTGAAACTGTTCTAAACAGGAATGATGTAAACTTATTTTGGTCTGATAAAATTTAGGGGATGTGATTGACAAAATGAAAACTATACATTCTCAAGCCAATACGATTTCCCCATCACCAGTATATCTGAATCAAAGGGTTTACTTTCCGCTATTGAATACAAATCATACAAATCATGGACATGTAGTGACCTTTGTATTGCATTGTCCTTCCTCTATGACAATATATATGTAAGATTTGGTGAGAATCTCTACTAGCAGGTTGTAGTCATCCCTATGAGTTCTAATTGTGCGCCTCTTGGTGAAGATTGATTTTTATAGACATGTGAAAAAAGAATTCATCCAAAATCTTCAAAAGCAAAGAAAACGTGATGATTTGAAATGTTTCATTGGTACTTTTAGGTACCTGGATGATATTCTTACTATCGACAATCCTGTTTTTGAAAGGTATAACTGTTATTTATCCAAAAGAATTGACTCTAAACAAGACACACATTACAAACACAAAAACACCATTTTTGGACCTAAATATCAAGATTGTTAATGGAGAGATACATACAAAAGTGTATGACAAAAGAGATGTGTTTGGATTCAACATAGCAAATTTTCACTGGCTTGACGTTGATGTTCTTAGAATACCGTCATATCCGTCCTAAGTCGGCACCGGTTGCCCATTGGTCGCGTTTGGTTATGCATGGTCTTTTATGTTTCATGTTTCTACGGTGTGTGTTGGTATTCCGTGTCCCTTTTGTGTCTCTTTCTGTGGGTGTCTGCTCTGTTTTTTTTTTTTTTTGCATTGGGTATTTTGAAGTTTTGCTTTGGGTGCTGCAACCGAGTATTGTTGGAGATCCCTTCCTTTCTATGGTATCTACATTTCGCAGCTCATCCTGTATGCTAGAGCATGTACTAATGTTTTGGATTTTCATGGTACAAATTTACAAATTACCATGAAAGTTTTAGTTTTAGTTATCGCTTTCACAAACTAGTAAAGACTTTCTGGAAATTTTATAAAAATTATTGTCAACTTCTTTTGAAATGCGGACCCATACAAGCAACATTGTATATTACTTTGCAAATTTCGCAACCTGCATTTTATGGTTACATGAATAACAAAGTAGGAAGGATCAAAGGTAGACAGAATTACCATCGACATTGTGTAAGAATCATCAACGCCTTTATATCGTTAATATAATCCTTCTATCACCAGACGGACACTTGGCTTGGTCTTGGACCAATCAACAGTCTTGAACCAGTGCATTATTAATAGCCATTCTCTGTAAGGACCAAAATAGTTCGGCACGGCATGTCATGGATTTTGATGATTTTCGGTATAATGGGTATATATTGAGTGCTGACCATGAAAATAACACTTTTCATGCAATGTGACCTCTGGTTGCCATGGTAACGAGGTCATTCTATTTATAGCACTTTTGGGACCATGAAATAAGCCAGCTCCGGAGACTTCGTTGCCATGGATACCACTGTAACAGCTTGTTCATCTTTATATAATCTATTCTTCCTTACTTCCATTCTTACTTAGTACACTTAGTTATGTGATATTTATTACAGGAAGCTTATTGTATTAAGCCAAACTAAGTCAAAATGAAGCGAAAAATAGAGGTGAAAATAAGGGCCAATTTAGTGTGTTTTTGACCATTTTCAATCTTAAATATCACAAAAGGCACCAATAGGAGACTAGTGATTTTCATCAATGGAAATGTGTGTTTATTGACAAATAAAATGAACGAAAAATTGGAGTGGGTATTTAAGATTTTTACCTAAATACTGTCGTCAAAGACCGTTGCCATGGCAACATTAGACCTTTTTGCTTGTTTCATATTGTCTTTGAAATTGATTTTATTCCTCTTTAGAGTTACATAAGATTGTCAAAATGTATGCATGTATACATATGACTTGTATCTTTTACATAAGAACAATTAAAATGTTCAAGGTCATTGGCTTGATGTTCAAGGTCATTTATACTTTGAGACTCAAATTTTGCATAAAATATTGATTTTTTAATTTTTTTGTTACCGATTTTAGTGATTTTTTTATTTAGATATTTTCATAGGTCATATATATTATGAAAGCACATGAATATAAGAAAGACAAATCTTAGAATTTATTGAATTATAGCTATTCAATAGGAAAATATTTTTCCGTCAAAAAACAAGAAAAATACAGATTTCGTCCCTTTTTTATCAACATACTCACCAAGAATTTAGATATTCGAAGATGTGAAGAAACGTAATCAATAGTTCTAAGAAATAAGTGATACATTTATCATTTTATGGCAAATAACTGTTAAGTTCAATATTTCAAGGTTTCTAAAATATTGACACCTTCATTTTATGAAAAATCAGGATTTTTCGTCAAATCTGGTCACTTAAAGTTTAATGACCTTGAAAATTCAGCGGGTGACCTTGAAATATTTTCAAGGTCATTTTTATATCAAAACGCCTTTGATAGATGTATACATGAACTTCTGTTCCAATATCATGCGTAGATAGTTTGATAGAGGTTGTGTTTAAATTCATCGTATTGAAACCTTTCAGCCAATTGTTGCCATAGCAACTAAATTTGATGCTGCTTTGCATATAAAAGGACAAATTAGCCCAATTAATTTTTTATATTCATGTAGAGTTCAAAGATGATACTAATTGGATAACTACAATTTGGACTTCAAAAATTGGTGCTTTTATGGAATTTTCAACCTTGTAAAACAGTAAAAACATGCAAAAAAGGGTCTTTGAGTGCCCAAAACAAAGCCTTTTGATACCCTGTTTCGGCCCAATTTTTCATCTTGTATACATAAGGCATCCGAGATGAATGTAAAAAACTTTACAAATATGCGTAATAATAAGGATTAAAAGAAAATATTCAAAGCAATTTAAGATTTAAAATGTACCTGTTTCCATGGTAACGAAGCCTACAGATATGCCTTGTCCTATAGATTTTCCCGATTTTTGAAACTTCAGACACGGTTACCATGGCAACGACAACCTTTTTGAAAAAACTGGGGTCGATTTACATACAAGTACTTCATATTGAACTTCCATACCAAAAATCTCAAAAATCCATGACATGCCGTGCCAAAATGTTTTGAAATTCTTTGGTTCTTACAGAGAATTGCTGTTAAGAACTGAACTCTGTCTGACTGTGACGACAGGACTCCATGACGGGTCCTATCCAAACCTCTTCAGGGAAGACAGGGCCCGACCACCTGTCCTCTTTGAATGTCAGTCGGACTCCTCGGGTGATCACATGCATGAGCTCGCTACAGTCGGCAGAACACGGACTGTATTTCGTATGCCATCTCATTTTTTTTATATCCATTTACATATCCATTGAGTGTTTCTTGGGCCCCTGCGACATGCTGTCTGTTTGTAAGTTGATCTTACAGCGGGGAGGTTATTTTACACCAAAATTGTGCGTTCTTCGAGACCTCTGGGTAATCGAAAAAAATTGGGAGGGTTGTGCGTACGTAATCCAGGATAACCACACCGTCTGCTACTGACGAGGCAGATGGTCGTCCTAAGTCGGCACCGATTGCCAATTGGTCTCGTTGCTATATCTGTAATCATTTGTGTTTGAAGTTTCTCTGTAATTTTGCTAACCAAACTGGGGATGCTTACTCCTACCGGGCACCTAAACCTACATCTAGCTCGACAGGGGTCCGTCGATGCTCAATCTGGTGCTCTATTGTGAGTGCTGTTGAGGTTGTCGTTTGAATCTTTTTATCTCATTTGTACCATTTGCGTCTCTGTCTGTGCATGTCTGCTTTGCGTTTTTGCAGTAGGTGTTTCGGGTTTTGCTGTTGGTGCTGCAACTAGGCGTTGTTGAAGATCCCCTTCTTTCTATACAGAGTTGCGAGGTTACATAATAACAAGGATAACCACCAAAATAGGACATATTTCCTCTACATTTTCGAATCTGAAGCGGAAAAAAAAATCATTTTACCGTACAGGAAATAAGATAAGGTCCTCATCACACAAAAAAAGAAAATTAAGAAAAAAAAATTGTCAAGTGCTTAGATAGATGTACTTAGAATATTTGTTCAGTGATGTCTAACTTTTGACACTTTCTTATACTTCCCGTTAGTCGTTACTCTGTTTGTACCATTTCACCTGAAACATGCAGATATTCTGATTGAATAATGTTCCAAAATTGAAATTTTTCAATGCAACTTCATTAACCCCTATTGAGAGGGTTCCTTATCAGGATAGAGGATGGGATTGTACAGAATCATGGTGGACACCCACATTTTTCATTTCAAACTGAAACCTCCTATAGGTTTTCTGATGAACTCTGTTTCGTATTAATTTATGATAGAATAAAAATACATCTTAGCCAAGCCTATAATTCTTTGTAAAGTCAGTCCTACCAGAAAGAAAAAAAATGAAAAAGAATGTGAGTAAATATTCAAGTAAATTGTGTCAGAAAAGTGAAAATACTGGTTCATACACATGAACACTAATAACCAAAATATCCAAGTTCGAAAAAACAATGCATCATCGTCTTTTTAGATTGAATACGATTAAGAAAATGAAATATGTAAATCACTGTCGATAATTGACATAAAATCATATTTAACCTTTCTTTTTGAAACCCAAAGTCCGATACAGAAATATCGAAAACAAGTAGCAGAGCGTCCGCTGTGTTTTGTCTCTAGTACTATTAATGTATATACTGGATATCGTAAGTGATCCAAAGTCTTAACAAAATGTTGCAGCTTCATTCAACTGCATTATTAACAGAAAAACCTACTTTCATTTCATTACCCTTGTATCATCTATACAACGTATTAATGGTTCTCGAGAGACACCACACAAAATTTTGTCCGTTAATTTTTGTCATTGTATCTCCCTCAGTACATATCTCTACATTCACTTACTCTTGGGTATACATTTTTTGTCATTTTGAAAATTTGACAATTCTGATCGTATCTTAATATATCTAATGTTAGACAGAAAAAGTATAGCTCAAAATCGTTCAATTCATCCTCTTCTCCTTTTCCCCCTTTTCAAAGAATTTACATGATTCTATTGAATTCCAAGTTTGTATTTTGAAGTAGCGGGGTACAAAGATGCATTTGACACAAATAATTTCGGAAACAAATCTCCCAACTCTACTGCCATTTCACAGTGGACAAACTTAGCCAAGTACAGAGTAACAGCCATGTGGACAAACTTACCCAAGTACAGTTTATCACACATGTGTTT
Source organism: Pinctada imbricata (assembly GCA_033119305.1). Taxonomy (NCBI): domain Eukaryota; kingdom Metazoa; phylum Mollusca; class Bivalvia; order Pterioida; family Pteriidae; genus Pinctada; species Pinctada imbricata. Next base: position 52,270,547 of record VSWD01000007.1, read on the forward strand.
TGGAATTCAATCCTGATTAGTGAAACAAAGGAGGGGATCTCCAACAACACCAGGTTGCAGCATCCACAGAAAAAAACCCAAAACAACCAATGCAAAAACACAAAGCAGACAAGCACAGAAAGAGACGCATAAGGGACAAGGAACGTCAACGCACAACACAGAAACATAAAACACGAAGGACTACACATAAACCAACGAGACCAATGGGCAACCGGTGCCGACTTAGGAAGGCCATCTGCCACGGAAATAGCAGAAGGTGTAATTAAAAAGTTCCCCGCAAAGGGTTTGTCAGTAAGTGTTTTGAATATTTTCCCCTGACATGGTCGCCACAACACATTTTGTATAGACATAACCTCAGACAGTGCATGTGTTTTACATATTTTTATTTTTTGTGCATGAACATCGACGGAGGGTGCGACTAGCCAACAGAGATGCTTACTCCTTCCGGGCACCTGGTCCCACCTCTAGCTTGCTAGGGTCCGTTGATGCTCAGTTTTGTGCACTATTGTGAATGCTGTTGAGATTATCGGCAGGATCTTCTTTAACTCATTCATAGTATACCAAATTATGAAGATGACCAAATATGTATACAAAAGAGACGACAAAGGACGGAACTATGCGTTTAATGAGATACTTTATTACCAAAAGTGACCAGGAACTGAACGTTTCACAATTAAATAAAATCAGCTGCCAAAAAGCCGTTACATGTAGATGCACGTTTAACTGTATAAGTGGTCAGAGCAATGTTACTTTCTGTATTTCAAATGTAGTGAAGCAACTGTATCATTTGATCATTCATCTTTTTAAAATACATGGTTTAGTCATCCACAAGCAATCTTGAAAAATTGATAATTTATAGCATATTATAATTGTGTTCAAGTTTTGATAGTCGCATTCTTAGTTCACCAGCTTGCTATGTAAGATTACTTTTGTCTTACCTTGTCTGTTTGTCGTAACAATTTGATACATTAGTGTTTTCTAAAAAGGTTATGTGTTTGGTGTTAAATTTGTGGATTGGATGAAATCTTTCTAATTTTAAGTTGGAAATTTCTTTCACAGATTAAAAAATAACTTCATCTACATGAGTCACCGTATTGTTTTATAAATATTTGATAGGCTATTCGATGCCCTACTTCATATTCTGTGCAAAACTCCAAGTCTAAATTACAGTGAAACTTGAAATAAGTTCATTTCGTATTAATTGTGATATCAAATGTACAGAAGCCGATTAGTGCCAACCTAAGTGAAAATTTTAAGTCGTAATTACGACTTAACTACCTCGTAAACAAGACTTAGTTATCTCGTAATTACGACATAGTTATCTCGTTATTACATGACTTAGTTATCTCACTTTAGGTATTTCGCAATCTGCATCTTATGGTGACATAATTAACAAAATAAGAAGGATCAAAGGTAGACAGCATAACTATCGTCAGAGTCATCAAACGCCTCTTATACCTTGGATATGATCCTAATGTCACCAGACGGACACGAAGTTTGGTACTTGACCTATCTACATTCTCGTACGAGCGGATTCTTAAGACTTGCACTCTGACTGACTGTGACGACGGGACCCATAACGGGCCCTGTTCAAACCTCTTTAGGGAAGATAGGGCCCCGACCATATGTCATATCTGAATGTCAGTCGGACTCCTCGGGTGATAACACATATAAGCTCGCTAGAGCAAGGACTGTGTTAAGCACGCCCTCTTTTTATATCCATTTGCATATTCATCTGTGTTGCTTGAACCCCTGCGTTTAGCAGTCTTGTATGTGTGTGGTCATCTAACAGTGAGGAGGTTGTTTTACACCATAATTGTGCGTTCTTTGAAACCTCTTATCTGGGAAATCGGAATCGGGAGGGTTTTTTTTACCTTGGTTTACCTTGGCGTTGAGATCTAATGTTAGGCTATGCTGATCCGTTTTGTGTTCTTAAACTGCTCATGGCCGCTTCGGGTCCATAGCAGCTCGGAACAAATTTTTGATAAAAACCCTTCCAGTGGGCACGTAATCCAGGATAACCACACCGTCTGCTACTAACGTGGCAGATGGCCGTCTTTAAAAGTCGGCACCGGTTGTCCATTGGTCTCGTTGGTTTATGTGTGGTCTTTTATGTTTAATGTTTCTAAGGTGTGAGTTGGTGTTCCTTGTCCCTTCTGCATCTCTTTCTGTGGGTGTCTGTTCTGTGTTTTTTTTTTTGCATTGGGTGTTTTAGGTTTTTGCTGTTAGTACTGTAACCTAGTGTTGTTGGAGATCCCCTCCTTTCTTTTACGACTTAGTATTACGACTTAACTATGGCGTAATTACTAGTCTTACGAGATAATATTATTCCCTCTGAAAGGAATTTGTGACGCATTTTTACGTCTTTTTGAAATTTCTTAAAACATTATCAATTTTGTCATTTTTTCTTTCATCATATTAGTGAATGTGTAATTGATAAAAATATTGGGTTTATTTATAAAAAAATCTGTTTTATTTCGTCAAGCCCGTCATAGATGGGAAAGAAAATTCACACTTCAGACAAAGTTATATTTTTTTCGCTGCTATAATGCCTGTAAATGTGTAGAATAATCATCATAATTCTATGAAAATTTAATTGGTTTATTGACGAATTTTCATTAAAGTAATTAATTAATTCATGAGTGATGAAGCATACTCATCGTGATCATTACACTCTAAAATATTTATAATCTGGAGTTTACACGAGACAGGTGTGTTGTCAAAGTCCGGAATTATCAGAAACGTGAGTCATTCTGTCATTATAGTGTCTGTTTGTGATTAAACAGCTAATGTATTATAGATTTTGACTCAGAGAGGAAGTCCATCTTTGTGGTCACATGTATTGCACGCAACATTTTTTGGCCTACTATTAAATTAATTTTGTTATATCTGAGATAAGGTGCAACATGCAAAATATGCATATATTAATATATTAAAATCGATTAATGAATCTTAAATTTGCATGTTTGTGTACACAAGCACATTGCAACAAAAGAGTAGTTCTTATATGAAGCATTAATCATTGTGTAAAAGAAAGAAAAACATGGACTTGTAGGATGAATTATGACACGAAGAATGATCTAATCTCCTTTAATCATTTTAAATCCATTTGTTCATTTAATGCATATCATATGTTGTGTTGATATATTAATAATGTCGAAGGGTCCCAGCTCTCTATCTTCTTGAAGAAAATTCCAAATCAATTTACATGCACCAGACACGTGTTTCGAATATTAGATTCTCATCAGTGATGTGTTGATATATTGTGAAATTCAATAAAGAATTTGAGTTTGAATTTAATTTGCATTAAGGAATTCCTTTTGTCCGTTTTGCAGAATTATTCAGTTCTGGATTTTCTGGCCCTGATTGCCAATGGATTGTAGATTCCAATTTGAATGTTGTATTTGACTTTCATTCAGTTACTTCATACATTTAGATAAGTAATAATTCTATATATCAATCAAAGTGTAACTAAAGTGAACGAATGTACTTCTTCATAATTTTCAAAAAACCAACGATATACAGTAAATTAGGAAACTTTTGTGTTCAGATAATTATCACTCATAAAAAATAAGGACATACAGTGTACATTATACAAAGAATGATATAATAGAAATAAAAATACGAAATGTTAACTAAAAATAAACTAAGGTAAACATTCCTCTTTGTATTTGATTTATTCAGTTTACGATAAAGAAGATTAAGTTTTTCAACACCAATAATTCTAGACATTATATAAGGGTATTAGCATAGGAGAATGGGGAAATTAATTGATTAGGGTTTCTGAAAGTCCGTAGACCAAGTCATGACAGCAGAGCTTTGTGTCTTTTTTTCCATTAATAATAGTGAGTCATTTTATTGTTGAGAAACGAGGTTTTTGTGACCAGCATTAACAATGGATTATTTCATGGCCGTTGATAATGATGATATGATGAAATGAATCATGCAATGTACCCGTGCAGAGAATCCTTTGAACAGTGGCATACTCAGAAATTCTGGGGAGGATATTGCACTACTTGACATGATTTTTACAGTTTGAAATTGATTTGAAGATTCCATAGGAGAGAGAGAGAGAGAGAGAGAGAGAGAGAGAGAGAGAGAGAGAGAGAGAGAGAGAGAGAGACTTGTTACTCAATTTGTAAAGTGTGATCGCATAACGTTATCCATGTCATAATTTAACTCTCATGTCTTTTTGTCATGGCTCTTCACATATCCATACTATGAGTTGCCTCTTGTTCGTCCTCAATCATTACTGATAATACACAATCATATAGAAGAAAGGAGGGATTCTCCAACAACACTCCGTTGCAGCACCAACAGCAAAACCACAAAACGCCAACTGCAAAAACACAACTTTTAGACACGCTACGGAATGAGACGCAAATGGTAAAATGAACGCCAAATCACATAGAAACATCAAACATAAATTACTTCATATAAACTAACGAGACCAATGGGCAATCGGTGCCGACGTAGGATGGCCATCTGCCACGTTAGTAGCAGACGGTGAAGTTATCCTGGGTTACGTGCGCACAACCCTCTCATTTTTCCGATTACCCAGAGGTCTCGAAGAACGTACAATTGTGGTGTAAAACAAACTCCTCACTGTTAGATGACCACACACAAACAATATCGCAAAACGCAAGGGCCCAAGCAACACAGATGAATTTGTAAATCGATATAAAAAGAGGGCGTACGTAATACAGTTCGTGCTCTGACGGCTGTAGTGAGCTCATGTATGTTATCACACGGGGGGTTCGACTGACATTCAAAGAGGACATGTGGTCGCGGCCATGTCATCTCTAAAGAAGTTTGGACAGGGCCCATCATGGAGTCCTGTCGTCACAGTCAGTCAGAGTGCAAGTTTAAAGAATGCACTGGTGCAGGACTGTAGACTTATTAAGTACCAAGCCTAGTGTCCGTCTGGTGACGTTAGGATCATATCCACGGTATAAGAGGCGTTTGATGAATCTGACGCATTTTCGGCGGTTATGATGTATACCTTTGATCCTTCTTATGTAGGTTGTGAAATACCCAAAGAAATATACTTTGTTGCTTTTATGGGTCCGAATTTCGAAAGAAGTTGACAATATTTTTTGTAAAATTTCTAGAAAGTCTTTATTCGTTTCTGAAAGCGAAAACCTTGACCTAAAAGCTTCTTCGTAATTTGTAAATTTTTAGTATGAAAATCCAGAACATCAGTACATGTTCCAGCATACCGCATGGGCTGTGAAATGGTGTCTACATCTACATATATGGTATGACGGTAATCTAAGAATATCGCCGTCAAAGCAGGGAAAATTTACTATGTTAAATCCAAAATCATCTCTTTTGTCATACACATTTGTATGGATCTTTTCGTTTACAAATTTTATAGTTAGGTCCAACAATGGTGTTTCTGTGTCTGTGACGTTTGCCTTTTTTAGAGTCTATTCTTGTGGATAAATATCATCCAGGTACCTAGAAGTACCAATGAAACATTTTACATCATCATGTTTTCTTTGCTTTTGAAGATTTTGGATAAATTCTTTTTCATACGTGTATAAAAATGAATATGCAACAAGAGACGTACAATGAGTACTAATAGGGATCTCTACAACTTGCTTTTAAAGATTTTCACCAAATCTTCGTAAAATGTTGTCCAAGAGGAAGGACAAGTCAATACACAGGTCACTACATGTCCATGATTTGTATGATTTGTATTGTGTAGCGGAAAATAAACCCTTTGATTGAGATTTACAAATATCAGTTTTCAACTCTCAGTTAATGAGTTTTAAAGAAGATCATTACAATAATCTCAACAGCACTCACAATAGAGCAAATAATTGATCATCCATGGACCAGGGACCGGGAGGAGTAAGCATCCCCTGTTTGGCTACCCGCACCATTTGATGAATTTGGACAATTAATCATTAATTGTTTCGTGAGGAAGCGTGGTGTACATATTTGAAAATTCTTATGAGGAAATCGTAGTGGCTTGAAAATTTCTATATTTCAATCATAACATCCCCTGAATTTTTAATAGACCAAAAGAAATTTACACCATTCTTGTTACATCGTTCCTTTATCGCCGTGAGTGCTGACGTCAGATTTATGGACAAAATTGTAGTTGAGCAGTTGCTAGAATTAGCAATGTAAAATTGTAAGGAAACTTGTTCAGTTTTGACACGCAGTTTATTGTAGGAAGATCCAATTTACACGAATTTATAGTATGAATGTTATGGTGGCTGCCTTCTACATGCGAAATGTTTTTCTTAGAATATGTCGACATGCGACTTACTTTTGTTACATGCAACTTATTTATGTCAACATGTAACATATTTATGTCAACTTGCAACTTATCTATGTCAACATGCAATTCATTTTGTCAACATGTGACATAATCATCTTGCATGTGAACATGTTTATCTTGCATGTGAACATGTTTATCTTGCATGTGAACATGTTATCTTGCATGTGAACATGTTTATCTTGCATGTGAACATGTTTATCTTGCATGTGAACATATTCATCTTGATAAGTCCATGACAACACATTCTAAAGAAAATATCTGGCATGTAGGAGACAGAAGTATGTCACCATAGAATGTTCCTATATATAGTGGATCATCAATCTTCTTTTTTATTTAAAATTGACAATTCTTGATCAAAGTAGTACCGTAATTGTAATGGAAGAAACTTGTTCAAGTAAGGAAGCAACCATTTGGATTTTAGGAAGGGGGGGGGGACTTTCGCCAGCCGGAATTTTTTCAGCCATTTTAAGAGCAGGAAGTTTATTTTCATCGGCCCTTCCGGCTTGATTAATGTTGAAAATTACTATACAAGTTTAAATCATTCACCGTGATTTTTCGGTCATATCAAACATCAAATACGGAGTAAGATTAATTGCCAAGGAAGAGTATATTAAGGCTTATTTTGCTATAGCAGAGTACTTCTTTTATTTTGGAATGGCATATGAAACCTATAATCTTTTCACTCCAATGATATTCAGCACAGACAGGCTTTATGGTGCTTATGACTTTTGACATTGATTTCGTTCCTTTGAATAAAGTTTGTTTCATTTTTGAATTTACTCAGCTTATGATACACAGAGTTCATCGGGCACGTGGAAAGGTCGGAAGAGGAGGGGGCGGGTTAATCTCATGATTCGGAAAATTTATCCCCTAAAATCTCGAGCCGGAAATTTTTATTTTCAAAGTCTACCTACACCCCCCTCCCACCCATTAAAATCAAATGGATGCTTCCTTACAAAAAGTATGATCTATTTTCAGTATTTTGAAATTATGTTTTTCATTGTAAAATTGAACATGTTATTAATTAATTTTATTGAAACTTAATAGTGCTGATATAATTACACGTATATAAGTAAAACAGAATATTTTACTATAAATTAGATTAAAAGTGTATGTTGCTAAAACATTTTGCAGTTTGAGGTCATTGACACGATTTTGGCTTTGGCGGTGAAGGAGGCAGCTCTCCTCTGATAGCAAGACTCTGAAGGACTGAAATTATGAACATAAGAAGAAAATATATTTATCTTTGAACTTAGTAGTATTATGTAAATTTCTATCATTGATTGGGGAAAGAGTAAATTCTGTTTATATACCATATGTGTTATATTTACATTCAATTAGATTAAACGTCATTGTCATTGCCATTGTATACTTTGGTGGGTTTTGGCCCAAGTAACTCTTTTTCATATATTTAAAAGATAAAAACAATGTCATTCCTTGCAAAAGAAATATTGAAAATTTGGCTAAAAGAATCGATGAAATAAGTTTAAATGCTCAAATCAATCAATGTTAAGTAAAATTCAAGTTTCTGATAACTTATGTCTTATCGATTTCTCGCAAATTAGCATTTTCCCTTCTTTTCCAATAACAATTTTGGCGAGCCATATAAAGGTTTACAGGACCTTCTGGCCTCCAGATAAAGTACTTGGTCATCATGAGGTTTTGGAGACTACACATGGGTGAATATGTGCCAAAAAAAAAAAACTTACCAGCGACAGCAGACTGGAAACCTGCATTGTAGTCACAAGCCACTTCATTCTTTACATAATTAAGTCTGTCGTCATCATACTCGTCATTCTCATCCGGTCCACCGACCAGAGCCCCATACAATATATGTGGATTTGGGTAGGGACTGAACAGATAACTCAGTCCACAACTCCCGCTCGGTGGACAGGAACTGATAAAGAAAATATCATGTTACTTATAAGTTTTCGTCTATTTCTGTGCTTGTCTGCTTTGTGTTTTTGGAATGGGTGTTTTGGGGTTTTGCTGTTAGTGTTGGTGCTACAACAGAGTGTTGTTGGTGATCCCCTCCTTTCTTATAAAATCAATATCTCTATAAATGCAAAAGAAACGAGGTGATATAATCAAATGATAATTATCAAACACGTCTTTTATTAATCCTTTTTTTTTATATAATCCGGATAACTACATCACTTGCAACTACTGTGCAGATTGCCGTCATAAGTCGGTCCCGTAGTTTTGTGTAAATAGTCTTTTTTTTGAAAGTATTTTGATGGCGTCTTTGCTGTAAAGTGTTTGGTCTTTCTTGTCCCTTCCTTTCTATGAAATTTTCTTGTGCTTGCTCCCTCTATATTTTTGCATGTTGGTTTTCCGGTGCTTCGCTGATTGTGCTGCAATCAGGCCCTGTTGGAGTTTTGAAAAACCCTCTTTTCTTTTTGGTAACTTTTCATATAGAAGAAGATGAAGTACGTTCAACTTCGATCAATTTCGGTTGATCGTTTCTTCAACGCATTCTAAAATTTCTGTTATCAAAACGTGGGTCCTGTAGCATCATATCCCACCCATCCTGCTACGTCTTTCGGTACGTTTTTTCGACATAGTAACTTTTATACTTTTTTTGCATATTACATTGTTTAGATTTGAGGATCACTGACGAGGGTTAAGTACCCGAAACGTGCATGTCTGGTCCATGTTGCCAATTTATCTGTACTTAAACGATGCTATTCAATTTGAAGACGTTTATATTCTTCCTTTCCTCGTTAATAATACATTTAAGAAATAATATTCTCCTACCCTTCTATAAAGTTGTGCTTACGCTGCTCTGTGATGTGGTCTTAGAGGTGGATTGTTTCCAAACCCCACAACGTAACTCCTGTCGTACTGGTTGTCACCCAGTGCGTAATGGATCTGCGACATGGCATAGGTTCTGAAGTCATCGGACTCGGACTTGGTGAACACACCAGTATCAGCTGCTAGCAGAGCTACGAATGCTGCATTCGCTATTGCAATTTATGATTAAGAGTGACCATTTTTTCAGTTTATCTATTCTCTAAATTGCATTTATGAGTTTGCTTGTTCTTGATCTGTTCATTTTTCAAATTTAAAAAAGCTGGGGGGGGGGGGGGTTTTTACTGAAAATTAAAGAAGATAAATATTAATGAAGAAAATTTTGTGATAGTCAACTTATTTTGAAGTAATTTGACGAAACAGCAAGTCATAGCTGATGATTGTTTTATAATGTTTTTTCTGTTGTATTTCTAATCAACCCTCTCTATGTTAATAGAACTTCCTTACCTGCATATCTTAGAGGGGCCCAACGAAGTCTATACGATAACCCACACGGTGTTTTCTCAGGATCCTCACCATTGATGTAGTTGTTTAGAAAATCATGAACAAACTCCTTGTAATTACTCGACTTTGAGATATTCATTAGGAGCACCTATTTCAAAAAGAATTCGAAATGACCGACAGATATTATATTCTATTACGCAAGAGAAGAAGAGTTATACCAAAGAACATTAGAAGACAGACATGTGCATATGACAGATTACACGTATTCTAAGAATAAATTGATATAATATTACACCTGGCACAGAACAGTTTTCTCGTCCCATGACAGTGACCACGCGGTATAGTCAGGATGGTAGTTGATTGCGTCATCAAGGTACTGTCTAGTTCCGGTAACCGTGTACAACAACACAGCGCTGAGACATAGCTCGTCTGTGTCATTTCTGGAGCTGTAATATTTTCAAAATCGACAAATAAAAAATTCATGGCACCCCTAAAGTTTCAATTATCGAAGTGTTACTGTCAGGGCGTATACACACTTTTCAACTACATACATGTATGTCTGAGGTTTTAGCCTCGTGCACTGCCAATGCATCATATTATTCATGGAATTATTTTGCATAATCTCAGATGTATAAAGGTCACAATACCGTCGACCGTTTAGAAACTACTGGTTTACATGCATGGCGCAATGATATTGAAAAATATCCAGAGGAAGGTCCAAACTTCCTCTCTGAGGTGTGTGTATTTACCAGCAGGTGGACGAACACATATACATTCAAATAAAGATAGGATTCTTAACAAGAGAAATGTCACGTAGACAAGAAAGGAAAATCTTGCTTCAGTTACCACCTCAAACACAAGTCTCAACACCTAACAAAATTTATACTCATATATTTCTTGTGCTTTAAAGATGGTAAGCAGTCTTATTTTGTAGTCAGAGACAGCTTCTTCTATTGGTATTTCAAGTTATAAAGTGCATGCAAACGAAGAATTATCCATAATGAAATATATGTGCTACTGTCATAATTTAAGCGCACCATATGTGCATTTCAACAAGTGATGTCTCATCAGTAATGCACCTGGATGAAATATAGGAAATCCGAATAATGAAAACATGAAAAACAAAATTCTTAATATGACCTTAACTTATTACAAAGACAGAGAAATACTTCTTAGTTTTAATATAATTTATGAAATGTTTAAGTGACAGAAACGCACACACAAAACAGGAATTTTTACATTAAGTCACTTCTACAGGCAAATATTTTCATTATTGAAATTAAAAAAAAAATCATCCAACAAAAGGATGGACAAGACCATAGAACAACAAAGTTATCTAACCGAGAGTTTTCCTAACTACTTTAATAATTTATCTTTACACAAAACATTGTATACGATATACAGATATAATAAATGAAAAAAAAATCTATAACCATACCTATAGTATTCACTCACAGCAGGTATTGAAGTTGAATAGATTCCTCTGTTAGATTTTGCAAAGTTGTATAGACCTTCAGCATTTTGTAGAAGAGTATTGCTGAACTTTTCATCTATAATTAAAAGAATATGTTTTTAAGGAAAAGTGACGCCCTCTTACTTGAATGCATTTCTTTCATCACAGCAGTATTTTGTCTAACTTTGAAGGTTATTCAAAGAAAGGAAACAATTTATTAACCTTTAAAGGTATAAAAAATCTGTTTCGAAAACATAATTATAATCTTGTCTTACCATAAGAGGCAAATGCTAAGGCGCCAGCCGCCATGGCTGAAGCAGTCTCCGCTGCTACGTCACTTCCTGGGTTACTTGCATCGACATAATACGCAGATCTGTCCATTGTCATGTCTTCCGGCCTGCCCCAATACGCATGATCGGTATAAGGATTTCCAACCTGATATAATAGTAAACATCGAAGAAATACCCGTCAACTATTTAGTCTCAAAGTCGAGAAGGTAAGGCAAAATGTTGTTCCAAATTTAGTATATTTCATAGAAATATGAACACAATAATCTTCAATTCAATCATTCAAGTACGAGCGCTGCATTCTCATTCCAAAAATATTTCTAACGGCCAATATATATAATGGCGAGTGTTGTTACCATTTTAAAAGTCAAGATCAAATTATAATATGATGAAAACATCAAGATGTTGTTTTCGATACTCTCTCCTTAGATATATTTGTAATCTACAGAGAGTTTTTCTTCTGAAAATTGGTTGCAGGCAGAATTCTTAAACAGGGTTCTTTGCTTTTATTTGTGTTTCTTTGTTAAAAAGATAAGCCAATTAGATACAAACTTACCGTTGCGTAGTATCTATCTGGTTCTCTCCAGCATTTCACAAAATATTCAAGGGGCCACCTAATACACTCGTACATATTGCTGAGCTCGTCAGCGGCTTTATAAGCTTCTTTATATAAATAAAGACTAAGAGCAAGAAGGGTGGTGCTACTGGCCATTGGAAAGTTGAATTTGACATGATCACCCGCTGTCAATCGAAAGTATATGATGTGATAAGATTTTACAAAAAAGTCTATGATATGCGATTAGTAAGAAAAAACCCACTTCTTGCATTTTAAGTGTGCTGCAAAAATTTTCACTTTTGTAAACATGTGTAATATACTATATTTTTCACAAGCAGAATTTGACTAAACAGTATAATCTTTCGAGCAAAAGTTTTTTTACCATCATGCCATCCACCACTAAGGTCCTCTCCAAACTCCCCTTTGTCATTGAGTGATGAATCCCCACGGTATGGAATTCTGTTTGTTGACGGTAGATCTCCGGATCTCTGAGCTTCATAGAAAAGGATGGACTTGTGTAGTAGTTCGGTGTAGTTGTACTTTGTATTCACCTTAATGGAGGTTGTGGTGGATTTGACTGTTGTAGTTGAGGCTTTCATTGTTGTAGTGGTGGCGGCGGTAGTTTTAGTGCTTGCTGCTGTTTTGGCTCTAGAAAACGTGATGGGGAAAGTTAGTGCCGTGGTCGTACTCATGGATGTTGTGGTAGATTTGACTGTTGTAGTTGTGGTTTTCATTGTTGTAGTGGTGGCGGTGGTAGTTTTAGTGCTTGCTACAGTTTTGGCTCTAGAATACGTGACGGGGAGAGTTAGTGTCGTGGTTGTACTCAACATAGTCGTAGTTAATGGTTGACCTCTCGTAAACGATGAATTGGTCGATGACATCATAGTAGTTGATTCGACATAATTGGTCTTGTTCATTGTGACTGTGTTTTTCGAAGAAGCACTAAAGGAGGTAGTCGACATATTAGTCCCACTGGGAGACTCGCCATCGAAGAAACTTTCACATGTACCCTTCGGATATTCTGTTCTACTACCAAAATAGTTCAGTTGAAACCTTATTGTCACAGTACCGTTTCTATGGTATCTATTGTGCATGTGGTATATTCTACCATTTTGTTCTGAACTTTGTACTTCCATTTCACATATCTGAAACGAAAAAAGTTATTCGTAGAATCATTTAGAAAATAGATGATATACTTCAAACTTCGAAATTGAAGTTTCGAATATTACCAAAAGACCCTTTCAATAATTGACGATGTACAGAAGGAATTTGGAAGTCAAAACGGTCTTTTTTTCAAATAAATTGAGCAAATAATATTTGATCCTTAAAGGAATCGACTTTAAAAAGAACATCGATTTAAAATTAATTTCTACATTATAACTATGTCATAAGTTTAGATGTTACACGTCTTCAAATTCAATAGCATCATTTAAGACATTTCAGACTAAATAAATGGATAACCTATTGTCCTTCGTAAAACATTGAATTCATGTGCCTTGAATCCCCATGCGCTTTTGTTTTTCACGTTATATGATTCAGTCAGTATATTGTACATTTTTATATCTGTTAGATTCTTTGTGTTGGTCCTTTATTAAGATGTGATTGCGTTTATTTGTTCAAAGTTGCTTATGTTATGACGTGTATGAATGCATATATGTCAATAAATCGTTGTGTAGATAATTTTCCCTTCGTCTCACCTGATTACAAGGTGTATTTACTTGCCTGTAGCTGTAGCTTATTTGTAGACACATAGACTGGTGCATACCTTTTTACACCTATTACATTATTCCTTTGAAAGAGGAAAGTAATACAACGAAAACAAAACCTCATTTTTACACTCTTTGAATAAGCAAAATATGATGATTTATGTGGTCATGATTAACAAATCCACTTCTAGTACGGAATGGTAGACTAAATAAAAAAATCTAACCGATGCGTGTAATTGTTTGAAAAGACAGCCTGAAATGAAAGGGGAAAATGTCACTTGCTTTCGAAATATTTCTTTATCTTGACAAATATTACGTCTTCAAATTCATAGCATCATTGAAGAACAGACAAATTTGCAGCATGGACCGGACATGCATGTTTCGGGTACTAAACCCTCGTAAATGATCGTCAATCGAAACAGGAATATGATTGCCGAGTGACCACTAAGATTTCAAGAATCATAACGTCAAAAACTAAAAAAAAAAAAAAAAGAAAGAAAGAATTTAACACTCTATCCAGAATGACGAGTATTTAGAGCAAACATATACAATGTACTTACATACTCCCGCTTCCATTTAATGTAATTGAATTAATGACAAATATGGAGAATGACCATATCCCTGTATACAGAACAAATGACAAATATGGAGAATGAGCATATCCCTGTATACAGAACAAATGACAAATATGGATAATGACCATATCCCTGTATACAGCACAAAATCGAAAATTCAGAAAATCAGAAACCGAAGGCATACAAAATCAGGACAAAACAGGAACCAAAGCAAACAAACAAAAACCTCCACCACATGAAAAGAAGCGAACTCCCGATAATCGATAATTCAGAAGATCAGAAACCGAAGGCATACAAAATCAGGATAAAACAGGAACAAAAGCAAACAAACAAAAACCTCCACCATATGAAAAGAAGCGAATTCCCGATATTTGAGTGAGACCAAGTGCCAAGGAAGAGTAAGCATCTCCTGCTTGCATGTAACACTCGCCGCTTCAATTCGAAAACTGTTACAATATGTCTTGTTGGTGAGAAGTTTGGTAAATTTGATTTATTTTGTGCTCTCATCTGCAATCTTTAGTTTACCCTTTAGTTTGATGATATATCAAATGGACTAATCTCTTTATATCCTTTTTTTTCTATTCATTTCGTTTTATTTGTGATAGATTGGCCATTCTTAATCATTTTGGATAAAAGTAACACTGAACAGAATTCATTATACAAAACATGCATGTCTGATACATAGTACTTGACATCAAGCTGACAGTAGAGTCGACACTCGTAATTTTTATTAACCTTTACTTGGGCTTTGGGCTAGTGCTAGTTAACCCTAACTTGGAACCCTAGGGTAAGGGCTTAGGATAAGATCTAGTTAACCTTTGGAACCCTAGGGTAAGGGCTTAGGGTTAGATCTAATTAAATCTAACTTGGAACCTTAAGGCAAGGGCTTAGGGTTAGATCTAGTTTACTTTAACTTGGAACCCTTTGGTAAAGGCTAGATCTAGTTAACCCTGACTTGGAACACTAGATTTAGGGCTTAGGGTTGAATCTAGAGAACCCTAACTTTGAACCCTAGGGTGAAAGCGTACGGTTGGATGTAGTAAACCCTGAACTGAAAACCAGGGGTAAGGGCTTAGGATTAGGGCTAGTTAACCCTAACTTGGAACACTGGGATAAGGGCGTAGGGTTAGATCTGGTTAACTATATAGGATCAGTGCTTAGGGTTGGTCCTAGTTTACGCAAACTTGGAAATTAAGGCTTATGACAAATATGGATAATGACCATATCCCTGTATACAGCACAAAACCGACAATTCAGAAAATCAGAAACCGAAGGCATAAAAAATCAGGACAAAACAGGAACCAAAGCAAACAAACAAAAATTTCCACCACATGAAAAGAAGCGGACTCCCGATATGAGAGTGAGACCAGGTGCCCAGGAAGAGTAAGCATCTCCTGCTTGCATGCAACACCCGCCGCTTCAATTCGGTAGAACTGTCACATCCGGTAACTTCCATTTCGGGAGACATAGAGTACAATCTTTGGTTGGATGGTCCAAATGGTCTGACAGAATATCATCCACCATTCTGGAGAGTGGGACATCATAGTGTATGACGAGTTCCCCATGTCGACCGTAGAACTTCCTCAGTGACGATGTTGGTCGGTCACAAACATATCCCTGACTGAGAAGCTTATCTGAAAGACGCCTAGCTCTCAGAACAAAATCCGTATATTTGGTACTTGCTCTGGCATAGCGAATCAACTGAGATATGAACACGTCATAAGCAGGCGATGAAGGGATGTTGCAACTCAGAAAAGGAAAGTTTGTAATGCTGATATTGAAGTCGTCACGTTTGTCATAGAGTGAGGTGTTCATGTGACTATCAGTGTCGTAGGATAACATTATGTCCAAATAGGATGCTGAATTATTTGTCTCTGTAGTTTCTTTGACTTCAAGCTCCGAAGGATAGATACTGCTCAGGTAATCCGCGAAATTTGGATTATTGATGGACAACACATCGTCTATGTATCTGTAAGTATCTTTTCCCTTCAGAGACCAAAGATTGAATGAATTCAGCTTCGTACGAGTAAAGGAAAATGTCGGCAAGGAGTGGGGCACAATTGGTCCCCATTGGAATTCCGACTATTTGCTGGAAGACCTTTAACTAGATAGGATCTAGTTAACCCTAAGCAAGAACCCAAGGGTTAGTGCTAGTTAACATTAACTGAATATTGCTTAATTATTGCGTCTCATTTAAAAAAAATTTAGTAAAAAATAAATCATTTAATTTCCATTGATATTTTTAAGAAACGAAGATTCTGATTGACTGAAAATTTTATTTTTTAAATCGGGGATTCCCACAAACACGAATCAGTCGTGTCTGAAAATACAATATGTTGATATTTGTTTAAATTTTTAAGGGTACCATATCTTATTTCTTCCGTGATCGTTATCAATTTGACATTATATATACATGTAATATTTTGCTATTTTAGAAACTTGCCATCTCAACAAAAGATGTCATCGAAAGTAATGGAGGTTTACATCTTAGCACCATCCCTCCAATGCTATCTTTGTCATTTCAATTCATTTAAACTTTGCTACTGAATCCACCACACACTAATTTCGGAGCCGAGCACTCTCTGCAAATAATATGCACAAATTATAATTAAAAAAAAATTAAACCAGAGGACGCTCCTGAAATACATTTGGCTGGATCAGAAAATCACTTTGGCATTAAATAGTACCACTGATGAGTATTTACCATTCGAAACACGAGTCTGGTGCATCAAAAGAAGGCAAAGAGTTGTCACACTTCCGTATTACTACTTGCATGTAAGATTTGCCCAAACTAGTTCTTAAACCACAGATAAAGAGGGACGATAATCATTGTTTGCTGTTTTAATCATGGTGGCAGTCATGACTTGCTTTACTCTTGGAAGGCAGTTGTAACAACCCCGAACTTACGAAATATAACGCGGGATAAGATTGTTTTAAGATTTAAGTCCGCTTTACATAAGATATTAATGATGAAAAAATAATTCTTTTTCTGTTGAGCACCAAAAATCACCAAAAAAAAAAAAATTGAAGGAAATGTTTTACATCAATGCGCTTCCCTCATTGATGCACTTTTCCATCCAATTCTTTTGGTGACACCTGAATCAACAGAAAAAAATATTATTCCTTTCTTTAATCTACATATGTTAGAATAATGAATAATAAAAAAACAAACAGAACGATAAAGTAATAACCTTAAAATCGGTCGTCTCTTTGTTCAGAATAAGGCGCATCCTCCAACTGTCCTTTGACTGGAAACTTGGTAATGTCACAACACATCGTCCACGTAAACGCACCTTTTCTCCACTTATACAAGAACTTTCATAGAGTACTTGAACCGTGCTGCAGCTAATAAATAAGGGACACCATAGTAACCACACCAAATTCATACACAACATAGCTCCTCGATGAGTTTTCAGCACAAGTCATTTTACAAAAGCTGCTTTTGGAAAGGGGTTTTTATATTAAATGCATTATCGATATTCCTTTTCCTTGAAAGGGGTAAAGCATTGTTTAAGTTTTTATGTACTGAGAAAGAATAAACGGCCCATTTGCCCCACATTGAATCAACACTTTCCATTTTCAGTTATATGGAAGCCCTGAGTCGTCATAGCTTTATAATCTCTTTTTTTCGTCTTCTTATTTTACTTACATTCAGCTTACTTGATCTTTGCATTTACAAAGACTTTTAAAATAGTAAATACTGTACTCGTGTCGATACAATTTCATTTAAGTTTTGTCTGCTCTGAGATATGATTTGGGTAGATGGATTTGTTATAATTCCATCTTCTTGATTAGCTCAAAATTCAATTACGTTCTTCTTTTTAAAGTCTTTTAATCAATATGAAGTGCAATGGGCACGGTATCGTAAGACATGAATTCATATTTGAATGTTCCGGTCAAGAATGGCGACGATTCAAATTTTTGTTTAACTACATCGTTTGTCATTCTGTCATTATCGCAGTATGTACATTCTGCTCTGTAGGGAGAGGGCAGTTATAATGTTGGGAAAATTTTCAGTAAAATCCCATTTCTTCCTTTGGAAGAATAATATTTTCTAATTAAAAGATTTGAATGATTACTATCATCAAATTAAACAAACATGCATATATGCCATATTTAATTGAGCAGGAAAACACAATCTTATACGTTCAAGTAGACTCTGGCTTTCCATACTGTTTATAATAAGTAGAGCCATCAGATCGTAACCGATTTGCCTTAAGTTTGAAGCTATATTCTAATTACAATATCAAACCTTTGAACTTAGTAAATGTATTTTACCACTACATATCCTACGGGAACACGGGTTACTTTTAAATGTATTTTATTTTTATCAGGGAGTATTAATCGTAGTTTATGTGCTTAACGTCTTCCTTGTTTGAATAAGATGATGTCTTTTTTCAGCAAGTCATCAGCTTGCTCTTAAGAGTTTCTTCAACGGAATACATCCTCTGGATTAATTCTATGCAGTAAGAATATATTTTGAAAGTTTTCGTATCCGAATTTCGATACTTTCACCATAGAACGACAACATTTACGTTGTTGTATTTATTTGAAATATTTTGAATAAGTGTGGTGCTGCATTTATTTTTTGAATGGCACCGCCAATAGTGAAACTTTGATTGTTCTCTTTATTTTTTCATATATGTATATCGTACTGTCATTCATACATGTTTCGATGACGTAATATTGTTGCTTCTGTCTGTTCACCTTTTCTCGTTTCGTGGGAATGTGTTCCGCTGTCTTTCCACTGTTGGGAATCCCCTCCTTATCTTTGTTTTGATTTGCATTTTCAAGGTTTTGTCTATTGATTGTATCGTTTGGTATCTGTTTTGTCTTCATGTTTGACTAGCACTCACTAATCTGAATGATAGGAGGCGACTTCAAACAAGACCTGGTTGCAGCACCAACAAAACATCAAAACACCCGAAGTGAAAACGCAGAGAAGACATAACATTGATTGTGACTTATTCAACCTGCTGAGAAGAGCGCTGTCAACATGATGGAACAAAGCAAAACCATCTCATTCGCATCGTCTGTTACTAAAATATAATGCCTTGAACAACACACAGATATGTTTTAAAAGGGAATGTCAACATATATGGACTGCCTCCTGTATTAAAAACACCACTGTCAGCACATGCTGATCATGACTTGTATAAAAGGAACACCCTCACAATTACATTGTCTGGTACTACTGTCGAAGGAACACTTCACAAATGTTATCACCAAGACGTTTATCAAAGGTACAACGTAAATATATATTGATTGTCTGTTGTATTCGAAAGAGTTAAAGATGATCCTGACGAAAATGTCAACAGCATTCACAATAGAGCACAAAATTGAGCATCGACGGACCCCTAGCAAGCTAGAGGTGGGATCAGGTGCCCCGGAGGAGTAGGCATCCCCTATTGGCTAGTCGATGTACATGCACAAAAAAATGAAAACAATATCTAAAATGCATGCATTGTCTGAGGTTATGTCTATACAGAAAGTGATATGGCGACCATGTCAGGGAAAATATTCAAAACACTTACTGTCAAACCTCTCGCGGGGAACTTTTTTACGAGCTCCACACGGCAAAGGGCATAGTGTGTCACAAACGAGTTAAAGATGAAAAACACGATAAACATATCAAATAATCAATGGCAGTGGTTTGTATCAATAGAACACTGTCACAATCGTATTATATTTTACTTCATTGAAAGAATACTACCAAAAATATTAGTACATGCTCTAGCGTAATGGATAAACTGTGATAAATATATGCCGTTTGACCGTAGTGTAGGAACATCACACTAAGCTGAGAAAATTAACTATGTTGAATCCAAAATCATCTCTTGTGTCAAACACATTTGTGTGAATCTTTCCGTTTACAATGTTGATGTTAAGATTCAAAAATAGAGTTTCTGTGTTTGAAGTGCTTGTCTTGTCGAGTGTCAATTCTTGTGGATAAATTTCATTCTTATATGTTTCAAAAAACAAGATTGTCAATAGTCAGAATATCATCCAGGTACATAGAATAATATGGTAGGGTTCCAACTTCACAGTCTCCCGAAGAAATTTTCAAAGCAATCTATTTTGCACCAGACACGTGTTTCAGACATCATTCCTGCAAAAGTGTTTTTATAAGTCGCCAAAATTATTGCAGTAGTGCCCTCTGGTTTTCTTTTTAGAATTTAAATTTGTGCATTTACTTTACAGAGGTTCCGCGGTCTCAAACCTCCGCAGGGCCGATTCAGCAGCACATCCAGTTGAAACATTTCAAATCATCAAGTTTGCTATGCTTTTGAAGATTTTGGATAAATTCGTTTTGATATAAGTGTATAAATAAACACAAAAAGAAGTTCTCATCAGTATTCAGACTCAAAGTCGAGAAGGAAGAGCAAAATCATTAGAATTTCCGCTGAAACAGTTGCGAACCCCAGAATAAGCAATATTCCGAAGTGAGAAATCTGCAACAAGAGGTACACAGTATATGTACCAATAGGAATACCTACAACCCGATTGTAGAGATGCTCACCAATTCTGACATTAATGTTTTTTTAAGAGAAAGGACGAGGCATTACACATATCACTATATGTCCATGATATGTATTATATATAGTCTGTTGAGGAAAATAAACCCTTTGATTTAGATGTACAAAATGTAAGTTTTCCCCTCTCGATCAAAACACCATTTAATGAGTTCAGACAATCTATTATCAATTTTGTCGTGATGAAGCGTGGTGTAAGAATACCCTTTAGGAGAAAGGTCATTTAAGGTCATTCAAAAAGGTCATTTTCTGACTAAAAATGGTTTTTCCAGTATAAGAAAAATTGAAATTCAATAAAAATCAGTGATTTGTCCAAATGGTCTGAATTTTGATTAATGATAGAAAAATTTAAGAAATTCATTAAAAACTCTATTTCAATTCAAAATAGTGTGAAATTTTGTTTATTAAAGAAGAAATGCTATTTTTTTGTTTAATATATATCTTAAACGTCTTCAAATTCAATAGCATCATTTAAGAACAGATGTTATTTATTGCAATGATGAGAAATTGTGAACATAAAATCATTTTTTATAACTTCACACATTGTTTTGCAGGACGTCGGATTTCAGACAAAAATCTTCAAGGTCATATAAGGATTCATTTAAAGGTCTAAGTCATTTATGATAATTTCTGAAAAGTAAAAGACACTTAGAAAATAAAACTTTTTGTATGAAAAATATCATGATTATATTGGAGCACCCATCACTTCACTGGTTTTGTCTTTATGAATGATGATCAGTATGCGCAAACTTCTTCATCATTGTGATCTGTTAGTCGGCCACGATAATATGTACACATCGGTGCATCTCCTTTTTTATGACGTCATCCATGTTTCAATGGTAATAATCTTTGTACTCTATTATGCTTCAGTGTCTTTTTTAATGTGATTGTTTTGCATGGTGTACAATCTTTGTTGAAACGGTCCTCTTGTTATACCACTGTCATTATGAACTCACAATATACGTGGTATAACAAAATCAATGGTCATTTTTATCCAAAACAAACTGTCAACATTCTTTTTACTTCTACACTAGAGTTTCATGATAACTACTATCGACGATGACATGAACCCTGGATCTGAATCTGACAATTGCTGTAAATGAAGGAAATTGCACAGAAAGTAATGCGATTAGCAGCCTTTTCACGATAATTTGATAGGATACCGATTAATACCTTTTACATTTTACGTTTACATTTGTCACCTGTATAATTAATTCTGTTCCCAATTCCCTCTGTTCGATTCATCATTAGGTTTGATTTCCATGTGGAAATTGCTCCTTTTATCCATTTATTTACAACCCATCTCGGAGTATTTGTAAGCTAATCTGTAAGCCATACAGATATCTTTTTGTCCTTTACGCGGAGGAGTGAAGTGAAAGGTTTGCTTTTGTTGAAACATTTGTTAAAGAAGAAAAATTGCTTGAAACGAAACTAATTTACTGCAAATTCTGTACTTTGAGAAATCTACTTGAAATGGATATTTCTCAGATCGACCCGTCTGCAATGAACACAACAATGTTACTGAATCGATTGCAAACTGTGCAGAAGAAACAAAATGTTCTCATTGAAAAAAAGGACGAAAGCAACCTTTTTTTTCTCAAATACTAGTACTTTTGCTATTTTATTTGGTTTTGTGTATGCCCATTAATTGGAATTCTGATTAAGGGCTTTGTTTATTAATTTGTCGAGTCAAGATTTTCCGGCATATGACCATGAAGGATTGAGAGAATTTCTTTAAGATTACAAGAGCTTACGATTTCAATGATCATTTTTGTTTAAACACATACATTTGTAGTTCCCGTTCTGTCTGAAAGACAATAGTATCTTTTAATCTTACAAGCTAAAGAGGGGAAGAATGGGTCTCTGTGTAGAGAGCAAACAACGCA
Organism: Pinctada imbricata; assembly: GCA_033119305.1. Taxonomy (NCBI): domain Eukaryota; kingdom Metazoa; phylum Mollusca; class Bivalvia; order Pterioida; family Pteriidae; genus Pinctada; species Pinctada imbricata. The sequence goes on from VSWD01000007.1 coordinate 52,293,090, forward strand.
GATCTTCTGATCATTGTAATAGGGGCCTCTTTACTGAATGATCGCAGCTATTAATTTCATCCGTTCTTTATGACTTGCATTTTGCACTAGATATATAACATTTAAGATGTTTCGCACTTTATGTCAATAACACTCATAAAATACGAAATTTCTGAATTCAAAGCTTCGTTTGGGAAAAACTATGAATTTAACACAGAAATTGCTGTCACAGATTTCTATGATATCGTTTTTATGTGGAAATCATATTCCTAACTCCTTTTAGTACATGAATAAGTCATATTTATTGGAATCTTAATGTATACCAGGAAATAAGTATGTATTTAATCTAGGTGCAATTTCAATTTCTTGAGCATTAAATTGTGCTTTTGTCGATTCCTAATGGGGAACAGTAAAGTGCCTTTATTAGTACAAAGGAAGGAAGCCAATGTAGAGCTTTATGAATATTCATAACCCAGTCCTTTCATCGTTGCTTATTTATACGGAGACAAGAAAATTATTTTCGCTCGTACGCTTATTGAATGGTGTCTTACTCATTTTTAAGAGAAACATTGAGATCAAGGGAATGATGGTTAAGATATTAGAATTAATTTTCTAAACTATTTTGAGAGGTAATTGGAAACTGAATAATGTAAAAGCAATTTTAATATAAATTACATATTTTCGTACCCAATGTCTCTTGGACGACAAAGGCAAACAAGTTCAACATTTTTGAAATTCGTATACTGGTATTGAACGGATGATATATCATGTACATTGTAACGTTTACTATTTTTACGTTGAAAATTTGAATTTTTTGTGTGTACGGAATTTGATACCTTCAGCATCGTACATTCTGCAAACTTTTTGCTTACGTCTCTTAAAATAGCTTTGGTCCACCATCTATTTTAATATTGATGGTGTTCATCTAGGGCCTCTGCTATTAAAAGTATTGCCTTTAATATTACCTTCTAGAGTGGAATGTTTTTTTTTTCTTTTTATAGTGAATACAATTTCTCTTGAAGTGTAAAAAATGAAGAGTTGTGCGTTTGGGAGGTTTATGAGCGTGTTATCCGGTTAACTGCATATCGATACCACTCGGTAGCAGTTTAAGCATAACATGCATGTGCAACTATAAATCTACAAGGTACCGATCAAACTAAATTCTTATGACATCTAATCTTCAATGTACATGTTTAGTTTCGTAAAGTTTAATAATATCTTCTTATATAGAAATGACGCGTAGGGAGGGTTTGGATGGAGGAATTCCACTCATGAAAGTTTTTTTTTTTGATAATCATATATCAAGATAACTGTTCTATCTTAAATCAAATATCTACCATCTAATTTACTCTTTTTTTCTCTCACAGGACTACAGTCCTCCTCTCATCTGAAGGATAAATGATAAATCTTTGAAGTCCTTTGGGAATTGCGGAGGTCGTGTTAACCTTATTAGATTATCCACAGGAATCACACTTATCCATTTCTTCCTGTTAAGTCCAATCTCCGGTGTTTTATATAACGGCGTTGGTGTGGGAGTTCTTCATGTTGATTGTTGCCGTTCAAAGACGATGTTCATTGATATATTTAAATACACAGACATGAAGTTTTCTGTGAAGCTGCTATACCAAGGAAACAAAATACATCCATCAATAACTTTATTTCATGTCATAGATTTATTCCCGTTTTAGTATTATCAGATTATTCTTGTAATATCAGATTAATCGCTCAAGGCATCGTCTTTATATTGAAAGATAAGATTGATCTTTTACAAAAAGGTAATTGATTAAAACACAACAAAGTAAAATCAAATACCAAATCAAAAAGAAAAGAAAAGAAAAAAAAGAAAAGAAAACAAAAAACAAAAAAACACGCTGTCTTTTAATTTGATTTAATACGAAATTGATTCTTTACCAGAATAACTCCAGCTTCGTCTTAGAATCTTAGAATAATGCTATTTTGATGTAAAAGATTAAGGATAAAGATGATTGTTTGTCAAGTGTCATTTGCGTCCGCCCTCGCTTCTCACAAAGAGAAATTGGTGAGATGAATGGAACAGTCGAATGGTTATCAGTGCATGAAAGTCAAACACAATACCCCGAAATCAGATTCCAAAAATCACCAAAAAAAAAAATATATATATAACAGAACTTTGTCATGAGAAAAGAAAACATTATAAACAGACGGAGGCAATAACACAGTTACATAGAAACACGAAGGACAGCTAAATATATGAAAAATCTACAGAGTACAGTGAAAGTATTAAATACATTGTAGGTGGCGCTTTAAACGTAGTGCCGTGCTAATTTGTTAAGTTTAGACATCTTTAAATATCACATGAATCATGTTACATATATGAGTATATACAAATTATATAATCTAAGTAGGAAGCTCATTTAGAATTCTGTCTCCGTATTGTTCTAAAACTAGGGGGAGTTTCGCTCTTTGGTCCCAGTATGAGAACCTAGAACAAGAACATTACCAAAAATGATTGTAGGTAGCGCCACACTGAATAATTTGATGTACATTATAATTGGAAAATGCAATTTTATCGATCCAATAGCCAACCAAGCATAACAACCTTTTTCAACAAAACAATTATCCTGTAATGTTGATGCAGGTATCACCCGAAAAATTGGACAGAAAAGTGCATCAATGCGCGAAGCAAAAAAAAAAAAAAAAAAAAAAACCTTCCGAAATGTTAAACGTCTTCAAATTCATTAAACAAGTGATAAATGTATTATTTACAAAATCTAAACTCATAATTTAGTAAAGAACTTTACAAAAAAAAACCCGATCAATTCATTCATAATTTAAGAAACAGAACCGATTTAGAGGATTTGTGGCCTTATCCCTTTCTAAAACATGGGTCCTGTAGAATCATTTACACCACCTCTGACAAGTTTGCCTGGAAATCCCGGAAAGCGATTGGCTAATAACGGTCACGTGAAGACGTGGTATATCTTATACCGGGTGCCTAGCCTTTTATACTAGACCCCTTGTGACGTCACAATGTTATCCTTCATGTTGACGCCGTAGCGTAAACAGACAATGACGTCCAAACACTCAATGAAAATTATCAAAATAGGTCATCAGTGGGGGTAAATAGAACTTATGGACATGCAGATATTGTCTTTAAAAGTTTGTTCTCAGCAATGATTAATGTTTATGGTTTTTTTCTTAAGTTCTTTAATTTTTATGCTTTGTTTTGTTTCGTTTCGATCTGTTTCGTTTCTTTTCGATTTGTTTCGTTTCGAACAGAGAAAACGGAAGTAACTGGGTGTGACAATTCTACCGAATTGAAGCGACGGGTGCTGCATGCAAAAGCAGGAGATGATGACTCTTCCTGGGCACCTGGTCTCACTCCCTTTTCGGGACTTCGCTTCTTTTCATGTGGTGGAGGTTTTTGTTTGTTAGCTTTGGTTCCTGTTTTATCCTGATTTTGTATGCCTTCGGTTTGTGATTGTCTGAATTATCGATTTTGTGCTGTATATAGGGATATGGTCATTATCCATATTTTCCATATTTGTCATTTCACACTCTTTGGCCATATTACATTGTTTAGATCGACTCAACGGAGCTGATAAGATAAGGCGTAAGATCTGCCCTAAAAAGGGGAATTTTCAAAATGGGAACTTCAGTAAAATTCTTTAACAAAATTGATACCAGTTCTTTGTTTATCGTGCATCTTTTTCCTAAATTTTGGGTGAAAATGTGTCTTTTATTTTATAGAAATCAATGGAAAATGTCCCCCTAGCTACAGAACGCCATATTTACCGAAGGTGTATATCATTAATACACATCTTTTGACAAAGTGGGGCTCTGTAGCTAGGGGGGGGGGGGCGATGCCCCAGAGACGAAAAACTGAAAAGGTAGGGTGTGAGGATTTTTACGAATCTGTGTTTTAGGCCATGATATAAGCAAAGTTTCATATTCATTTATTTATTGTAAACGTGTTCACATGAAATGCACAAGGTTTTGGAATGAAATAAACAAGAGCGTGCTGTTTATTTCTACACACTGAATTTCGAGGTAAAATGTCTACTATCTAGCCAATGAATACAACCGCATTTCATATTCTAGATTTTAAATTCGATTTCTAGTATCTTGTTTAGACTATCACTATGTCTTAAAGTTTATAGATATCCATATTAGCCAGATAATTCTTAATTTTAAACTTTTTTGATTGACATTAGTTTCTTTTTAACATGGTTACCCCCTACTCTTTGGACTGTAATCTAAGTATCTAGAAATAAACTTACCAAAATAAAAGTTGTATGAGGAATCTCCAAATACATTACATTTGAGTAATGATCAAGTTTTTCTTACATATAGATCATTGTGTAGAAGAAATACTTGATGAGATTCAGGGCTAAATACAGCTCCTTAACATTTTTTTTGAGTGAAAGTATCATAATTTATTCCGGTAGCATGCCTTTAATTGAAATACAATTATTCTCATCTTCTCCGTATGGAAGTGCAATGTATACTAGTCAAAAGTTCTAACTTACAATTATTTCGGTTTCTTGAATATTACGAGTGGTAGAAATCAAATATCTAATATCTATATTATTATTACACTGAAAGTTTTTCAATTGTAAAAAAGGATCATCCTGCGATTTGTATCTTCAAATTTTACAGCATTTTAGCAAAGAATTATCCGTTTCCCGTTTGTTAGAAAACTGTCTCTTGTATGAAAAAGGTTACAATAGAAAAGTTTTTACGGTGATCGTGCGATCGGATTTTGAGATATTGGCGGTTGAAACTGTTATTTCGTCGTGATATGCTTACACATTTTCTGATGCAGAGTCATTAAAAGTTCCGGTATCATTCATATATCGGGTAAGAATTTTTGTGTTGGAACATTTCCTGCGAATGCGGTATTTGATTTTTTCCTGTGCTATGCAACTTTTCATGAAGATTTTGGAAGTTAAATTGAGATTAATTTCGAATAGCATTACCAGAACCAGAATGATATTTTCAATAATATGACACAATCAAGAAATCATCGAATACGTTGAAAGATGCATATTTCAAAGTCCCATAGAAAATTTTTCAGTGGACTGAATCAAATATTAGTTTGTAGAATCAATAATACGGAAGGGCTCTAGATCTATACCTTCTTGAAGAAAATTCCAAACCTATCAAATAGGATTATTAATAATTTAATTAATAGTTATTAATTATTTAACCAATAAATTATGCGCCAGACACGTGTTTCGAATATTTAATTCTCATCGATGATGCTTCCAGACAAAGCGCTTTTCATAAGCCTCCCAAATTCATTTCACTAGCGCCCTCTGTTTGTATGTTTTGAATTTGATTTCATGTACATACTTTACAGAGAGTACGCCGATCCAAATTTCCTGTAGGGTCGATTCAGTAGCATATCCAAATAACATCTATGCTCAAAATAGAATTGGAGGGATGTGCTAAGATGTTTACCTCCTCTAATTTCGATATTTGTTTTGGATGAAATGACAAGTTTCCGAAATAGACAAATAAAATGCATGATGTCAAATTGATAAAGTGCCAAAAACAAAGCTTCTTTTAGGCGGCAGAGCTGGAGAGAAGTAATTAATACACTTAAAATCATCCAATGAGTCAAAGAGGATCCTGACGATAATCTTAACAGCACTCACAATAGAGCACAAAATTGAGCATCGGCGGAACCCTAGCAAGCTAAAGGTGGGACCAGGTGCCCGGGAGGAGTAAGCATCCCCTGTTGGCTAGCTGCACCCGCCGTCGATGTTCATGCACGAAAATGAAAACAATATATAAAATGCATGCACTGTCTGAGGTTATGTCTGTATAGAAAGTGGCGACCCTGTCAGGGAAAAAATTCAAAACACTTACTGTCAAACCCTTCGCGGGGAACTATTTTACGAGCTCCCCACGGCAAAGGGCATAAGTGTCACGTGGAACGAGTTCAACTGCTCCACACTGAAACAGGAAATAAGTGTTTATATTTATAATGCGGAAGGGTTCCAACTCTACACCTTCTTGAAGAAAATTTCAAACCAATTTATTATGCACGTGTTTCGAATATTTAATTCTCATCAGTGATGCTTCCAGCCAAATTGCTTTTCATAAGCCGCCCAAATTCATTTCACTAGCGCCCTCTGGTTGTATTTTCCTGTAGGGTCGACTCAGTAGCATATCCAAATAAAATCTATGTTCAAAATAGTGTTGGAGGGATGGTGCATAGAAGTTAAGTGGAAAGGGGGCTTTGAATCTGAATATCTATTCTAACTTTGTCGGTTTTATGGATATCAAAAGATACAAGTAAAGGTAATGAAGGGGTATGTAGTATTTTCTCTCATCTGTGCATATCCCTTCATTACCTTTACATTGTATCTTTTGATATCCATATAACCGACAAAGTTAGAATAAAGATTCAGTTTCAAAGCCCCCCTTTCCACTGTTTCAGAAGGGAGTAGTAGGAAGTATATAAGAACGACGAGAAGATTATATTCTGAGTAAGGTATTACTTATGAAACATAACCTGTTCCCACCTCTAGCTTGCTAGGGGTCCGTCGATGTTCAATTTTGTGCTCTATTGTGAGTGCTGTTGAGATTATCGTCAGGATCTTCTTTAACTCATTTATGAAACATAAGAAATATATTTCCTGGTTTATATCTTATGAGATAAGGAGTTTGAAAACAATTCAGAATAATTTCATGTATATGTAAGGTATTTGCCGGACGTTTTGAAATGGAAATGCATAAAGGAGCTGTTAAGATAAGACGTACAATCAGCCCTGAAAAGTGGGATTTTGAAAATGGAAATTTCAAGAAAAAATTCTACGTAAAATTTAAACCTACACAGCATCCTATCAGAATCTAAAGTAATTTTTTATCTGTTCTGTATAAATTTGTTAATAATTGGGTCAAAACTTGTAATTTTCCTATGAAATATTATTAATAGAAAACTGAAAAGTTTTATTGAACATTGTTCCCCCGGATAAACAGAATGCCACTTTTACTGGAGGTGTATATCCATCATACAAATTCTCTGGAAGAGTGGGGTTCTGTATCTCCGGAGGGAACACTACCCTAGAGACGAAAAACCAAAAAAGGAAGGGGGTGCATTTTAGAAAAGATAGATCTTTTAGACCATAAATTATGACAATATTTCCTCTTTAATCCAGCCAAAAATGTATTCTAAATATGATCTAATGAAATGTACAAGAATAGGCGATTTTCGAGTTACCCTGGTTTCGGACAGGTTCGTCACTTAGAATATGCCTTTGTCATCCAAGGTTACTTCCGGTTTACGCCACGCGTCATTATAATGTTACTAGAAGCGGTAGATTTGAACGATTTTCAGTGAATAAACGATATATTTTGCTATACTAGAGTAAATTTATCATTTATATTGGATTTGTGAATAAGCTGGATTATTTTATCGCGCTGACACAAAACGAAAGTGAATATTTATCTAAGTTTAATGTGGCAACTGGGCTAAGTATTTGGAGGATCTTGAGTATGTAGCAGGTCATCCGCTTACTTTTACCATTAGTCATATTTCTTTTCATCGTCTTTATTAATTCTTACTCAAGATATGTCTATACAGGTAGTATGTTTGATTTCTTCACAGCATCATGCGAGACAATAACACGATTAAACTTGCACATGATATGAGGTGGCGGACAGGGGGTACCTCTCCCCTCCCACCCCCTTACCTTCCCCTCCCGCTCCTTTCTCTCCCCCTCCTTTTCACACTTCCCTTAGCTCCCCTCGCCCCTTTAATCCCTCCTCTCGTCCCCTTCCTTCCCTTTCTCCCCCTTCCCTCCCTCCTCCCTCCCCCCTCTCTCCCTCCTCCCGCCCCCTTCCTCCCCCTCCTTTTCACCCTGTCCACCCCCTCATATGAACAAAATCACTTATTTCAGCTAGTCTTTATCACAGTAGGTGTTTTATGTTGTCAAATGCTAACAAAAATGCAAAGAGAAGTCAAAATCTCAATAAGTGCTCAGTTTAGTCTTAGCATTTAGATTCTTTTTATATTCTTGAAATATAAGTTAATTGCTGTTATTTCACCATCATGTTGAACTATAGATGCATTGGATGGGATTTGTTACATAATGGTGAACAACGAACTGTTTTACTTTTATATGTTAACTATGCAATGATAAATAGAATTGTGGCAATAAATGAAGAAGATGTAGGAATAGTCAAGCATGTGGTATTTTATAGAAGGAGGAAGCAAACTTGTGTATAAAAAGGTTCAAATGTTGCCTTTTAGTCAAATGACCTTTTTTTTTTAGAAATTAACTTTACTCAGAAATGAGAGAAAGAATATAAATGAACCTATAGATGCAAATAATTTTCAATCATTCAGAGTACTCAGTATATAATAGTACAACATATATACAATAAAATTTTTATCATTAATTACCTCCAGAGAGACTTATTGTTGCCAGATCACTTACATGTATGAGGTTTAAAATCATATCATATTTCATAATTCTGAATTCCAAATTCATTTTTGTAATATCTTTGAACAAGTACATATATATGAACCACATATAATTTCTTCTTCAGTAGAAATTGAGTTCTTACTTCAAGATGTAACAAAAAATGCAGTTAACAACATTAAAAAACAAGAGCCCCAGGGGGCACAACGCTCACCTGATACCCATGCACGCTCTAATTGACATACTGACATTGAATACTGATAGTGCCAGTACCAGGATTTTAGCCCACAACCTTTCTAACAAGATTTTTGCCGGATGCAGACAAGTTTTTTTTTCAGACAACCTTTAAAAGTACAAACAAGAGAAAATAGTCACATTTCAAAACAACAACTTTTTTTACTGATTTGAAAAGATGGATTATGCGATCCAAAGTCATATGCCCAGCTAGTATAGTTCGATTATGCAACATCAAAAATAAAATCATTTTGTAAAATTCCACATTAATGTGCAACAGAAACAGAATAAAACAATGAAATAATTTCATAAATTAAGTTTATTTAAAATTGAACACCAAACTTTCATTATTAATAGCTAGTATGCCAGAAAATAATAAAGCCTGTGTTTGTGAAACACGAATGCCCCGCGGTGGCATCTTTGTTGGTATAAACACCATTTTCTGTTAAGTATGTGAGAGGTCAGGGTCAGAGTAATGTTGGTATCAATGGAAAGATCTTGTCACAAAGAATACACATGTACAATATGAAAGCCCTATCACTAACCATTCAAAAGTTATGCCCAATGTTAAAGTTTTTGAAAAGTAGGTCAAAGGTCAAGGTCAAGGTCACGAGGTCAAAAATTTTGGTATCAATGGAAAGGTATTGTCACAAGGAATACACATGTGAAATATGAAAGCTCTATCACCTTCCTATCAAAAGTTATGCCCAATGTAAAGTTTTTCGGACAAACAGACAGACGGACAGGCCAAAAACTATATGCCCCCGTATCTTTGATTCCGGAAGCATAAAAAACAAAGACTTTTCGGTTTTGCCTTTATTCATATTAAATTATACAGAAATCTATGAATGAGAGCTTTTGAATAGTATTGATTTCATCTTAATACATGTAACGTACAGTCAAAATCGTGTTAATCCAATTAACACAGACAAGTTGTTAGCGGACAATATTAATTCAAGTGAGTTGTGCAGAAATTGAGCCAATTTGTTTTCCAAACAGCAGTGTACAGTGTATCAAACCTCATGACCCAGTGAAGCCACTTGGACAAATTATTTTCGGTAAATATGCTGAAATTCGGTGCTTGGAAATGTATTTTTAACATATTGAATCAATAGTCGTGATAAATTTAACTTCGAACTTGATCTTGTCTTTTATGCAATCTACAGATAGGTTTGAAAATATGCAAAATTCGGAACATTTTCGATGAGGACGCAGAGTTCCTGTAAAAAAAGTGAAATTTGTGAAAAAAGGACATACATGACCCCCCCCCCCCTTTTTCTTAACATTTTTATGCGTGCCAAAGATTCGCAATCAAAAAAGACCAATTTTACAGACTTCCGGGCATTTCAAGTCAGTCAAAATTTTTAGTGTGCACCTTTTTATTTCCTGTAGTTACCCCTACTAAAGGGGCAAGGAGGTATTGAACCAATCAAATCTGTAACACAAGATATATGGCGACTATGTTTACCATAGATACAGAAATAAGACAGAGAAAATAATCATTAAATAGGGAAATTGTTCTGAAATATGCATGTATGAAAAAAAAGCAATCCAAGGAATGCTTGTGTCGCCTGCGTAACGGTTATTTTTTTTATTGAAATTAGGTCAAATATCAAGGGCAAGGTCACTAGGTTAAAAATATGGAATGTTTAGAAAGGTCTTTTCATAAGGAATACAAATGTGAAATATCAAAGCCCTATCACTTACCAATCAAAAGTTATGGAGTGTGACACCCAAGTGTGACAGACAGACGGACAGACGGAGGGACGGATGGACGGACAGACAAACAACAGACAAAGTGATCCCTAAGTGTCGCTGTGCTTCGCAGGCGACACAAAAAGTCAACATCTTAAAAATAAATTCAGCGTATATTTGATAGCGTATGTGGCCAAGTTAATTCGAAGTATGAAAATAAGTACACAAAGCCAAACTAGCTATAGCTTGTCTTATTTAAAAAATCATTAAAAATCTAAAAGTTGATATTTTGACAAAATTCTTTCACAGTTTCATTTCTAGCGATAAATATCAAAATAAAAAGAGAAAAAAAAACTGAAAAAGGGAAAAAAATTGTTGGGGTCCCGCCGGGGTTTGAAGCTACTCCCCATGGGTAAATTTGGCATGGAAAACATACATTATACCTATGTACAATCTTAAAAAATATTCCTTAAAAATCCAAAAGTGGATATCTTGACAAATTCTTTCACTTGTAGGGTACCATGCATGAGTACCTCATACCTACAAATTGTCATGACAATCTGAAGAGTGGTTATAGAAAAGAAGCAGAAAATGTATGAAAATCACCCCCCCCCCTTCCTTTTTACATAAGAAAAAAATTCATAAAAAATCAAAAAAATAAATTTTAAGCATAAAATACATATCAAAGCATTAAGTAAGTTAAATATGATAAATATGTAGTAAATGAGTGTGTAAAATCATACACTTATTGAGTTATTTAAAGAAATAGTGCAAAAATGTGCATTTCTGACAAAGTCCGAAAAGACGTCAAAAACGCGTCAAAAATTTGACTTCGAAGTGGAACCAAAAATAACAACACTTCTTAAGACATCTCTCTAGATCATCCTGATGCTTTCGGTTTGTCGATACATGCTTCCGTTCTGAAGAAGAAGTTTGTCAAAGGAGGGTACCCCCCGTGACCTACTTTTGGCTGTGGTGGCGCCACCTGTTGACAGATCCGGACGAAAAACAACAACACTTATAGGGGACCATGAGTACTTCATACCTACAAAAAAAAAATCCCTTCAGCCGTTCTGGAGAAGAAGTTTAAAATGTGAAAAGTTTACGACGACGACGGACGACGACGGACGACGGACGACGACGACGACGACGGACGACGGACGACGGACGCAACACTATGACAATAGCTCACTTGAGCCTATGGCTCAGGTGAGCTAAAAAACAGTAATAGGTCTAAAGTTATGCAGATATGAACTTAAAATTGAAGAGGATATTCAGTTAATAGAGGACGCAGTCCGCGCCGCAGGCGCGGACGTAGTCCTCTTGAAGATAACACGTGTAAATAAATAGGAAAAATACTGGTTTCCAATGTTAATTCTGTACAAATTCTGTATAACCTACAAACTCAGCCGTGCGGTTTCGCCAGAGTCTCGGGGCTTACTACTCAACCCATGTATATTCGGAATCATCATGGCTGACTTCCGGTCTACATGTACGGAGGATTATTGGACAACCTGTTTTCAGCGGTATATACGAAGTCAATAATTTAATTGAATCCATTGAATTATGCTTTACTTACTTGATTATATGTGATTTGAAACCGTTTCATCTTACTGCCATCTTCAACAAGTTACGACTAATACGTCATGACGTCATTATGCAACGTCATTATTACGTCAGAATGAACGTCATCATGTAGCAGGAAAAACGTTGTTTCGCGGACTATCTGTACATTAGCTAAATATTTCGCCCGACCATCACGTTGTTTCTATTCCGTTGTCTTTTGTTTGGGGGGGGGGGTTGTATGAGGAAAAACGTGTGGGACGGGCGAATTATTGAAGCTATCTGCATATATGTGTGTGTGAAGAATTGTTCAAATTTTCAAGAAACTGTCAGACCGAATCTGCACCGAGGTGCCTCTCAGTTGTAGCTAAATAACTAGCATGACTAGAGGCGATTTTTTTTTAATTTGGTTTTATTTTGTTTAATTTATTTGTTTGATTTTTGTTTGGTTGTTTTTTTTTTAGGGGGGTGCCGCTGGGGTGAAGTTGAGGGAGCAAATATATGTGAAAAATACTGAAATTTTATGTAGAGAAGGTAAAAGAAACTCCCTCGTCTTATAAAAACTTAAAAGGCTTAATTCCTGAAGAAATATACATTGAAATTCACGTTTATTATAATACATCATATTCTCTTCTTGGAGTAGGATTTTTTTATTTCTCTTTTTTATTTCGATTTCATTTATTCATTTACATGTACTTTCAAATTTATTTGTTTATCTACCACTAGTATTATATTTACATGCTCATTTATCTTCTATTTCTTATTAAAAAATTTACATTTGCAAGTTTTGAAGTCAGTAGTAATATTTTTTTCAATTTCACCCTGCGTCCTCACTATGGCTTTGCCATAATTCATATTAAATGATATGATGACTTTAGAAAATATTTTGTCAAATCAGGATGTGTCATATGGTTTCGTAGCCTTTAGCTTGCATGAAAGAAAATTGATGAAGATCTCTCTTTTCTATTTCATGATATTGTAGACAACATTAATAGAGGACGCAGTCCGCGCCGCAGGCGCGGACGTAGTCCTCTTGAAGATAACACGTGTAAATAAATAGGAAAAATACTGGTTTCCAATGTTAATTATGTACAAATTCTGTATAACCAACAAACTCAGTCGTGCGGTTTCGCCAGAGTCTCGGGGCTTACTACTCAACCCATGTATATTCGGAATCATTATGGATGACTTCCGGTCTACATGGACGGAGGATTATTGGACAACCTGTTTTCAGCGGTATATACGAAGTCAATAATTTAATTGATCCATTGAATCATTCTTTACTTACTTGATTATATGTGACTTGAAACCGTTTCATCTTACTGCCATCTTTAACAAGTTACGACTAATACGTCGTGACGTCATCATGCAACGTCATTATTACGTCAGAATGAAACGTCATCATGTAGCAGGAAAAACGTTGTTTCGCGGACTATCTGTACATTAGCCAAATATTTCGCCCGACCCTCACGTTGTTTCTATTCCGTTGTACGTCTTTTGCTGGGAGGGGGGGGGGGGGTGTATGTGGATAAACGTGTGGGACGGGCGAAATATTGAAGCTATCTGTATATATGTCATAATGTGTGTATGCAGAGTTGTTAAAATTTTCAAGAAACTGTCAGACCGAATCTGCACCGAGGTCTCTCTCAGTTGTAGCTAAATATTATTTTTAAAATTTGTTTTTGTTTTGCTTTATTTATTTGTTTGATTTTTGTCTGTTGGTTTTCGGGGGGGGGGGGGTTGTTTTCTGCCGCTGTGGTGAAGTTGAGGGAGCAAATATATGTGAAAAATACTGAAATGTTAGGTAGAGAAGGTTAAAAGTATCTCCCTCATCCCATAAAAACTTAAAAGGCTTAATTCCTGAAGAAATATACATTGAAATTTACGTTTAATACACCATATTCTCTTCTTGGAGTATTATTATTTTTATTTCTCCTTTTTATTTCGTTTTCATTTATTTATTTATTTTCAAATTTATTTGTTTATCTATCACTGGTATTATATTTACATGCTCATTTATCTTCTATTTCTAATTAGAAAATTAACATATTCAATTTTTGAAGTAGTAATATTTTTTTCAATGTCACCCTGCGTCCTCACTATGGCTTTGCCATAATTCATATTAAACAAAAACTTATTTCACTTCAGAAACAAAACCTTTATTGCACCATTTGAAACTCGAATATCTTTCATTTTCCTTCACTTCTCCTTGACAGTTGCATATAAAAAACTTAATGTCTTGTCTTTCAAGAAGAAACCAGATATAGATAGTTATGTACCCCATGGAGTTTGTGAAAATATTTGATTCTTTCAATACCAAAGTCCTAAAACCCATCTCTCTGATCTTACTGGAAACTCTCTCCCCTCCCCCCCCCCCCCCCCCCCCCCCTTTCCAGACAATCCCAACACTTTGAAATATATTTTTCATTATCAGATTCTGACATTATATGAAAAAAAGATATCAAATTAATTTATGATGACAGAATTATTCCATAATGCTCGACCTTATTCGACCGCTATGTAAAAATGAAAACTGCCTCGTGTACGTGTCGTGTATCACAAAATCAGCTGACATTACTTGATTCTAAGTTTCAAAGTCATGTTAGGCTCAGTGGTATTTTCAGGTTTTCTTTAAAGAAATTTACAGAAAAGAGACATTTCTTATGCGAAAACATTATGTTTATTTCTATAAACAAACATGCTACGACTCGAAAGTACGCGAACGCGATGGAACATTGTATTTCCCTCTGTTTACATAGTTGCTATGAAAAACCGGAAGTAGCCTTGGATGACATTTCTGCAAAGTCACGTGATAGACAGTGCGTTATTTCAAAACGATAACGGTCAATCCGTGTAACTCGAAAATCGCCTATTGGGAACGAAATAAGCAAGAGGATGTTTATTTTTTCGTCAGTGTGTATTTCGTGCAAAAAGGCTTACATTGAATACAAAATGAGACCGTATTTTGAGTTCCGGAATTCATTATTTGCCAATTAAAGTAGATTTAACATTCGATATACAATGTAGACATATTTGATGTCTTTTAGTAAATATTTATTAATTTTATGTAGAATAATAACGAGTTTACACGTTTTTTTTCAGCGATTTTATCAATTTTCCTATCCGAGTACCGCTTATTCTTTCGACCTTAATATTAGAATCTTAAGAGTACTTCACCAAAATGCAAAACATATAAAAAGTCTTCAAATACATCATATTTCAATTATGATTAATTTTATGCCCCCATAATCGAAGATATTTTTGGTCTGTCCGTCCGTTTGTCTGTCTGTTTCTCTGTTTGCCCGCAAAAACTTTTGAATGGTAAGTGATAGGGCTTTCATATTTCACGTGTAGTCCTTGTGACAAGACCTTTCATATTTCACATATGACTTTCTTCTGGCCTTTCCATGGATACCAAATTTGACCTTGTGACCTTGGCTTCAAAATGTGAACTACTTTTCAGCTGTTTTACCGACAAAGATACCAACGGGGGCATTCGTGTTTCACAAACACGTTTTTTTTATTTTTAACTTTTTTTAACATGTGAATGGTCATGCGGAAGAAATACGGCACGAGATTCAGGGCTAAATGCGGCCCTTATCTTAACAGCACCTTATCAATATCTTTTTAAAAACACTCTCCAACTATCTCATCACTACCTGATGTACTTATGAAGTCAAATCTTATGTTCCACTTCTTTAAATGGGGACTCAAAATAAAGAAGACATGTCTAATTTTGTTAGTAAGTGCAGATCCTATCAAAAGTATATTTTAAAATTACTTTCAGCCTCGTTTAATTCTACACAAAGTTTTTACCTGGTTATCTAAATTACAGATTCAATAAACAGTGTAACATCATACAGATGAAATATGAATTTCAGATGCCTTAATAAATCTAAAGAAATATCTGAAACAATTTATTCTGGAACAACATCTGATCAACAAAAACGTTCGTTCGCCTCTTAGTAAGTTCTTTATCACTTATTGATATCTTCCCTCTGTCACGCCATGCTAGGAAAAATCTTGTCATATGTCAGATTTCCTGAAAAAAATAAGTATTTAATAAGTATATATATCTAACGTTGTCATTGACGTCTCTATTCTCGCATTCTTTGTTTTTGTTGACCTCGTTGCTTTAATTCTGAAGATGCGTCTCAAGTCATTTATATATAATAAATCATCTTTATATCAGCGTGGAATGCATCAAGCTGTTGACCACCGATCACGCTCAATTCTGTCGTCGATATGTTTCTCCGCTTAAAAAAATGCTACTGAAAAATAACCCTCTTACATTACAGACAAAAACAAAGATGGTCAGAGATGAATGAATGGAACTTGCTCTTATCATACTTAATAAAAGTCGAGTGGTCAAGGAACCAGAGTTTTGTGTTGCAATGTTAAACATCTTCAAATTGCGTGTTTTAATACAGATGATCTCCAAGAAAACTCCATCGCGAAACAAACAACTGTTACAACATAATGCAGACATTATTCAACGGAATAAACACAACATAAAGGTTCAAACAAAACCAAGCACACAAACCACAGCTATATATGAAATGAAAACGATGTTGTCGGCTTAGGTGGACTTTACCCACATTCAAAGACATTAGTGTAGTTATCCAGATTACATGCAAACAACCCACTTATCCAGTAACACCGAGTTCATACACAAAACTCTTTCTTTCAGACAAACAATTATATCGAAGAGTTTGTACTGACTTTTATGAATATCTGTTTCTTGTGTTTATCCCTCCAATGCTATATTTTTTAACATAGGTTTTATTTGGATATATTACTGAATCGACCCTACAGGAAATTTGGAACCGCGCACTCTCTGTTTAGTAAATACACAAATTTAAATTCTAAAAATAAAACCAGAGGGCGCTAGTGAAATGAATTTGAGCGACTTATGAAAAGCACTGGAAGCATCACTGATGAGAATTTTTAGATATTCGAAACAAGTGTTTCGTACATTATAAATTGGTTTGAAATTTTCTTCAAGAAGGTATAGAGTTGGGACCCTTCCGCATTATTGTGATTAAACTTCGAAACTGTATTGAAGAATATGACATGTTTGATGAAATGAATGCAAAAATAGAAATAAGATTCGGGAAATTTCATAGCGAACCAATAAAAAAAAAAGGTTCACAGCAAAACAAAGTGAGAAAGATTAACAATAACGACTACCACACACAAGGCAAATGAAAACATTGGGATATACTTCCAGAAATATACCCGTATATGTCGCAGACCGATTCACTTCTTCTTTAATGAAAATAAAAGACGCGAACGTACATAGAAAAACAACACGAAGCTGTCGTAAAGGGACATGACTTGTGTCGTTTACAGCAAAAACAAAGCGAGAACATTAAACAGATACAAAACGCCCCCAAGACAAATAAAATGGCATCAAGACTTAAGACTACAACAGTGCCCAAAATGTCTACACTTAATCACTGGATCAATCGAACGTAGAACAATAAATAGAAAAAACAATATATCATTAATACAAAATCGAAATTTAAGAGACAGCGGACTAAAAATCTAATAATAAGGGAAACTCAATCTAAACAAAGGGAGATAACGTCCTATTAGACTCGGAATAATGTATCAGGTTAGTAAATGAATTGTAACGAGATAATTTGGAAATGAAGGTTGCTATGGAGTTTGTAAATGACCGGGAAAGTTGGTAATGAGGGAAGATAACACAGTAATTAAATACTGGTATCGACTTATCATATTCATCGTAACATGAAAATAAACAAGATCAATGTCCAGTCTGAGTAAACTGATGGTCAACTGATGGCATGCATTACTTTGTCCAGTACTTAACATGCTAACTGTAACTCGTCTCGTTTGTCGGACGGTATATCGTTAAAATCGCCCTTGACATTTGTGGTTTGGCCAGGAGGACCGAGTAATAGGATAAATCATAGGAAATAATATCTTGACCTTTTTAGAATAAGCAGCTGATCACATATAAAGCTATCGGTGAGCATTTGAAGCGATAAAGTGACGAAAAGTCTGATAATACATTGAGATAACGTTATTCATCTAAATTAATTCAACGCCTAAACAGCAATCATTTCATCAGAAAATGGAGTGATTTTGCCTAAATTAAGGGTCATTACGCATGAACTAGTATGACATCAGATGTTCATGCCTAAAATCTGAAAGCCATATCACGCCATACTACAAAAGAGGCCTACCTTGTATATACTATATACTCAATGACCGGTAATTGTTACAGACAAAAGAATGTACCTGAATGTAGAACAATATGCTGAGAATGATAAGTTGTGCATTCCATCATTACCTAATCGACGCGCATTATGACGGTATTACCGCGAGGAATTACTACTGCAAAGGATGTCAAGCAGAAAATATCATTAGACACTCGACGATTTCCTAAAGGTGCCAATACTAATCTGATTTTTGCTAAGAGAGCTAGCGCTTTTCTTGTTGAGAGATTTATTTTCAGGTCTTTCAATGTAAATTTCTGGGGACTGATTAAGTCAATTTGTATTTTTTTTCTTTTCAGCCTCTTTGTAAGGATATGCAGAAGAGGACAGGGATCATGATTGATTGAATTCTCATTTCTAGCAGCACTGTTTGAATAGAAACAGTAGACATTTACAAACACATGTTAAGATGGTGTTTAAAAACGGACTAGAATTATATGTAGAATGAATTGAATGAAAACCTAATGATAGTAACTCATTAGATTAAATGCACAAATCTAAATTAAAACAAGTAAAAACAAGAAGTCGCTGCTAAAATACATTCAAAATTGGCTGTGTCAGAATATCACTTCGGCACTGAATAAGTACCTCTGATGAGGATTTCATTTTAAAACCGAAAAAAAAGTGTCTGGTGCATTAAAATCGGTTTGAATTTTTCAAGACTGTAATCCGTATCATTATTATTATAAACAATTATTTTCTTCTGCAGTGTAGAGCAGTTAAACTCCCCGTGACTGGATGTTTAAGGTGTAAAAATAACTTCTTTTAAGCTTTGTCGCCTTAAAGAACTTTGTTTTGGCCTTGTATCAATTTGAAATCATACATATTATTATTCTATTTCGAATACTTTTCGTTCATCCAAAAATATCATCGAAGTTAAAGGAGGTTAACAACTTAGCACCTTCGCTCCAGTGCTATTTTGGTCATAGATTTCATTTAACTATGCTACTGAATCAACCCTACACGAAATTTGGAGCAGCGCACTCTCTGCAAATTAATATCTATTCTCTGTAGGATAAAAATATTTTGGAAATAGCATGTGATGGATTTTTATGATTTTCTCTATAATTCGTATGTATACTGCCCTGAATACAAAATTGATAATTTTTTGAAAATAGATATTTCGGTTGACATGGAAACGAGGTCTGTCTATTTATAGCACTAAAATGGCCAAATAAGTAATCTTTGGTTATTATTTTGCCATGGAAACCAATATTAGAGCTTATTGGTATTAACAACTTATAATCTTTAAAACCTTTATTTTTAGAAAAATAAACAATATAAAAAAAAATAGTCAAAAATTGCCTTAGAATAAGGTAAATATTTAGGCCTATTTTTGTCAAATTCTTACCATTTTTTAGCAAAAATATTACAAAATGTCAGGCTGATAACACCATCAGTATTGTCAAACAAAATAGATTTCATGTGAAAAATATAATGACTGAAAAAAATAAGTGGGACCTTGTTTTGTTTTCCTACATTTTTAGGTCAAAAATGGTTGCCATGGCAACTTTTCATTTGACACATGATGACTATATCTTTTCAAATTGATTTTTAGCATAGTTTAAATAACTTATATTGCTAATAAGCTTTATGAAGGGACAACAGAAGAAATTATCCTTTGTTTGAGCGCTTCCAAAATTTGTCAAGGTCATTGACTCTATGTTCAAAGTCAATTCAAAATATAGGTTCCAGTTTCAATAATGCATTTTTGTTGTTGTTTTTGTTACTAATTTTAGGCTTGATTGTCATATATTTGTATTAAAACTACCTCTGTCTAAGATTAGGACTGATAGGTGGAAAATTTTTAGTTCAGAACATTTCTCCTGAAAAAATAATCCCAGCCAAAATTATGTATGCGTAATAGCACTGAACTTAATGTCACCATTGGAACCATTTTTGAATAAAATTGTGAAGAGGTCCCACTCAAATTGTAACATTTTCTTAAAGATCGAAGATTAAACTTAAAAGATAATTGGCAGTAGAAATCATGTTAGCCTGACAATATAGATTATTTGCCTTTGAAATTGAGCAAAATCATGTTATATTAGGAGCTTTTTCGGTCTTTTAAAAATAGAGCCTCTTCCGAACAGGTTTTGCCTATATTTTAAGCATTTTGACAAAAAGAATAGCGGGTTGAAGCTTCCTGTGTAGTATTTATACGATGAAAATTATAAAGAAAAAAATTAAGGAAATTTCAGTTGACTATAATAGCTGTTACCATGGAAACGAGCCTTGTGAAAATGCCATGTTACAAGTATTCTACTGATGCGTAAAAGGGGTGGGCGCGGTAACCTGTTCAAATTTGATCATATATCCATAATATTGTAGTTTATAAAAGGTCAAATGTATGGTGAATCTAAATCAGGAAAGCCTGTTTTGATTTCGTAGTCCTATACTGAATAATGCGTCGCCCAAAACGTCTTAAACCTTGAAATCATTGAAAATATCAATAAGTGAGCGAAATTTCGATAGAAATTTATATATATATATAGATCTATGCTCCAGGCCTTGTCCGTGAGTATTTTTGTATTACTCGATGGATTTCTGATCAGCCTTTTAATTGCATTATGAATGGGCGAGGCCTGGATAATAGATGAATTTTGAAGATATGTGTGTAAAACGATGATTTTTCTTTGTTTTGCGTCATTCAGGGCAAATGACGTCAGAACATGACGTCATACATCACGCACGAGACATTTTAACAGTTTTTATGACACTTTGCCATCCGTACTTCCCAATTAATTTCGTCGTTTAAATTATTCAACTTTTTATCAAATACTGCTTAACCAACTAATATTCTTTCTTTTAAGCCCCCGTTCCACTGCAATCCCGCTGTACCTACGTTCATTTCCGACCTCGAAAATTGCCTGGTCGGGAGAGAACGGCTCATAGTCGTATCTTGGTCTGGTACAGCGTTTGTTGGTCCAAAATCGATCGGTATTAGAGCGGGCATGCTTTAGAGGTCGGGGAAAAGTTTCCCGTATTCTTTCAACCCGTTGAAAAAATACGGGAAACTTTCCCGCTCTCTTTGTAGTCATGAAATAGTCGGCGCTTGGTCGGGATAGTCGAGGGTACAGCCTAGGTTAATCGTGTCCTGATCGGGAAAGAGCATGGCTTGAGCGTGGTCTGATCGGCATTTTACTAAACCCCGCTCTCTTCACGCACAAGATACGCTTTAATTACGCCCTGTTCCCGATCTATTCACTACATATTCAATGTTTGCTGATCTTACCAAGACTTTTCATGACCATCTTGCGACCTATCACGTTCTTTATGACCGAGTTACGTCCAAACGACGCTTCAAATAGGATCTGTGCATATTTCATTCATTTTCTCGCACTGATATTGATTTGTTCAAAATACTTATTATCAAAATGTCGTGGCGACGATTAGATTATTGGCTATCTAATGCCGCTTTTTAACTAAGGTTTTTTTTTTTTTTAATTTTTGATCGCGACACTTATAGGTAATGCTTGGTCAAAACGAGAAATATAGGCTTCTTCTTGACCGATAGGATCATTGGATGACAAATGAGATCAGTTTAAGTTAGAAATTATGTTTTGAGCGGGAATGCCTCGGGGACAGTCGGTATTAGATCGGGATTGCATCGGGTATAGATCGGGTTTTGGTCGGGAATAGATCGGAGTTTGATCAGATAGATCGGGACTTGATCGACAATATGATCATGAGATGAGCGGGTAAAGCGTGAGTAAGTCCGCGATGAAACGTGAATCGGTCATAAATTGATCGGGAATCGGTAGGGAATAGAGCGTGATGTCAAGAAAAATATGAATAGGTCGGGAAAGTTTTACCCGCTGTTGTGAAAATTGCGGTCGGAAATGGTCGTAGGTACAGCGGGATTGCAGTGGAACGGTGGCTGTTTCCAAAGTGAGTCGAAAGGATGAAAGTCCCACTAGACACGTTCATCAATCTGAAACATTGAGATCTATATGGTGAAGTTCAGAAAAATTGATCACAAGAAACATCATCTGATTTGAGAAACCATGAAAATTATGCCCTCGCTGATAGGGTTTCCTCCATCACATGAAAAGAAGCGAACTCCCAATTTACTAGTGAGACCATTTACCCAGGAAGAGTCAGCATCTCCTGCTTATATGCAACGCCAGTCGCTTTTTGGTATTAATAGTCTTGTCATAAGAAGGACATGCTATATTAAAATTATCAAGATTGAAATGAATAATTTAGGCTTCTAATTTCAGGTAAGGTTTCGACCTTGAGCATCGATCACCTGATTCAAACCTCATAAGAGAAGACAGGGCCCCGACCACATGTCCTCTCTGAATCTCAGTCGGACTCCTCGGGTGATCACATGCATGAGCATGCTACGGACTGTATTTCATACGCCTTCTATTTTCATATCCATTTATAAATCCATTGGTGTGTTTCATGGGCCCCTGAGTCACGCTGTCTGTTTGTATGTTCATCTTACAGTGAGGATGTCATTTTACACCACAATTGTGCGTTTTTCGAGACCTCTGGGTAATAGGAAAATGGGAGAGTTGTGTCGATGTAATCCAGGATAACCACAAATTCTGCTACTGACGTGGCAGATGGCCGTCCTAAGTCTGCACCGAATGCCCATTGGTCTCGTTGGTTTATGTGTAGTTATTTGTGTTTGATGTTTCCATGTGATTTGACGCTCCTTGTACCATTTGCGTCCCTTTCTGAGCCTGTGTGCTTTGTGTTTTTGCAATAGGTATTTGGGGTTTTGCTATTGGTGCTGCAACCGGGTGTTGTTGGAGATTGCCTCCTTTCTCTAATGAGATATTATTTGTTGAACACAAAATGGTATTTCGTTTTATTCGATGAAAGTGTAAATAATAAAGTAAATGCTCCAAAGCAATTTTGTATTGAAAAACTTCAACTTTTTTTTCCTTTGGGAAATGTGAGCATACAAAAGGTTGTCGTGTAGGTGATTTACTCCTCGTATAAAACTACAATGATGTTCAAATCCGTAACGATTTCCGGATTTAAGGGAAAGATGATGCAAAGTTTTCTCGATAGAAAACAATTCACCTAAGGGATTATTTTCTACATTGTAAATCTTCCATGGAGGGTAGATTCTTTATGTAGTAGACCTTCCGGGGGAAGTTTATATATGGAAGAAGAATTTCTAATTGGCATCAGCGATTGATTCCTCTAGACTCAGTACGAGAAAGTCAAACATAAAACCTCCCATTCGGATCAGCCTCGACCTTTTCCTTCGAAAAAAGACTCGGACGTCAGATGGCGCCATTTAAAAAATAGTTCCCCGTAGATCTATTAGTTATATCTATCAAGAAGTACAAATTCCAACACTGGATCGTAACTGACAAATATGTTACTCACAACATTACTCAGTCAAGCTGAAGAATTTTGAATGTTGAAAAAGTGCCTTTTTACTTTTACATCGATTTGATGTAAAACCTTCCACCATTGGCATCCGAGTCTTTTTATGCCGTTACAAATAAAGGGCGAGGGGATCCGAATGAAAACCTCCGAATCAGAATCCAAAAATCTTTAACAATAGACATACATTCAAAATTATAAAATATACAAAATCAAACAAACCAACGTACATATGTGAATCTCCAAGAAAGACGAGAGCAGGTGTCCGGGGAGGTTAGGTATCTCCTGCTTCATTACAACACCCGCCTTTTCGCCGTGCAGAACAAGTCTAAACCGATGAATGTGTCACATTTGAGGTTTGATGGTTCTAACCTAATTTATCTTTCAACATTGTTGACAAAGACATGTTACAGTCATATATATCATCGTACTGTCCAAAACAAGTTATCAGTTAAGGTAGATTGTACCTCTGGTTCAAAATCGGGGGAAATTATGCACGGGTACCCCCAAAAAGGTTTCTACAATGTAAATAAAAAAGTGAATATAGAGTGTAATGTTAAAGTTGGGATCATTCAAATTTACAAACGATAAAGATATCCCTACAAGCTAGGGTCTTTTTTGAAAAGTTTTCTTTATAAAAGGTTCGAAGATGATAAGCACGAAAATTCCAGATAAAAGTGATCATAGGGAGAATAAAAGGTCTCTCGACCAGAGGTACGAGCTACCCTAAAGTAGTTTCTCGGTTAGTTGCCTTACCCTCAGAACGAAGTCTTGCTCTTGAAACAAAGGTGTATCAAAGATGTGAATACAATCTACAATTTTGAAGTTGAAGTCACGTTTATCATATATTGAAGCATTTAGGTGATCATTGACGTCAAAGGACAATATAAAATCTAAATCTGAAGCGGGGTCATGCTTTAACTGGTTTATATCTACATACTGTATGACCGTTTATGCTGTTCGTAAAACAGATATGACTTAAAGGATATAGGAAACATCTTAGATAGAGTTAGTAAAGAGGGACAGGTTGCTGACAAGTTGTTTGTGAGGAACCATCAAAGTTCAAATAATACTAGTGGTGTATTCAAACAGAGTAGTAAATACCTTGACAATGATAGAAATGTTATCATATCATCAATTTAGAACAGATAAATTTGCAGCGTGGACCAGACATGCACGTTTCGGGTACTTAACCCTCGTCAGCGATCCTCAATCTAAACAATGTAATATGGCCGAAAAGCGTAAAAATTATTATAGTCCAAAAATGTACCGAAAGACGTAGCAGGATGGATGGGATATGATGCTACAGGAAAGACACGTGAAAAATATTGGAAAATAAGACACCAAAGGGCATTCAAAGCCAGGAAAAACTACAAAAAATCTAATTCAAATGTACAAAATGTTGACAAATCGAAAAAACGTGAACCTAAAAACACGTGGGATAAGTAAACATCTGCGTGTTAGGATTGTTCCTTCAACTTTTAGCACTGAAGTATTACAACGGGTCTTGGATTCTCTTCTGTTTTTATCGTACTATACGAAGTAGAATACGTTTACGTATGACCTCCGGGCATCAAGTTAAGAGTAGTAATCAGGGTTATCTCGCCATTAAACCAAAGAACCACACCGTTTAACTATTTTCTGATGGCTCATCGTCGATATTATAACTAAATCGATTATAGTATGATTTGATATATATTTTTTGCTTAATTCTTCGTTACTTTGATTTGCTACAATATCTTTTCACCTCATTCCTTCGTCACAATTTTCTTCCATTGTAACATTAATATTGCTGTTGTCATTTTGATACTCATCACAGCATGGTGTGCTTCTTTGATAAGTGCTTTTGGCGTTCACAGAAACCTGTTTTCCACATCCTTAATAAATAAATACAAATGTCCTGACCGAAACACATGTTAGACTACTGCAAGGAAACGTAAGTAAGGTTTTAACAACAGGAACTCGTCGACATGCATATTACATGCACATATTTTACAGCCAATACAGCTATGTCTTTAAAATTTAATATACTTTTCTAGCCTATACAATAAGAAGAATTACACTAGATAAGAGTGCTTTAAGGTAACAAAATATTGAATTCAAACGAATGTCAAACTCCAAGGGGATAGGCATGTCACTCTAGAATATTTACTATTTTAACACTTAAACTAAAGTGAGCAAATATCTCGATGAAATTCGAGTGAAGGTGACTTTAATGACGCCATCTTAAAGGATTAAATACCTCCATCTGACTGGAATATTTACTTTTTATGTTTGTTAAACAGTAGTTATAGCTAAACAGGTATTTGATTGAGCAATTTTCAATGTTTGTATGATGAATTTCATAGATGAAAAATCTGAAGTGTAAAGGTAGTCACGGATTGATTGATTAAAGTTTCTTTGGTGCAAGATTAAGTATTGGATAAAATATTATGAAGCTCAGAACCTTTATAGAGAGTAATTTAGAAAGATAATTTGTTTATTTTTTCTTCAAATTCAAAAGCATAATTTAAGAACATATAAATTTGCAGCAATGACCAGACATGCACGTTTCGGGTACTTAACCCTCGTCAGTGATCCTCAATCTAAACAATGAAATATGGCCAAACAGTGAAAATAATTATGTCCAAATCTATACCGAAAGACGTAGCAGGATGGGTGGGATATGATGCCAGAGGACCAACGTTTTAGAAATTTCAAGAAATTTCGATAACAGAAACTCATAACTCATCTAGAAATCCACACAATTCGCTATGAATAGAGCAGATGGTTATCAAACTCGGCTTCTCTTCTTTTTATGAGTTGTCCTTCGTGTTTTAATTGTCCTCTTAGAATATGTGACCTCTTGCTGATGTGATTATTTTGCTACAATTGTATACTCGTTTGTTCCGCTGTGGTCTTGTCGGCGATGTTCTCCTAATTCCCGCGTCATTGTGTCTTTTCTGACAAAAAGAGAAATGATTCTGAAAGATTCTTTTGTAGTAATCTTAATAGAATATTAATTGAATTTAATGAGATAAGATAGTATTCGCTGATTAATTTTTAATGTAGTTTTGATTTTTTTCTACAAGGAAAAGGTCCTTATAAATATTTTATTACAGAGTAATCTTCTAACTCTCTTCATTTGATCAAGCTTTATCAAAAAAAGGATGTCAAGTAGACCCTCATCAAAGTGTGTCGTATATCTACTACCTGTGTCTTTAAGATTCTCTTGAAATAAAACTATATATGGTATCCATTGTGTGCACAATCCAAATTTGGAAACAGACTGTCTTCAACCAATTGTTCGCTTTGAAAGCAGCAGTAAAATCAATATTCGTCGATTTTTTAGGTATAACTTAGCGTCTGATGAATTGTATGTCACAATAACTTAATCTCAAAATGGATTGAATTTCATTGTCTTTGAAATTAGCCTCCCCCTAGAACTAAAAGTGCACGTGTATTATGTAAGACAGAGATTAAAAGATATAAAAATGAGATAAGGTTTTCCAACACATGACTCCGTTTTACTCCACTAGGACAGTTCAGTTAGATGCATTCAATCATCAGTAAACTAATTTACTTAAAAGTTTAAAGCGTTTTAATCACTTAGCTTCCAACACTGGTGTCGAGTTTTTGTTTAGGATTTGGTATTTCAACGTTATATATTACCTTCATGTTCATTGAACTTTTCAAAATTATCATGAAAATCATAGGAAGTAAACACCCTTGCACCTTCCTTCCAATGGATTTGGTAATATATTTCTTTTAATTACTTTTGTGAATGGACCCTTCACATAGCCACTCATTCTTAACTAAAATATCAACTACAAAACTAGATTATATCGATTTCTCTAGAGTGTTTGTCTTGAAATACCTCTGATGAGGATTAAATGTCCGAAAAATGCAGTGTCTGATGCACTTTATATTGGTGAGTTTTGTCAGGTCAATGTACTAATCAAGCTGCGTAGTTTTTTTTTTCTCTCAATCTAGATATCACGATCCCTTGATTTGAGATATGATTAATAATAGGAATGCTGGACAATATAGTTTGCCTAGATTCCGAAGTGGTTCTTGGCAGCATTTACAATATCATTTCACAATGACCACTGACTAAACGTGACAACAAGACTCTATTGAAAATCCTATCATATCAATATGAATGTAAGATATTTCGAGTTTTAAGTTCCATCTTTTCATTGTTTGTACTATGTGCTTTTATGATGAGTATTGTTTAGCGTCAATTTACTATTGGGAGCTTAGTCATATAGCGAAACGACACCCAGTACACATTGTCTTCCTCATTTTATGTATATTGTCATTCGCAGTGGCGGATCAAGCTTTTGAGATTTTAGCCTTTTTAGCAAACCTGAGTGAAGCTCAAGTGAGCTATTGTGATAGCGCGCCGTTCGTCCGTCGTCCAAGTTATCAGTCCGTCCGTCAGGCTGTCTGTCTGCCCGTCCGTACGAAATTTTCGACATCTCTGCAACCGCTGCACAGAAGTTCACGAAACCACACAGGAAGCAATTGCTCAAAGTCCTCTATCAACTTTGTGTTCATTTTTGTGCCAATCGGTCAACCAATACGGCCGCAGAGGGCTCTGATTGTCAGACACATTTTCGACTTCTCCTCTGCAATTGCTGCACAGAATAGCATGAAACCATACAGGAAGCAGTGACTCGAGCTTCTCTACCAAGTTTGTGCTTTTCATATTGGTCAACAAATATGACCATTTTGGGCTCTGATTGGCTGAGGCAATTTCGACATCTCTGAAACTGATTAACAGAATTTCACAATACGTTACAGGTAGCAATTGTAATCAATAGTATTTACCAAAATTGGCCACTATCAGTCTTTTGTCTGCAACTCAGGCGAGCGATGTGGCCCCTTGGGCCTCTTGTTATAACATATTTTCCAGACTCCGGAATCGCGGGATTTCTCCGAATATCAGAGTTAACGTTAGTATTTAATCAATTAAAGAATTGAAATTGATGAATTTGACATTCATAGTACCTAGCCTGTAGCTAATGTCGAACGTCTTTCAATTCAATAGCATAATTTAAGAACAGATAAATTTGCGGCATGGACCAGACCAAAAATTTTGATAGCAGAAATTTTCGAATGCGCTGAAGAAACGATCAACCGAAGTTAATCGAACTTGGCTACATGTGCCCTTGGGGACTCCTGATCCAGCAGCAGTGACACTCAGCAAGTGGTACAAATGTTAAACGTCTCAAAATTCAATAGCATCATTTAAGAACAGATGAATTTGCAGAATGGACCAGACATGCACGTTTCGGGTTCTTAACCCTCATCAGTGATCCTCAATATAAACAATGTCATATGGCCAAAGAGTGTGATAGTTATTATGTCCAAAAATACAGGACTGTCGTTTTAGAAATTTCAAAAGAATTGATAACAGAATTTCTCGAATGCGTTGAACAAAAGATCGACCTAAGTTGATTGAGATAAACCAATATTAGTATTTGCCCTTCATGCAGATTGAAAGTTATTGTCTTACCAAAGATCTGCAAATTTTCTCTCTAATACGTGTTTCAAGTTCGAGTCTGTTTTATCGTTCTATGTGGATGTTGTTGTATGTCTTCTTGCCCCCTGTTGTCTGTTGAAGTTGCGTTGATTCCTATTGGGGTATCCCTCTACTTTATCCAACTTATTGTAGGTAGGATTTGGTAGGAATGCAGATATACTTTGTCACAAAAAGCATTGTTGTTCTCAATTTCGTATTTATTTTTTTTTTAGAAGAGTAAAGAAGTTATATTGTGTTCCAAATAGTCCGTTTCAAAACATTGCTTTTGACACATTCACCAGTTATGTACACTTTCTGCACGGCAGGAGATACTTTGTGTCCCCGGGCATCATAACTCATCTATATGGGGATTCACCATGGTGACACCTTTGTTGAATGTTTTGTACATAGTGTTCTTTCATGGCTTTGTATGCCATTTCATTATGATTTTTGTTTTTGGAGTTTAGTGTTGGACTTTCACTTATTCATTCGATGTATATCAATTTGTAGATGAACATTTGTTGATGTTGTTGTATGAATAATCAATAAACTCTCAAAATAGCATGGTTAATTAATTAATATTGTGCCGTAAATTGATCATTTTGTATTGAATGGTGTATCAAAGATTCTTTTGTAGTCTACATTGTCAGAAGGAAATCCTTTTCTAAATTCTGCCTTCAATGCAAACTAGTGTAATTTGAATACCTCTGGGACGTTAGACATCGGACAGATTTCTAAAGTTGTAGACGCTATTTTCGAGATCATTTTTATCAACCCATTTGAATTGTTTTTGGTCTCATTTGTTTAAAGATTTGTCGAAGAAGTAAAGAAATTAGCTTACGTAACACTCGTGTGTCAATACGCTAACTTTGTCGACTTTCAGACAATCAAATAATAAAAAAAAAGTAATTTTGGTGGCGCTTTTTGCAATCGTTCCTGACCTTTTGTCGGTTGTATATTAACATTGTGAATTGTCTAATATGATGTGTTTTGTTTGTTGTATTTTTTGTTTGCTCACTATGTATGTTTTGCCCAGATAGTTGCAACGGTTGTACTTTCTTCTCTCTTCTTTTTGTATACATTTTTAATGGGATATTCGTCTAACCTTAACCCTTATCAAACCCAAACCAAACCTCAACCCTAACCCAATGATGTGTTGGATCATTATTTATTTTATTTTACATATAATGGTGGGGGTATATAGTGATGCGTGCGTGCGTACGTGCGTGCGTGCGTCCCACCTGTGGTTCCCGGATATTTAAAGGAAAACTAAATCAAATTATTCATTTCTTGTTTATAGCTTTTACACCAAAATATACAGGTAAAGTTCGAATATGGGTCACTTCCCTCAATTTTGTGCAGAGTTATGCCCCTTGAAACTTAGAAAAATTAAGAATTTTGTGGTTTCCGGACATTTCAAGGAAAACCGTTACAGATCATCCATTCATTTTTTGGATATAGCTCTTACACCAAGAAATACAGGTCAAGTTTGGATTTAGGTCATGTCCCTCAAGTTTGTGCAGAGTTATGCCCCTCGAATATGGGTCATGTCCCTCAATTTTTATTATACCCCGCCATATAATCGTGGGGGTATATAGTGATGCACTTGCCCGTCTGTCCGTCCCACCTGTGGTTTCCGGACATTTAAAGGAAAACTATTACAGATAATCAATTCATATCCTGCATATAGCTTTTACACCAAGAAATACAGGTCAAGTGTGAATATGGGTCAATTCCCTCAATTTTGTGCAGAGTTATGCCCCTTGAAACTTAGAAAAATTCACACTTTTGTGGTTTCCGGACATTAAAAGTTAAACCGTTACAGATAATCCATTCATTTCTTGCATATAGCTTTTTCACCAAAAAATACAGGTCAAGTTCAAATATGGGTCATGTCCCTTAATTACGCGAAGAGTTATGCCCCTTGAAACTTAAAAAAAATCCAAAATTTGTGGTTTCCGGACATTTAAAGGTAAACTGTTACAGATAATCAATTCATTTCTTGCATATAGCTCTTACTTCACAAAATACAAGTCAAAATCAAATATGGGTCATGTCTCTTAATTACGTGCAGAGTTATGCCCGTTGGAACTTAGAAAAATTCCAAATTTTGTGGTTTCCGGACATTTAAAGGAAAACCGTAACAGATAATCTATTCATTTCTTGCATATAGCTTTTTCAACAAAAAATACAGGTCAAATTAAAATATGGGTCATGTCCCTTAACTATGTGCAGAAATATGCCCCTTGAAACTTAAAAAAAAAATCAAAAATTTGTGGAGTCCGGACATTTAAAGGTAAACCGTTACAGATAATCAATTCATTCCTTGCATATAGCTTTAACACCAAGAAATACAAGTCAAGTTTCGATATGGGTCATGTCTCTTAATTACGTGCAAAGTTATGCCCCTTGGAACTTAGAAAACTTCCAAATTTTGTGGTTTCTTGACATTTAAAGGAAAACCGTTACAGATAATCAATTCATTTCTTGAACGTTGCTATTATACCAAAAATTACAGGTTAGGTTTGAATATGGGTCATGACGCTCAATTTAGTGCAGAGTTGTACCCCTTCAAACTTGGCAAAAAATCAATATTTTGTGCTTGCTTGACATTTAAATAAAAACTGTTACAGGGAATATATTAATTTCTTACATATAGCTTTACATTGAGAAATACAGGTTTTCTTAAAATAAAGGGTCATGTTCCTCAATTTTGTGTTGAATTGTGCCCCTTCAAACTTTTTATACATTGCTTATAGGTAAAATATGCCGGACGGGGGTATAATTGATCCTTAGATCAACAATAAATTTCATTTTAATTCGGGTTTTTATCTGCAATATAGTAACGGTATATTACTTTGAAAATTTCACAACCTTCTTTTATGATGACTTAATAAACAAGTAAGGAGTATCAAAGGAGTAAAAAAGGGAGACTGAATTTCCATCGAAAATGTGTCAGTATCCTTTATCGCCTTATAATTATATCATGGATATGATCATTATTTCACAAGGAGTACAATTTGCATGGTACTCGATAAATCTACAGTCCTGAACACTGCCAGAACGATCTTAAGTGTTGCCCACTGACTATGACTATTGGACTCCATGACAGGATCTGTCCACATTTTGTCAGATGTGACAAGGCCCTGACCACCTGTCCTCTCTGAGCGTTGGTAACTCCTCGGGTAATTGCACGAATTAGCTCGCTCTAGACGGCAGAGCACAGACTGCTTTTCTTATGCCCTTATGCTTTTGATATCCACTTACATATTCAGCTGTGTGTTACCTGACCCCTGCGTATTGTTGCCTCGTCTGTGTCGGTGGCACCCACAGCAAAACTCAAAAACATCCAATGCAAAAAAAACCAACAACACACAGAACAGACATCTACAGAAAGAGACAAAATAGGGACAATGAACACCAATGAGTTAAAGAAGATCCTGACGATAATCTCAACAGCACTCACAATAGAGCACAAAATTGAGCATCGACGGACCCTTAGCAAGCTAGACGTTGGACCAGGTGTCCAGGAGGAGTAAGCATCCCCTGTTTGGCTAGCCACAGCCGCCGTCGATGTTCACGCACAAAAATGAAAATAATATGTACAATACATGTACTGTCTTAGGTTATGTCTATATAGAAAGTGCTATGGCGACCATGTCAGCGAAAATATTCAAAACACTTACTGTCAACCCCATCGCTGGAACTTTTTTTACGAGCTCCACACGGCAAAGGGCATACGTGTGACACAAATAAGTTAGAGAAGTCAACAGCACTCACAACAGAGCACCAAATTGAGCATCGACGGACCCCTAGCAATATTAAACGTCTTCAAATTGAATAGCATCATTTTAGAACAGATAAATTGGCAGCATGGACCAGACATGCACGTTTCGGGTACTTAACCTTTGTCAGCGATCCTCAAATCTAAACAATGTAATATGCCAAAAAAGTATGAAAGTTACTATGTCGAGAAAGCGTACCGAAAGACGTAGCAGTACAGGTGGGATATTATGCTAAAGGACCCACGTTTTAGCTAGAGGTGGGACGAGGTGTCCGGGAGGAGTAAGCATCTCCTGTTTGGCTAGCCTGTTCCAATTACCCAGAGGTCTCAAAGAACGTACAGTTGTGGTGTTAAACAACCTCCTTACTGTTAGATGACCTTAATCAAACAAGACCACAAAACGCAGGGGCCCAAGTAACACAGATGAATATGTAAATAGATGGGCCTACGCATTACAGTCGGTGCTTTCCCGGCTGTAACGAGCTAATGTATGTTATGTTGCCGTCAGGATCTTCTTTATCTAATTATCACTCGAGGAGTCCGAATGACATTCAGAGACTACAGGTGGTCGGGGCCCATTCTGTCTTCTCTGAAGAGATTTGGACAGGGTCGGTCATAGAGTCCCGTCGTCATAGTCAGTGAGAGTGCAAATCTTAAGAATGCGCTAGTACAAGACTGTAGATTGTCAAGTACCAAGCCTAGTGTCCGTCTGGTGACATTAGGATCATTTCCACGGTATAAAAGGCGTTTGATGATTCTGACGCATTTTCGATGGTTATGCTGTCAACCTTTGATCCCTCTTATTTTGTTAATCATGTCACCATAAAATGTACGTTGTGAAATACCCAAAGCAATATACTTGTTGTTTGTATGGGTCCGAGTTTCAAAAGAAGTTGACAATAATTTTGTAAAATTTCCAGAAAGTCTTTACTTCTTTGTGAAAGCAAAACCCTTGACCTATAAGTTTCTTCGTAATTTGTAAATTTCTACTATGAAAATCCAAAACATCAGTACATGATATAGCATACCAGATGAGCTATGTAATGTAGATACCGTATGACGGTAATCTTGGAACATCACCGTCAAGCCAGGGAAAATTTACTATGTTAAATCCAAAATCATCTCTTTTGTTATCCACACTTGTATGAATCTCTCAATTAACCATTTTGATCTTTAGGTCCAAAAATGGTGTTTCTGTGTATGTAACGTTTGCCTAGTTTAAAGTCAATTCTTGTGGATAAATAACATTTTTATACCTTTCAAAAACAGGATTGTCGATAGTAAGAATATCATCCAGATACCTATAGGTACCAATGAAACATTTCACATCATCATGTTTTATTTGCTTTTGAAGATTTTGGATAAATTATTTTTCATACGTCATAAATCTGCAACAAGAAGCGCACAATTTATACCCATAGGGAACCTTACAACCTGCTTGTAGAGATTTTTACCAAATCTTACATAAATGTTGTCTAAGAGGAAGGACAAGGCAACACACAGGTCACTACATGTCCATGATTTGTATTCTGTAGCGGAAAAGAAACCCTTTGATTCAGATGTACAAATTTAAGTTTTCCCCTCTCGATTAAAGCACCATTTGGTGAGTTTGGACAATTGATCATTAATTTTGTAGTAAGGAAGCGTGGTATACATATTTGAAAAGTCGTATGAAGAAATTGTATTGGCTTGAAAATTCTAGATTTCATTTTGTCAATCACATCCCATGAATTTTTAATAGACCAAAATAGATTTACATCATTCCTATTAAGAACAGTTTCACAATATTTTGCTACGTGTTCCTTTATCGCCGTGAGTACTGACGTCAGATTTCTAGACAAAATTGTAGTTGAGCAGTTGCGTGAATTAGCAATGTATCGAAATTTGTGAGGAGTCTTGTGCAGTTTGGATTGCAGTATATTGTTGGAAGATCAGCTAATACGGTACGCAAGGACATGTTCCAAATATGAAAATTTCATCGTTCATATTCCAAATATGAAGATTATATCGTTCAGCTTCCACATAACTAACTTTCCTTACATGAGTAGCAACATTCCGTCTTCTCCTGCTTATGGCGTTATTGTTGCTCAGCTAATACGGTACCCCAGGACATCTTCCTATTATGAAGATTTCATCGTCAGAGCCAGTCTAGGTCCGAAGAACACAATTGCAAACTGTGATCCCCATGCTTCAGACTACACTATTAATTTCTTAACCAGTGAAAACAGATCTCTCACTCTTTTCAAGAAGTATTCGTATTGGTTGAACGATTGGAAACCGTAGTGAATATGCAAATTGAATGTTGATCATTTTAATTTCAAAATGACCTTTACAGATAACAAACATGTTAAATCTAAGATCAAGTTGTTCGTTCCAATAAATTGAAATTCTATAAGGAACAACTCTGACTTGCATTTATTTGATTTCAAGAAGCTGAATGTGTTTGGGGTCATTCATCTTATTTAGATTTCCATGGATTATGAATTTTTCTGCAGAGCACACATGAAATATTTTCTGTCTTGAATAACCTAAATTAACAAACTAACAAAGACAAAATGACACACATGCAGACATTTTTCACACGGTGCATGTCGCGCGCTGGTCGTTTATCACTTTGTGTTTTCTTTAATGAAACTGTATGTTCTGCAGGAGAGTTGGGATAATAAAGATAAATGTTCCAAAAAGTGCAGAGTACAGACTCAATTTGTGACGTTAATATTGTTTCGTTCTATTTAGGGAAGGCACTTCAGTGGATCTACGATACAACAAGTGTTATTATAGACCTCCGGAACGAAATGTAAATGTCAAAAGGACCCAATGGTTTGTAGATCGTAAATATTTGAGGCATATTACAATAGATTTCTATAGTTGAAGTACAGGCACAATGTAAAGATCTAGGTATATAAATATTCCACTTTCGTCTACCTGGCTGTGTGCATTATCATGAATGGATTGATTAGGTATGAAAATATACATGTATACTGATGCAGACGTGAAAATTTCTATATATTAATTAATATCAGCATCTGTTCACATCCCTTTTGAAATAGATATGCCCTTAATAATTTGAAGTACGCTCCTCGTCATAACAAGACGTGCTAGAGTAAATAGTGAACGATTTAGAAGATATGGACAATAAAGACATGATCTTTAACTTTCTATTTCAAACGGCAAACTTTATGGAGTCAACCTTTGAAGACTTTCTATTTTAGTATTTGATTGTTAAACACTGCAAGATTTTTCTAATATTTATTTCCTATTTCAACTGAATATTTTGAAAGGTTTTCCAAAGTACTTAAATTATTACTTACGCTTTCCGATCATACCATTGAATTAAAGCATTAGCTTTCAAATGACGCGGTAAGAAATCGCCAAGGAATGGCTAAAAGAGTGATTATGAAGTCAATATGCTGAATGTATTATAATAGCGTACCATTTATATGTCGTCTATATTGCATTTGATACCAATAAAAATATCATGAATTATAAATGAATGTTTTCATTCATGAATGAGCTTCATATTTAAGGCACATGGATTTACTACTGCAATAAATAACACCTTATTCCACCAAAAATATAAATCACAACAAAGAGATATTACAAAAAAGAAAATAACCATCAATTACCTATATATCTTCATGTTAAACAAGAATTGAAATTATCTGTGAATAAAGAAAATCTACAATAAAATTTGTAGAAGAGGCATCATCCGGCTCTGATTGTCAATTGATCTCTAGAACTGCTTCCACAATTCCTCTGTTTGGCGCTGAGAAAACATTAAGGAAATTGTCAGCAATAGCTTTCTTATTCAAGAGTTCATCACACTACTCACTACGTTAGTGATTTAATAGTCAGTTGGTTAATATGCGCGGAAAACATCCTTGTAGCAGCGACTCAGCTTCTGTATAAAAGAACAGGTGGAGGTATGGGAGAGAATATTAAGCGGCTGGGGACGGAACGGATAGCAGCGTCGCATTCGAAATTAATTAGACAATATAATATTGACTTGCTAAACAATAATACAATGGGTTCTAACGTTTATATATTAAAACCCAGTTGTATGAAAAGGAAACTGACTTAGCAAACGAGTTTTATTTGTATTGACATTTTTATATTTGTACGTTACATGAAGTAAGGGGTCGCGCCTTTTAAAACACCATCGCATTCGCGATTTTAAATCGCATCAAAGGATAATAAGAAACGAACTGATTCATTTGTAGAAGTTTGGTGCATAGCATATTAAGGAGCTTAGTGAAGTATTTTGACATTAATAGCTTAATTCGGCATGGATTAGGACAATAGCTGATTTTTTTACAATTCCAAAGGGAAGGCGGTATAACCACTGGCGATTCGGTATCAGTCTAAATATTTTAGAACAATGAAGTGATTGCTACCATGCTTATTGAGAGAATCTAGAATTTCAACTACGTTAGAATACTATTGCATGTGTCATTGGTGTAAAAAGCGCAAATAGTTTTGTAAACACATAAGAAAAACCACACAGTACGTAAAAACTTAGTGGTGTGATAGACTTCTTCGTTATCAATTTTGACAGAAGCACAGGAAAAGTTGGCGGGATCATAGAATGGTGAGTTTATTATAGCTGTATACAGACTTAACAGTAAGGCAGTGGTGTCCTGATTCTTTCATCATACAAGTTACAGTATTAACCGAGGACATGTCATTGTTATAGATGGAACATATATAGACGGGCCGCTATTTCATGAATTACAAGAGTGTGCTTCAGAGGGATTCAAAGCATCTGTGACTCCACATACTAATTACGTGTATAAAGATAAGACGAAATTTGCATAATTTGGTATAAATCGGATTAATGAATGTGGTGCTGCCTGTAGTGTGAACAGAGCAGAAAATGATCATGTAGTTGATCGTAATATAAATACCTTGTAGTATTGTTATGAATAATTGGTGAATAAGTTGTGTAATAATGTGACAATATACAAACAAAGCCAGATGAGGACATGGATGTTATATTGATGATAAGGATTGACATGTCAAAAGTCGCTTGGTACGCACGGCTTACAACGCTCATGTTCACCATACTGCTGAGGCCAACAGGAGGTGAGGGGACCTTTTCCAAATTTCAGTTTTACGATTCTAAGATTAAAAAAAAACCCCGATATTTAAGAATGAGTGAGAGAGGGAGAAGGAGAGAGGAAGAGTAAACCTCTAATTCCAAAAAAAAAAAAAAAAAAAAACCGCGCAGATCCAAAGTTGTTATTTTTTCAGACGGAAACTGCCAATGAATTTGTGAATGTGATTTTTATATTTCAAGAGGGGGGGGGGGGGAGTTACATCTTTTGGTGCTTTGAAAATTACTTTGAAATTTCTCAACCTATTAGCTTATTAATCAAAAGAAGTATTTCTGTAGTGAACTTTAAAAGGTTTGAAAACGAGACCATAAAAAATTGAGAAAATAACATAGTCATTTTGTGCGCCATGGTCCGTTGTACTCGCTAAACACCAAATCACACTTATTAATGTGAAGAAAGGGGTTCATGATCACTGTATGGCCTCAATAGTTTATTAAGAACACTTGACCACAAACTTGTATACTTTTATAGGTTTGGGGACAGGCTACTTTAGTTTTAACCTTTTTAAGCCGCATTATGAAAACCCACAGGTGCGAAACAATTTGATATTGTAGAAGGACGGTTTGAGAGTATGAGAGAGGATAATTATTAACAAGATTTGTTATTTTTCGTGAGAATGTGAGAAGCAACCTTATTTGCTCCAGGGTGGGTTACTACTTTTTCCTTGATCTACATTTAAGAATATGGGTGGATCTAGAATATCTAACACGGGAATCCAGTCCGTCAGTAGGGTTTTGGGTGTTCTAGCTAGTCTATGACTGATTTTGAACCCCCCCCCCCCAAATACGTAGAAATGTAAAAAAAAAAAAAAAAAAAAAAAAAAAAAAAAGAGAGAGAGACCTCCTTCTCCTCTAGATTTATCATTTGCCCTTAAAGATGATAATAATCTTCTACATGCTTTAATTAAGCTCAGATCAACTGACGTCCGAAATGACAGAGGCCGAAGGGGATGCGTACGAGACCCCTCTTGTAGACTTTGAACATAAAATCGATGCTCGACAATCAATAAATGAAATTATTATTTTGCCCTATAGTACACATCTGTTATTGTTATCATTTTCCATCGAATATAACTCTATATTTTTTGTAGCGAAGCTTACATATATTTCCTTCAACTAATCAAACTACTCGCACATATAATCATAAATATATGTACACAATAAACTGCTATCACATTTTTATAACTTTACAGTAATGAAAAATATCATATTGAGTCGATTATTTTCATATATACTTCATTTAAATAGTGTATGTACTACATTTGTAATACTTTTTCGGAGGTCAATGGCACATATGAAAGATACATATTTACTTACTCTATGTACCTTTTAACAAAGTTTTGCAAATATATGTATCCAGAATTCCTGTCATTTCTACTGTGTACCTCTTTTTCATAGGTACTGACCATGTTGATAGGTAATATCAAATGAGTATTATGGAGGTAATACTATTTGTTCCTCTAAGATTTTCATCTGATGTTATCTTTCTTCAAAAGATTTTTAATTATCATTATTCTCTTTATCCTCATCTTATACTTCTTCTAACAAAATACAGCAATCGATAATACAATCAAAGTTTGTATCAACTTTGTACTTAAGTGAGAAAGATAGATTGCAAGAAACTTTGCACAAAGAGAATCTATCGATAATTATACCAAATCGTGACTTTATATTGAGTCAGTGGTATATGTATGGGCGTAAGTTAAGTGGTTGTGCTACTTCGGATACGGAAATGGTGGTCAGCCAACTTCGTGGATGCAAGGTGTTGTGAATTCTATATTTGTACTTTTCACATTCTCGAGAATTGTGAAAATAATTATGTTGAATAATTTACTTCTAGTATAAGTTCATTCATTTAAAATCATACCTGGGGTTACAACTTACATTCTAAGAATACATTTCTCAATGGTTGAAAGGGCTTCAAGGGTATCAAGAACACTGCTACATATATGTATAATTCTGTTGAGCAAATTGATTGTTAGCCAACAGATGAAAATTGGAATCGTAACCACGGGGTACCGTATTTGAATGCAAATTTCATCAGACATAAGGAAAATCAATCTTTGGTAAAGTAGAGAATCCATTGGTCTCTAGGGAATAATTGTTTGTTCGTAATGTGAGATATGGAGTTGAAATTTAGCAAAGAAACTGACAAATTTACTGGATTATTGTTGAATGTTAAATGCTACTTTTCTTCAGGAACTCCCTAAATTTGATAAAAATGCTAAATTTTCGCTAAATGGCAAAGAAAATCGTTCCCTGTGCTCTCAGGAAATTGTGTAGCATTCGCTTAAGTTCGTAAGTGTATTGATCAATCTGAGAAAGAGAGAGTGAGTGAGAGAAAGAGAGAGAGAGATAGAGAGTTTAAACCAATATATTTATATCTATTTTATCTGTAAATCGCGGATCTGTAAATGTTCCAATAATGAGTTCGATGATATGCCAATAATCTATCATTCCACAGATATCATACCGCAAAAATCGGATCCCGGAAAATATTGTAAAATAATGATGAGACTCAAGGTTTCTACATCATCTTTGACAAATTACCTTTGTCTTATCACAGCAATAATGGATCCCCGGGGGGCAGGGAGATGTCAGAGCACTCACGACAGACCCCCGATAAGAAATAAGAGGAGTCTCTTGGGGGTTAATAACAATCGGATTTTAAACAACATCATTGAACGATTCCATTATATCAAAGATAGAGACGCGCTCAGAAATCGCCGTTTTGAAGTTATTGTTATGGATATTGGAATCCTAAGTAAAACAAACAGCCATTCTTAGCAAGAAACCAATCCAGCCATGAAGACATTCATGCTAAAATAAACATGAGAGGTATATATTTTGGATATTAAATTCACGTCAATCGTTTTCAATGTTGGTGACACTATAAATGGCAAAAAGTTTGTAACTTTTGTGACTTAACAAGGGGAAATAGTAGCAATTTCCTCAATTGTTATTTTGAACTACGTTTGCGTTGTTTCATTATTATCCCTTTCATTTCTGAATGCATTGTTTTAATATGCAATGGATATAGAAGAGATAGAGATGTAAATCACTATGGTGAAAAAGAATTAGCTTGAAAGCCAATATTGAATTTGAAAATAAAAGTGAAATGTGACTGATCTTATAATAGATAGGTAGGTTGCAGTGCCAGTAATTGTTGTGCATCTATCAAATCTAGAATCATCGTATATTGGATGAATATGACATAGAGAATTCAGGACTAGACATTCTTTGTCTGCAATAATACATAATCCAATTTCTATGTAATAATGCATGTAGCCCGATTCTATAATGTCACAGTGGACCGCCCACCTGACACAATCATATCTCATGAAACCAGTGAATATTGAAATTCGCATCCAAAATTGTGAATTCATGCAGTATTATCACTGTAGTTTGTGATGAAATATTGAAATGTAATATGTCTGGATATTGGAATTATAGAGAAAATTGATTTATTACATAATGCATAAGGTTCTTCTTCTCCCAGACTTGTTTTTATATTTCTTTATACAGAATTACATGTACTTTCTCTTCGTGCATTTACAATCACATAACTCTTCATACTTCTATACAACCTGTAAACTATCTAAACTATGAGTAAACATATATTGTAAACTATAGATGTATGTGGCACTGAAGCAGTAAATCTGCGCCTTTTCAAGTGCTGTATTTACCTATCTATAGCAGAGGGCGAGGATTTCATCAAATCAGTGAAGAATGAGCTAAGACTTACACCTTCATTCTGATGGTCATCTCAAGTGTTATTTAGGGGAAATAAACACAGCTGGACGATGTCCGAATCTCATCATGTACCTGTCTAGCTCCACCTATCGTATAAATGATTACGGTCAGTATTAATGCACTTGACCGTTTATCACACCCTGATTTGAGAGATTCACATTGACATTTCCGGAAGCAGTATTTAGTGCGGTATGACATTTCGTCTTGTACTTTGTCATTACTTATTCCCCCTTCGTCTTAAAATGAGATTAACCTAATTATAGAGATGAAGAACCTCGAGCGACATAGTTTTTCATGAAATATGCATATGCTTTCCTCTTAATCTATATATATAATCTCGAAAGTAAAAGCAATCAATTTGACCAAAATCAGATTATTCATAAATGAATGGGGAGTTCTTAGAATCTTGCCTATGACAACTAATTTTATGCATGCACCTACGCAAGCCTGTAAAAACCTATTAGCGAAGCATATTGCTCTGTTTGATAGATACATGTAATCATAATTATAATGTTTTTAATTCATATTCTTATATGATTGTCAAGAACAATTCCTTTTCAACCAAATTGCGCGCTCTGACGTCAAATTGGAATTTACCTCGCACGTACATGAACTTGCTTAAAATTCTACACCGCCCTAGACTTACAAAATGAAGCAATGCAGATGACAAGTTTCCGGTCTATGACGCGGAGTTATTGGACCGATTTTCAGACGAGTGGCACTTTCCTGGTTTTATTTTGAAATATGTCGTAACAAAGTTGCAAAGAAAGAAAAAAAGTGACTAATACACCGATCGAATGTTTTTTCTCCATAATTGGAATCATTGTGACTATTGTCATTTATCTTAACGACAGAAGGTAGAGTGACTAAGCTAGGCATGAATCACGCCTTTGTCCACGGGTGATCGGGGTAGCAATACGAAGCCCTTATCTCGTATCATCCCGCACGTGCGCGCACGCTCATCGCAAATCTAATGTCCCGAGACGATTCTGTCATAGTTCAGGTTTCTTTATTTTCACAAAAACTCGATTAAATAATATTTGGTTTGTCGGTTAATGTGAAGACCTACAGGCTTTTCAGCGGATGGATATATGAGACATGCTTTGACACTCGTATTCAATTAGCATATTACAAATATTATAATGATTTTCCCTAAAATAGTAATTGCTTGAAGGTGTGGGATTCAGACACGATATGGAATTAAATGAGATACATGTAGATAGCATACATAAGAATGATCTGTTTCATTTTAAACCAAGATTTTCTTCAGTTGTACACACTTTCATACATGTAGGTATTTCAACAACGGGATTTCATCTTTCACAAAATCATTTTAATGGACTTAAAAGGAAGATTTTAATGCCCTCAGTCGCGTTGTCCCCACATCTATGTCACATGAGAGAAACATACATCGATAACTCCGTATTAAAATAGTTTCTGTCCGACCCCATTGGCAACAATTCGCCCCGTATAGAATAGACTGCCTATTTGCGGTTGTGCACTTAGTTTATCGGTCGCATCTTGCTATCATTCTCTTTGTTGTAAACGATATAAATTGACCAGAGCTATTATCCGAGCCCTTCCAGGCCTGTTTAATCAAATTCAATGTGCATCAAGTTCAGATTACATGGTCAATACACAGTAGCTACTAAAGATCACATGTATCAAATTTCAATAAAAATGGCTGAATTATAAATCGCAAATTACCATGAACTCTCCGAATTTGGACAAATCTGGACAAATTGCTAGGCCAGATTATCATTTTATCTCTTCCAAAATTGTAAAATTATACGGCTTTCATAAATATTATCATAGCATTGATGGGATTCTCCAAATTACAACTTTCGGAAACTAACTCTCATGGAATTAATGCGCATCCTCGATCGCTAATGGCATGAGCCATATAATAAATATTTCATCTCAATATTTGAGTCTTCCTTTGGGACAAAAGTACGAACATTCCCTATAAAATATTGAAAGAGGTCCGCGGTACTTCCAAGTGCAAAAAGCACGGCTTAAAGATTGAATGATAATCTAAATGATATGGAATGATAAAAAAAATTTTGCCCGGGGATAATTAAAGTAAGCATAGAAATCTGTCATGCCTACATACTTTATTAAGCTGTTGCTTTGGTTCACGAAATTACAAAAAAAATCTTCTTATTTAGACAAATTAAGACTCTATAGACACAAATGTATGTACATAGCAATGGTCTTTAATGTCCATCTGCGTAATCGTATTCAACTTTGGGGACATAATCTGATTATTTGCCATGTTCAATACTTCCTTTCCAAAGAATACTCACAAATGATAACATTTGCTCTTCGTTTGAACTTTTGTCTTTCGGTATCATGTTGTGCCTATGATTCTGTCGATTGCTTCCTAGCATCTGGATTTTGTCATTTGTGAACATCGTTCTCATGCTCTTACGTGTATAGGAGTGGACATGCGTTGACGTGGACGTTATTCCATGGGGGTGGTACAATGTACTGAAAATCCTTTTTAATGTTAGATAATAATTGCACGTATTATATTTGT
Organism: Pinctada imbricata; assembly: GCA_033119305.1. Lineage (NCBI taxonomy): Eukaryota > Metazoa > Mollusca > Bivalvia > Pterioida > Pteriidae > Pinctada > Pinctada imbricata. The sequence goes on from VSWD01000007.1 coordinate 52,337,267, forward strand.
ACGAATGTCCATCCGTATGTCTTGTCCATCAAATTATACCAAAAGTACAGTGGGCTTCCAAATGGAATGTAAGTTTTGGGACTATCCATCATTTCTGACCTTATGAAAATTCCCTCTAAAATACTACATGCTAAAACAAATATTTTTTGCCGAGCATACACAATTAATAATTCATCTAGAGCGGTAATGAAAAGTTCAACAATAATTTTCTTGATGTATCTCCATATGATCCTGAAAACACAGTGAGATAAATCCTTCAGATCTCACATCGATAGACTTTCCCGCCAAATATTGCATGTAGCAAGTTTGATTTTGCTTCAGATAACCACATTAAAATGCTATATTATGCTTATACGTGGTGAGATTTTTATTTTGGATGATCGTAAATCATTTTTTGTTGTTGGTAAGAGTACTACTTTTCATTATGATCGCACTAAATTATTTCAAGCTTTTATGCGACTAAAACCTAATTTCCAGGACATTAGGACATAAAATATGTCAGTCATTTTTTTTGCTTTCTGTCGTTGTATTACAGTTGAGAATTTACAAAAAACAAATATGGCACCAAAAGGCACATGTATCTTAAAGCTGCTGTCTATAACCATGGAAAAATGATGTATCTTGGATGATGGTATTTCCGTTGTACCCTGGTGCCATGGTACTCAAGCAAACTCCTTAATGTAAGAAGTCTCCAATGCCAAACAGACCATCTAAATGTTGTAATCCCCATCTGAAAACAATTGTCAAGACATCTACAATGAATATTTATGGGTATGCCCTATCCATGTTGGTGACATTACAGACTCGGGAACTAAGTCATCAGCTCTCATGTGTACATATAAGCTACAGAAATTATTGTTGGCATTTTTCGTAGCAATTACATGTATGTGCCTGTCGAGATGCAATGAAGTTGATAGTTAAGTATGACAGATTGAAAAAAGAGAACATGGTCAATTTTTTGTTGACATATTTTCATAATTTCTTCACACTTTGACATGCTTTTTGAAGTAAATGTTGAAATACAGAGAGAGAGAAAGAGAGCGATAAGGAAAAAGAGAGATGTATAAAACGACATGCGATCATCCAATCAGAATAATTTGGGTGGATTTATGTCTTAATGAAAAATCGTTTGCAGGATTACACTCATTCGGCGTGAAAGAAGAATAATTTCGCGGGATATAAAATGGTCAAATGAGAAATCGAAGTCGTGCAATTCATTTCAGTCAACTTTCTGCGAACTTCCGTGGATTAAGTTTAATGTGAATGCAAGCAGACCAATGAAGTTCGCTTGTAAACTAATTATTCCGTTTTCGTATACATCTGATCGGGCCGCTGTTTGATCGGCGGAGAATTGCCGGAATGAGGCGTGTAATTCCCGAATCGATCCGTGTCATATACCCGCATTCAGTTTCACTTCCCCGTGATAATATGCAGTCGTTGTGTACGAGGATCGGACGGCTAATATAAGCAATAACGGGAGAAAAATTCGATAATCAATTAATCACGACCTTCTCACACATTCAAACAACATTGTTGATAAATTTATACGGCTCCCGACTTCACCATTTGAGTCGTATCTATTCCTTGCTCGGTCTACCCGAAAGATTTAATTCACGCAATTGTTATCCACGGAATCGCGCGGATTTGTCTTCAGTGCAAGGCTTTTGTGAGGACGGGGATTGAAAATGGCATTCCAATATCAATTATGTTCAAACAAATCACAATTTTGTTGATTTTTGTTATATTTGCCTACACTTTCGACCTTACCACTCATCGTGTCAATTTCTTAAATTGAAATATGACATGAAATCATTACCGTTTTAAAAGTGAACTTAGATTTCATTGAAACAGAATATAATATGTCAGGATTGATAGCATGCCAATACTGTAACTTTTAATATGTCGAAATAGTTTATTCAAAACCATGCATTTTTTTCATACTAAATTCCAATACATGTCTCCTCCTTAGTATAGCTTTTCTTTTCAGTACGATTTCTTTTTAGACTGAATTAATTGTGTTTTTCTCAATCCCATCACCGACAGTACCTCATAGCATTAAATGAGACAAGCTCTTTATATGTGCACTGAGTCAAAACAAAACAAAGAACACGAACATATACCAAAAGGATTTCAGTTATATATTCTCATTTTGACTTGCATGTTATGCTTTTTCAGTTATGCTCGATGCTGCAACAGAGGAAATACAAAGTATAAATATTAGATGAGATGAATTCTATAAATCACCTAAAAATGAATGTATACCAAATAAACTACCAAAATGGCGAGGTCGTGTACGAGAGATATACCCCGAGGTTCTAGGTTCGGAAAGTTGAGTAAAATGTGAAGTAAACAGCTGATGTCAGTATACGAAAGACGTCTGAAAAAAAAACCAAAAAAACCAAAAACCAAAAACCAAGAAAAAAAAAAAAAAAAAAAAAAACAAGGCGCAAAATATCATCGGTAACTTATTTATTCAATTCTCTGCAAACGAAAGAATTGCTTGGAATTTTTCAAAGACACCTAAGATATTGATGATTCATATTTTAACCATCACAGGTTTACCAAAACGAGTATACAAACAGAATTAGCATAGTTAATTTAAATAACCGAAAACAACTTTTAAAACTGTCGGCGGAGAAATTATCCATGTATGACGAAAGAGATAATCCTCGCTGTAATGAATGACTCGTTGGCGATGTCCCAAGACTGTCATCATGTAAAATTTACATTTCTGAACTAATTGCATGCTCTAGAGCATGTTGTCGTGTTTTGGTCTATCATAGAAAATGAAGATTACTCCAAAATATTATCATCAAGGATTTTTAGAACATTGGTGAGCTGATAAACCATGATGATCTGAATCTATGACGGATATAATACAACTTTCAGATACACAATCGGCTTGCGCCACAACAGTCTATTGAAAGGAATTGAATCCCCCTATACTCACTGACCGGCAAAATATAGAAGATTTCTATATGCATTGAAGACGCAATATTATCTTTTTATTACAATGCCAGATATATTTTTTGATAATATGAGTTTAATGGTAATAAAATGAATGATGGATTAGTATAAGCATTTTATTATTGCTTGTTTCCAGATCTCTGTCTCTAAATATTGTATTGTATAATTTCGAATAAATAAAGTTTAAACTAATGGCAATTAGCGACATAAAATAAACGACAAAAAATGTGTTCATATTGAAAGTTATTTTATTGAGAGGCAAAGAGGTGGTCATCAGCTCTTCTGGATTAGGCTATCACAAAACACAAATAGGCTCATAAACTTCACTAAAGGTATTACATGTATTTTGTCTTTTGTCCTTGTCTTTGTAATAACTACCATATCTGAATCTTAACCGTTCTTTTTTTGTGATTTACAGGGAACAGACGTAAAATTTACGACAGAAGTGATTTGACGTCACAACCTGTTATTCTACACAATACACCAACCAACTACAGTGCGTTCGCAGGGGACTTAGCCGTTCTCAAATGTGCTGTGGAAAATCTGGGAACGAAATCGGTAAATTATCTATCAGCGAATCCGAAGATCAGATAATGTATTATATGCTTAATGATCTATGTGTTTTCTCAATATTTTGGATAGGGAATCTCCTCTGTGGATATATTTTCTTGCAAGAAATGATTTTGTTTCCCTATAATGTGCGATCAACTGTCTCAACTACATTTATAATGCTAATGGTTCTTTAATATAACATTACGAATACATTGCGTCCGTATCTACTGAATTCGAAAACCAAATGACTAAATATGCTACAGATCCATTGTGAATCCCCGCAGAAAATCAATCTTGAAAAAAAAATCATAGCGCTAATGAAATATGTATCGATGTAAAGAATGGTTCCGTGCATTTTTCGACATCATGAGGATTTTTGGGTAATAGAAGTCTCCTCCTAATCCATTGTAGCGATGTTTCTATGCTCCCCGAAAATTTTCTGGAGAGCATGTAGTCGCTGTCATGACCGTCTGTCTGCTCGTCCGTCCATCCGAGCTCAAGGTCTAGCACATTAAATGTTACAAAAATGTTAAAAATCTTAGGATTAAAGGTCAAAGCATTCATGATAATTTCTGAAATGTCATAGACACTCAGAAAATCTAAGAATGTTGTTTCCGATGAACATTCGTTAGTTGTACTGATTTTGTCTTTGCGTTTGGCAATATTGATACAGTTGCAAGAAGACGTTTTTACATTATGTGTTGCAGCTACGGTCAAGTCCGTCCAGAAAAATAATCATCAAAAGTCCGTCAAAAAAATTAATCATCCAAATCCAATGATAGAATGTTCTCTTCTTACCACAAAAGCTAAAAGATGAGGTTATGCCTAAGTCAGTAACGTTTTTATGATGGATATCATTTTCATTTTAAGGAGTTGCAGAACGGGAATGTATGATAGATATTTGAAATGGAAATGAGAAAATTTCTCTATAGAAGCGATCATAGATCGTAATAAAGTCTCAGATTTCTCCCTTGAATGCACGTTGTAAATTGTGTCATGGTCGAGGATTGATGTAGTTGATGATACGAATTAAAAAGGCATCAGCGTCTGTATAAAGTCATCATCTCGATTCTTAATGATATTAGCTATACAGAAAAGATCACCAGGAGTTATCTATGTATGATCTCTTCCCAGTTTCTTTTTGTAACATTTAATGTGCTAGACTTTTAATGCCAAAGAAATAAATGCTTTTATAGACAGTGTTGTTAAAGTCGATGTTTATCTCTTTGGTATAATGTACATTAAGTCTAAACAAATTCACAATCGTTTATAGTAGTGCAAAAGAGTGTAAAGAAATTAAGAATTTTACAGCTTTACGTTGAAAAAGTTCTGATTTGGAGAGACATATGTGTCAATATTTGAAACTTTAACATCATATCAAAGAGTGACTCACGTGTAGTGATATGAATTTTGGTTAAAAAAAACCCCAAAAAACAAACAAAAAACAAAACCAAAAAAAAAAAAAAAAAAAAAAAAAAAAAAAAAAAAAAAAAAAAAAAAAAAAAACAAAAAAAAACAAAAAAAAAAAAAAAAAAAACAACACAAAAAAAAAAAAAAAAAAAAAAAAAAAAACCAAACAAAAAACAAAAACAAGAACAAAAAAATATACAATTGGGTATTGAAAGCCCAAAATGTATTTGAAAAGGCAAAAATCGGTAAATTTGAAAACATATAGAACATGTATTTATCAGAGATGAATCTTTTCAAAGTAAGTAAGGTTATGTGATTTGGAGATGAAGTATCACCTACTTGCTAAAAAAAAACTTGAAATGAAGTAAAATGTGTTAGATTTGTTACATGGTACATATATACGGAAACCCATTGGTTTCACAGAAAAAATAAATATATTTTTTCTGTGAAGCCAATGGGCTTCCGTACATATGCTCCCTTAATATCTATTCTTGAGTATCATATGTGTATTGTTTGTATTGAAGGTTGTTTGGCGAAAAGCGACAAAAAAGACACCATTAACTGTTGGCACATTTACCTACGTGGGTGATTCTAGGTATCAAATACATCACGTGATTCACAGGGACCAATGGAATCTTCATATTAGAAATGTTAGCAGAGACGACGCGGGGGTTTACGAATGCCAGGTGTCTTCCAAGCAGCGGGATATACGACGGCATTTTACATTAAAAGTAAAAGGTATGACTGCAAAGAGCTACAACCAATGCATGTAGAAAAGAATTAAAAAAAAAAGGGGGGGGGGGTTCAGGACCACTTTATTTTTTATGCATAATTTCCTTTTCATCATCATAGCCTTGAAATCCCCCTCCTCGGACGCACTGGACTCCCCTTAGCAAAATCTAGATCCGCCCCTTTGGACTATGTGGACATCACGAACAAGAGTTAAGAGTAAACTTTTTCCACACGGGTCATTTGACAATCGCGATCGACATGTTTCTCTTGCAATACACCAAAGTCATGATGATAAAGATTTACATACTATACTCACAGTGATAGAGTCAAATGAGTGCTTTTTAATTCACTATGAAAAACATATAAAACATTAATTCCTCTGTTCATAAAAAAAAGATTTCAATCAAAATCAATATTCAAAAACACCCATATCGTAGTACCCTTTTAACATGTCAAACCCAGTTTTTAAATGTTCAACAAATAAAGTTTACTCAAAAAAGTACAAATTTGTATGTAGATGTAAATATGAACCCGGCATGTCAGGTAATGCCACTGATAATTAACAATTACTCATTCATTAAATTCATGCAGTATCCTCCCCATTTCAATACGCTCCCAAAAACGTAGTAGACGTCGGTATTGATTCAGAAAATCCAATCGCCCTGATATTGAGACGTCCAAACAAAAAGAATCCTTTTTATACCCCCCTGTCACGGGAAGTCTCATTTAACTAATGAAGGGCAGGTACGGCTTGATCTAAATGTGTTCGTGACATACCGATGCCCTAGGGCAGCAGCACTGTCAGGGAGGGGCAAGGACTCAATTCTAGGTCGCTTTGTATATTGATGTTGGAATCTGAATCATGCATGTCTGAACCATTTAATTCCAAAGTTTTTGTTGGGAAGGTTGATCTCTGGCAGAAGTACATGTATTGAAGCGCTTCGTTTTTCTCAGGTTGACCAAAAATCAAGGTTACAGAGAAAGCTCTCTTTTGATATCATGTAAAGGTGGTTTTTATTATATGAGAACATGGTAACAAATGTTTATAATTCTGGTTATGTCCAAAATATGATGGTTAAAATCACTTTAATAAAAGCTAAACGGAATAAAGATCAAGAAACCCAATTATGAGCAATAGGCAGCTATAGTAAATTGTCACGATTGATAGTAAGAGATTAAGGTAAGCCCTCAAACGACCAGAAAGAATATGTATCTACTGTATGCTCATATTTCTGTATAGAATAAGTCAAACGAGAGAATGTAATTCAGATCCCAAACATATTATGAAGTTCTGTATTAAACATGCAAATCAAAAATATGATTTTGTCACTCGTGTTCAATAGAGCTTCTTAAAAAGACAAAAAGTGCAATGTGAATGCTTAATCCTAGCACTTTATTTCCTTGTAAAAAAGATAATAATATAAAGTTATGTCCTTAAACTGTCATTAAGGTACAATGTAATTTTTTAAACGATAAATCTGTCTTCATGACTTGTCAATACCTCAGAGACACAGTGTACATGTTCAGCACTGATCACAGTGACGTAGTATTGATCTGTCCTATTAACTTAACGTCGCACTCTATCACTGTCTGTGTTTACGGATGGGAAATGGGCCTTTTTACTTGGTATTTAATGGCTGGAAATTTGATTATCGCATTACCGGACAAAAAACAGCAGGCTTATTTATGCGCATAGATCTTATCAAAAGTCGTATAAATGCTTGATTGTTCAATATTTTATTGATAATGAATAAATTCAATATAACATGATATCATATGATATGCCATTACTTTAATTTTTGGTTGATCGGGATCAGTTGGAGACATTAGTCCTACCTTCCTATGATAACTTTCCATATTATTTCACGTAATATCTTTGCAGCCAGACATGATTTTTTTTATTTTTCATTAAGAATTATGAAACATTTATCAATTCAATCAATAATACATTATATATTCATAATTATACATGTATTGTTATATTAACTAAAAGAGGATTAATCAGCTTTGCTTTTGAACTTGATTTATTTTTATATTTTCAGAGAGAAAATCTTGTAAGTATGACACTAAGCTATAAAATTTATACACAGTATAGTAAATTGCATTATTATCTACGTTCATAATTTCCTGTTATTCGAGCGCAAAGTTCTGTACAGAATTCTATTACATCCAAAAACTGTTGAATATGCTTCTAGCTCAAAGGTATCATTTCCTCTCTTTTTGCGCCCATTACACTTAAAAGCAAGCATCATTGTTCAGTTTTGATATAGCAAGACGTCTTCAGACCATGGCATAACTCTTGACGGGAAATTATAGGTGTTATTTCATTGACCATTTTTCCATTAACCTCTTTATCTTTGTTGTGGTTTTTAGCCTTTCTAAAAGCAGCGTAAAACGCAATTTCCCTATAATTTTGATGCCTTCTAACAAGTTGATGGTCCATTATTAACTTCATTTTTCTCTCATTTCCCCTTTAGACTATGTTAAAAGTAATCCCAAATGTGTGATGAAAAACGTACAAAGTAGTGTAGAACAGGGAGTATCCTAAGTGATCTGCATATGAAATTCACAGACCACGATATCTGTTAATGATTTACGATTATGATATTGTAGTATTGCAGGACGATATCGGTCTTCAAAATCTTCTAAGAAATGTTCCTCTCTCACTTTGCTGTTGTTTTATTGAAAATACCTGTTTTTATTTTTATTTGTCCAAAGTTTCACTTCCTATGATGTACGAGAACATGTAATAAGCATGATGTCCTTCACTCACGGTTTTTCAAATGTGTATTAATTCTGTTAGCTCACAGAAAAATCAAACAAACAAAACCTAAAATTATGATTTTTCTAGAAATTGGCTTATACTTGAAAAAAGCTTATCCAATATCTATCAATAGATATTGATAGAGAACACAATATAATATGTTTTCAGCAATCAACATTACCGGAAAAACCTACATAGACAAGGGACAAAGATTGCACCTTCACTGCAGAGCTGCAGGCAATGTCTATCCACCGGAAGAGCTTGACTGGTTCAAAGACGGGACAGAGATAAGCTCGAAAGAAGAGGGAAAAATAACCATAGATAAATCTGTGTCTATTCAGGATCGTACCATAGAGAGCACCCTAGAAATAGCACATATGTCACTTCAAGACGCCGGCACGTATGTCTGTAGAGCGTCAAAAACTCTGGTAACCAATGTCAAGGTCAATGTATTAAATGGTGAGTTTAGTTGATCTACAAATGGAATATTGCCTCAGATAGTAGCTACATATATGCTATACACACAGCAAGATGGTTATATGCATGAAATACAATTTTCCGGAAATTAATTTTCTTTGGGATCAGTAGGCATTTTTTCCTTGAGCACGGTATAAATGTTAATCTTGAGCATCAGCCCTAATGTAAAGGAAACATTTCAGGATATGGGAAAACCCACCAAGAAAAGATTACACCGGCTGTGTTTTTCTCTTCATACGTCATTCAATACTCGTATTGGCGGTCGTCATATTCTTAATAAGTAAATTAACTCCGTATTTACTACATATTTAAATATATATTAAAGAAATAATTAAAGACTTGGAATTGGTCTCATATAAATTTATGAAAAGATAAAGCAGTCGTATTAGATATAAGTTCCTAATATAAACAATTTGCTTTTGGTTTTGACATTCAGTTTGTGAGATGGAGGAAATGTTCTAATTAGAAGAAAAATGAAAGCACTTGATTTCTATAATAAGCGCAGGTGTTTCTGGCCATTTGAACGACCATTTCTCAAAGTCATATTCCATACGTATAATAATTGAATTCATAAGACCTAAAACAAATGGCACATCTTTATCAAAGATTCTCAGCGGTAACGAATACAAATAGATAAAATATCGGTTACTTTCACCTCATTAGCAACAAAAAGCTACAATTGTTGCAATTATAAAAGCACAATTTGTATATACCGATGCCTCGCCTGATGCCAAACCTAAGTAAATATTTACATTTTGTCGAGTAAAAAGTGTCTCAAGGAAAAAAAGGATGGTGTTTGCATCTCATTTTTTACGCAATAGTTAGTAGCAATGGAGTGTTTAACAAAGACGCTTAGGAACATTTGTTCAGATGAACATCTGTCTTAATTTGCTTGATATCATCTCTGTGTTTATTCGCCACCAATTAGCATAAATCTCTGACACATTCTCCATCAAGCGGATCGTGCTCTTAGCTATATTCTTTTCTTTTCGGAAATCGGTTGAGTATTTGTCCATATTAATTTCCTCTTTTTTTTGCTACAACCAGCCATGCATGTCGGAGTTTCATAATTTGCCTAATGTTATCGACTCTCAAAGAGAAAGGGGGCCGATAGCTTTACGATTTATTTTGTTCTCTTTGTCTAATTCGTATGATTTGATATCGGGACAATATTATATTAATCACCTTTAGCAATCATTATGAATGTGTTTGATGGAGAAGTTATGCCTTGCATGATATAAATAATTTAGATCTGGTATCGTCCTGCAAGGAAGTAGTACCATTAGTGGTCTGATGCCCAGGGCACATTCTATTCATGGCGTCTGTACCTTACAGGAAGTCAGTCACAATCCCTAGCGAACATGATGTTAGATATCACTCCTTATAGTATTATTCCAGTATTTTTACAAACTTTCATCGATTTTCTACTTAAAATGCTACAGATCTCGTTAGTTTTCCCTTTTTTTTTAAATAAATGAAAAGAACAAAGAATTGAGTTTTCTCTCCACTTTCTATCAGACGATTTATCTTTGAACTTTTCATTATCCAGGAACCTACTAAATCATTAAAGAAAATGTCTTTTCTTTATTTAGATTTCTTTCCCGAGATAAAATCTCCTATTGCCATTTGGAAATATCATCTGAATGATTATTGATAAATTATCCGATTGTTTTTGTTACATCTTTAAATATAATATAAAATATAATAGAATAGCAAATATACTTTTTATTCGTATTGAGCATGATTTGATTTGATTTTAACTTAGACAGCGCCTCTTACTTTATTAATTCAAATGCGCAAAGCGAGCATGTTAATCTTTTATTCTCAAATTGTTCTAAAAAAGGGGGGATGTATTTGACTTAAATTCATTTTAAAACTTACATACATTTTAATTTTTGCTAATAATCTTTTGTTCTGATTTCAGCTAGTTCGCCTGTAAATAAAAGAGGTAAGCACAAAACATACTCGAAATATAACGCAGATAAACTTAACTTTACGACTGTACATATATTTGATGTAACAATACTTTCAATTGCTTGACTTCCCCCCAAAAAACCATACATGTAAATATAAAAAAACATACGTTTATTCCATGCTTACTCCTCCCGGGCACCTTGTCCCACCTCTTGCTAGGGGTCCGTCGATGCTCAATTTGGTGCTGTATTGTGAGTGCTGTTGAGATTACCGTCAGGATCTTCTTGATCTCATTCCAGTTGTCTATAATATTTGTAGTAGTTCATATCTACATGTACTTACTAAATGAATGTCAGTTTATTGGAGATAAATATATTCAAAGTTTCGAATGTGCACAGTTTTCGTACATGTACTTTGTTTTCTCCCAAATTGTAATTGTATCAAGTCGAAACTTATTGAGAGAACCAATAGATTGAGCTAAATCGATCTATCCGTCTGAGGTTCTTCTGTCCATTTATTACCTCCCAAAATTGCGTGACCCTTCCTGTTTATATTGAAAAAGAATCGAATTTGAAGACAAGTGTTTAGGTGCGTTCTGCATCATGACTTTCTAGCAGTTTTGGTTTATGTTGGTTTCTTTTTCATGACAGTGAAATGTTCTGTTTTGAGAGTTCGTATCGTATTGTTACATGTAACAGATTTCTCACTCTTCATTAGCCAAACTTGTATTGAAATATTGTCCTGAAGGTGGTCTATGACAGCAGATTAAGGACAATTAGTTTTTACGTATAAAACTCTGTTCTGTATGTTTGTAATAAACATCGAAGAAGTTCACTCACAAAAACGAGAAGGTAAGGCAAAATCGTTGTAATTTCCATTGGAACAGTGGATTAAAGACCAATTGCTACTGTCGTGGCAGATGACCGTCCTAAGTCGCCCCGGTTGCCTATTGGTCTCATAGGTTTATGTCATTATGTGTAGTCTTTAGTGTTTGATGTTTCTATGTTATGTTTTGGTGTTCCTTGTCCCTTTTGTGGCGTCTCTTACCGTGCATGTCTGCCCTTTGTTTTTGCATTCGGTCTTTTGGTGTTATTCTGTGGGTAATGCAACCGAGTGTTACTGGAGATCACATCCTTTCTATTAATTGAATGTTGGATTGGCTGTACATACACATGTACCGACCAAGGACTGTTCTTTGTTCAATCATAAAAAAAGCAAAAGGAAAACCTCGGATACAAACTGACAAACTTCCTGTCCATAGCAGTAATGTCTAAGTAGTTGCATTCTGCGTTTCGGGGTTTGGATATAGATTATGATTCTCTCTTAAAAGCATATCTGTTTTGGTGGATATGTTATGAAGAATCCATCATCAACAAATGAACTTGCTGTTTGAACAATATCGCGTTATGAATTTATGAAATCTTTACGTGGAAATAAAGTATAGGGGACAATCGATCATCTGCCCCATTTTTGGTCTACGTTTCTACGGAAATTAGTTTATTCATTATCAGGTCCGACACAGTTATTCAATTTGAAGCTCATATTGCTCCGTTGAGTAATAATACGGACCTCTGTTCCGTTTCTATACATTTATTCTTGTGTATTGATGGAACTTTGAGGTTTCTAGTTACGTTTTCAATCAACAACACTGGATGAGTTGGGGGCATTTTACACTAACAAAGATGTATATATATAGAATCCATTGACGTCGCTCGTGGTCGTTGATTAATCATGCAAACATTTATGAATATAATAAGCATCTGCCAAGAACACCACTTGGCGATGAATGAAGTGAATTTGTTCATTTTTCTGATGAAGAATGATGGACGACAGACAATTTCATCTTTCCATAATTATCATAACTTTATCAGACAATTTAAATTCTTCCTAGCTTCCTAGAACCAACTGTTAAAGAGTTCCAAGAAATATGTCCGACCCAATTTGAATAGAATAGATGAATCCGTTACTCAATGAACCCAAGACAATCGTGATTGTGGAATATGAAAATACAAATAAACTTTAAATAATTGAGGTTGAAATCCATTATGTCCGCCTCTTAAAATCATATATGTAAGGAAGATGTGGTAATCTGGAATGAATTTGACTAACCCTGCTTTCAAAAAGAGTAAAGGGCGCATGATGTATCACAAAACAAAGGAGGAGATCTCCAACAAAACCCCAAAGCAAAAACACAGAGCAGACAAACACAGGACGAGACGCAAAAGGGACAAGGAATGTCAACACACAACACAGAAACATCAAACACAAAGGACTACACATAAACAAATTTATGTAGGCTGTCTTTAAAGATATCCCATCTTCCAAGAAAGACAGGTTAAGTGTAATGAATTCCAAAATGAATAAAAGTATCTGATGGTAAAATTTAGAAATAACCTAAGAAATAACGACATTCAATATAATATTCACTCAAATATGTCAATATTGATATACTGGCTCCCAAAAGAAAAGAATGATCTCCAGCATGACCACCCTGCATTCACCCAGCGAACCAAACCCACAAGAAAGTGGCACATAAATGACATCATACAAACTCCAAATCGCAAAAAGACACAACAATATTCACTAAAACATCATACAAAACAATCGTAACAGACGTACAGAAACATAAATGACAATAGAGAGGTTTATTTACAAGTTTTAGCGCGACGTGTACAGCCCCGACCAGTCGAAAGTTTAACGCCGAGCTGACGAAATTTTGAAAGCTAAATTCGAAAGTTTCGTTAACTATTCGTCAGCGATTTTTTGAAAGCTACTGAGATGACGAGATTTTGAAAGCTCTAAAAAGCTTTCGAAAAATCGCTGACGAAAATTTCGTTAACTAATCTTAGTTAACGAAAGATTTGAAAGCTATGAGCTTTCAAATTTTCGTCATCTCGGAGCTTTCAAAATATTTGAAAGCAATCGCTGACGAAATTTTGAAAGCAATCGCTGACGAAAATTTTGAAAGCAATAGCTGACGAAAATTTTGAAAGCTATCGCTGACGAAAATTTTGAAAGCTTTTGAATGCTCGGGTGCCATATTGTTTTTGCAATGGCTGCAGCACGTCTCGGGCGAATTCCTCTGCACAGTTTAAAGGATGAAAGAAGCCGTCTCTTTATCAGCGTGGTACTTTAAAAATTCACCGATTGTGAGATATTTTTGAAAGCTTCCGACAGTCACAGAGAAGCCAGGGTTTCACTGGATATAAATTCCCCTCATTTAGTCAGAATTTGGCCGGTGAGATGTAAATTTTCTGGTATATATATACATTTAGATTTAAGACATCGATGAAATGGAAGTTGTTCATATGTACACTTAAAGATGGAATACCTTTACATGTAATACAAATACAGGTAAATTCAGGTAACTAATTAGTGCAAAGCATACCCTTTTGATGGCCCCATTCACCCCCAATTAACATAATGTTATTTTAACCAAGTACATGTACATGTAGGTGTATGGGGAACACACCGATCTGGGAAACACGGAATCTTCAAATAGACTTATAAAAATAAACATGATACAACATTTAATTTAATCCAGGAATATATATTTTCATAATTTAAACTGAATAAACATCATAATTAATACTATTTCATCAAGCAAATTATGAAGATGATTGCTTTGATTTCGGCCATCTTGGTTTTCTCGACACAAAATAGCTTACGAGAAAAGCTTTCAAAAATTTTGAAAGCTAGTTAACGAAATTTTCGTCAGCGATTAGCTTTCAAAAATTTTGAAAGCTATAGCTGACGAAATTTCGTTAACTATAGCTTTCAAATTTTTTGAAAGCTAATCGCTGACGAAATTTCGTTAACTATAGCTTTCAAAATTTTTGAAAGCTATCGCTGACGAAAATTTTGAAAGCTACAATGTAGGGAATCGCTGACGAAAATTAGTTAACGAAAAATCGCTGACGAAATTTCGTCATCTCTTGAGTATTCAAAATTTTGAAAGCAATCGCTGACGAAATTTTGAAAGCTAAGCTTTCAAAAAGCTTTCAATTCGTTTACGAATTGAAAGCGAATATTAAACTTTCGACTGGTCGGGGCTGTACGTATGACGTCATCGCTCCCTGTGGTCTTTTATCAAATGACGTCATGGCGTGACGTATCGTTATGGACGTGTAAACGACGGTCTACACGTAGTGACAGTATGGGTAACTTCTTCGAGAATTTCCACATTTATCATCATTTATCATCGATTGAACTTCCAGTTTTCGGTGTTATAAAGGACGTTTAGGATTCTAACTTTCATTATGCCGAGGTTTAACGAATCTCGATGTACATTTCTCGCAGATTAAGGGGGTCCAGAACAGTATCCGAAAGAACCCCCATCGGAAAGCTCTGGATCAATTATGACGTCTCAATAAAAACGGCGACATTGGCGCGTTTTTAGCGAGAACGTCAGGATTAGGTAACGTAGAAATAAGGGGGACGGGGTTACAAAATCACTATAGATTAAAAACTGACGGTCAAATTTCAATAGAAATTTATCGGTGTTTCATTTGACATATGAAGAAGATAATATCAAGTTCTTACGGAAAATAAATGATAGGGTTTAAAATAAACGGACTTTATTATAAAAAAATTGCAACTCAAAGACGTTTTGAAAATAGCATAGTTAATTACATATATCTCATTTCGGCAATTTCTTTTAAAAGTCTTAGTGATCATTTATAATTCTATACATATCCGATTGCCCACATCACATCTAAATGAAAAATACAGAAATTGTTAATAGTCTGCCTCTACAGAAGATTTGTAACTGTTTTTAATTACCTAAAGTGTGTTAATTTTAACGTCACATTTACGGCCCATTTTTTGGCTTTCAATGGGTATATATGTACGTTCGTAGCGTCAAAACTAACGGTAAAAAATTGATGAAACTTTGCATGTAGAAAAAGTATATTTCAATTATTAACATTTATAATTTTTAGGAAAATTAAATGATAGGATCAAATTTAAGTCTGGCTGTCCTGGACCTCCTTAAACTGATTGAAAAGAAGCTAGTTTATAGATGTACACCTTTTTACATAGCTATACTTAGACCTTCTCCTGTTCGTACGTATAACTAAATGACGTCTTCGGATTGTGACGACAAACGGTGACGTGTACTTGTAGGTCATACATACACGTTGAAAGCACTTGTGACTAAACCTCTCTAATATATAAAAGGAAGGAGCCCAATGTACACTCGGTGCCGACTTTGGACGACATTCCAGAAAGAAACATTACATTTAACTCATTTGTGTCACACTTATTCCCTCTGTCATGTGGAGCTCGTGAAAAAGTTCCCCGCGAGGGGTTTGACAGTAAGTGTTTGGAATATTTTTCCCTGACATTGTCGCCATAGCACTTTCTATGTAGGCGTAACCTCAGACAGTTCATGTATTTTGAATATTGTTTTCACTTTCGTGCGTGAACATCGACGGCGGTTGCGGCTAGCCAACAGGGGATGCTTACTCCTCCCGGGCACCTGATCCCACCTCTAGCTTGCTAGGGGTCCGTCGATGCTCAATTTGGTGCTCTATTGCGAGTGTTGTTGAGATTATCGCCAGGATCTCCTATAACTCATATAAATAAATTGAAATAAATTTACTACATACAAACGCACATTTTTAAATTTTTACATGATTTAAATTCAGATCATGAACAGAACATTTCATGAAACAAATGTTCATTTCATCACATGACCACTGCGCAATACCTTTGCTTGATGCAAAGATCGCATTATAAAAATCCCAAATTTGTCCAAGTTGGTAAATTCGATTCCTTTGCAGGGACACAAAGTCTTGGTTCCGTTTTCTTCAGGTCTCCTACCGATATCGCTCACATTGCTCTATTGTTGGTGCGTTTACGCTACTGTTGAGAGAGCCGTAGAGAAATTACGTAGATGTGACGTCACATTTGATAGTGGTGTTTATGCATGGTCTTACAGGCCGATGATTGATCTAATCATCCTGTGATGGCTAGCTAAACGCAAAATAATGATTTGCGTTTGTCGGAATTACGCGGCAGCGTCAGAATGACGTAGACCTGCTCCTAACATTCCAACTGTTTGACGTCGCTGTTCTTTGATTAATTTTGACACCTTGTGGGGCGAGAAATTTTGAAAATTTTTGTGATTTTTTTTGTTTTGTGAGATCATATTCTATCGAAAACGTTGTTTAATTCACTTAATTCACCTGGATTAAACCAAGATATCTTCGTACGGCATAGCTCATGCAAATCATGAAAACGTAAATATTGGCGTTCTAGATGAGTGAACAGCTAAAAAAATTGTGTATATTGAAGTAACTAGACTTACTAAACAATTTTATCATAAAAATCCATGTATTTCAAATATTGATTGAAAATCGTTTGGAATACAACAACTTATCGTTTCTTTTGGGAGTCAGTATATATATGTTTATTCAAAGAATCAGTGTATTTCAACAGGTGATGCTCGAGGCCGAAAAAGAGGTAATCGAAGCAATATGAAATTATGAAGAACAAAAGTCTAAACATGAAGAACAAAAGTCTAAACATTAAGAACAAAAGTCTTAACATGAAGAACAAAAGTCTAAACATGAAGAACAAAAGTCTTAACATGAAGAACAAAAGTCTAAACATGAAGAACAAAAGTCTTAACATGAAGAACAAAAGTCTAAACATGAAGAACAAAAGTCTTAACATGAAGAACAAAAGTCTAAACATGAAGAACAAAAGTCTTAACATGAAGAACAAAAGTCTTAACATGAAGAACAAAAGTCTAAACATGAAGAACAAAAGTCTTAACATGAAGAACAAGTCTTAACATGAAGAACAAAAGTCTTAACATGAAGAACAAAAGTCTCAACATGAAGAACAAAAGTCTAAACATGAAGAACAAAAGTCTAAACATGAAGAACAAAAATCTAAACATGAAGAACAAAAGTCTAAACATAACAAACAAAAGTCTAAACATGAAGAACAAAAATCTTAACATGACCTGAAATTTTTGGCCAAAGAATCTGCTTAGGACAAGGTTATGCCGTCAGGGAGATACCCTTTAGTTAAAAATAAATACATTCAATTTTGTGCACTCAATTCAGAGTGCTTAACAGTGATTAAGAATCTTGATAGTACATTAACAGAGAGTCACCTTTTTCTCCTATGTTACAGGTACAGGGAGTGATCCAGGGGAAACCAAGAGTTTACTGGACAATTCTGCATGTAAACATACAGAAGTTTTCAGAACAATACACTGGACGATTATTTTATATTTCATTGCGATGTTGCTAACGTAAGAAACAGATTTTTAAAGCTTCTGTTTTCGTCTCAACTACGTCCGATTTTCGTTGGAGTTGCTAAGTCCAATTTGGATAGGGCATGTTCCGTTCGTGTTCGACATTCCGGTGTGACCAAATATTCACCATTTATGGATTCAGCAGTATTTACATTATGTGTTTGTGTAAAATACTCAAGCTGCCAGAATGATAGGAAACATTCTCCTGTTAAACCCGGGGACGTGTCCAGCGGGAAAAATGGTGCACGTAATATTAGAGATTTTGTAAGGAAAATGAAAGTTATGGAATCGATTTGGAATCTAGAGAATTCCACCGAGGAAATGTTGTCGGAACAATTTCAAATAATTATTATCATCCGACGATTTTAGAACATCTCGTTTCCTATTCTGTTTTCACCGTCTCTAATACTCAAGCCAGATCGAGTCTCTGTGACACATAAAATCACAATTATAAGCATGTTGTACATTCATTTTCTACGTTAAATGTCATTTCTCTTTTATTTATTTCGATAAGAATTCATATCATACATTTGTTGAGTAAGCTCTGAAAATTCATAATTCATAACATTGCCAGACACTTTCTGAGAACATGAGCGATGTGGTATCTCCATTATTTTGGAGTGAATTGTCTAGCTTGTTGTCATTTATTGTCTACATCATAATTCACAAATGATTATTATATGACACAGAGTGTGAATTATCAAATGTCTACAATGCTTCATTATATAATTTGGAATTTTGGCGAAAAGTGTCATCTTTCAACTATTCATTTGCTTACTGAATTAAGATTTTCATCGAATCGATGATTCCTTTAATATTCTTTTTTACTTGTTGCATTAAACTAGACATTCAGACTATTTATCATGCATTGGGAAGATAGATATTTCTTTTTCTGAAAACCCTAACAAGGAAATGGAATATAGCATAACTAAGTCTTTTGATCTGGAGCATTTATTCATTTGAATGTATCTTTTCGAGTACAGATATGCTAATATTCATTACGTAACAGAGAGAAATCGTTATTACATAACTGAGAGAAATCGTTATTATATAACTTAAGTTATGCTTAAGCAAAATCCGAAATAATATGATTTGTGATGTTAGACATGAGTAAGGATCATGCTTTGTGAAGAATTCATTAACTGCTATCGATGTCGTCAAAACAGTTTTAGTATCTTTTATAACAGTGTTATATGATTTACAACACTTTGTTATCTTTTATCAAATACGGAATCAGTTATGTATAATGCATGAAATAATGATTTTGAAATATTCTTTACAGGTCATCAACCAAAAGATTTTTATATTACCTCAGCTTTTGATATCACTGCTATGGTATGTGAGAGAATATGATTTACGTTATGCTTGACTTCATTTTTGAATGAGTGATGATGGAAAATTGTCTTGTGTAATGATAAATGTTCACAGATAACATGTGTTAATTATCTTTGAGACAAACAAAGGGGAAGAGCTGCGTATGATACTTATCTTAGTGACTGTGACGTAAGTTTTATTACAAATTTATCACCGAAATGTGTCAGGTTCAAAGCCTAGCGTTGTCCAAGTGAAAACTATTTTTCAAACTGAAATGAAAATGAGTATTTACCAGCTTAAACGACAGACATGATGGCGGGAAGGCAACTAGAGTAATGGCCAACATATTGAATTAGTACTATTATCATCAAAAAGGTTCGATGAACATGAGATGAAGTGAAACGTAAATATTTGTATTTCCATCACATGAAGCACCTTTTGTAAATAGATGCTAAAATTTATCACCTGATACTCTTATTTTCGATTCCATTAAGTTACTGCACAATTTTGATTTTTGTTATGACACACGCTAAATAAAGCTTCGGAGCATTGTCATTGGATCAAAACTTCAAGATCGATTATGCCATCACAATAAAATTGTCTAGGTGGGCGCGCTATTTGTTAGGAATGAAGGCAAAACTTGACAAATTATCTATAACTGCTCATATCATGTAATTTAAATAGAATCGGAATGAAAGTTTCTATTTCATACCTTTTTTTTCTTCTATAAAACTTCTTGTGCTATAAAAATCACCTGAGCTCCTCTGTACACATTTAGCACAAAAAGACAACACATAAACCAATGAGACTAATGGACAATCGGTGCCAGAAACATAAGCGATACCTTACGGCTAGACCGAAAATAATCACACAGAAGCGTCCACAAGGTACAAAAGACAAAAATAGAGCAAACGCCATTGAAACATCCATAGTAGCAAATGTCAATGCAAAAAGAAGATTTAAGAAGTTATTACACAACTTCGAAGAAGTCAGAAGTACAAACACTGTACAAAATATTGTAAAAAGAATACAAGACAGATCAATTAGCAACCATTGCCTACTTAAGACTACATTCATAGCTAATGGTGAACATTATCCTCAATATGTGCACAAAGTGTTCCCTCTTGACGAATACCCGAACGTCTTGACTACTACTGTGGTATAGTATTAAGTACCCGAAACGTGCATGTCTGGTCCACGTTGCCAATTTGTCTGTTCTTAAATGATGCTATTCAATTTGAAGACGTTTACATTAACCCCTCTTTGTGCGATTATTAGAACAAGGTAAACATAGGGACCTAAGAGTACTCACGAAAAAAAGAAAAATCTGTCGACTGGAGATGCTTCGACCATGCATAATTGCCTCATTAAACTAACAAAATTACTGAGAGGAGAGGTTAGATTGAATGACAGATGATGAATGGGTCAGCAGAACCGATTCAGAAATATATGGAAAAACTCTTGAGAAACATTTTCCTGCACTTGTCATGGAATGTGGAAGAGAATTGTAACAAACAACGAAGAACTCGAAGATCAACAAGGGGGGGGGGGAAATAACACCGTTAGATCTAACAAATAATCCAACCGGACATACCAAAACATTCATTAGCTGAGGAAGACCATTGTGCTACCGGCGTCGACTTTGGACGATCATCCGCTTTTATAATAGCAAATAGTTATGATATCCGGATTGGAAGGCACGACCTTCCCACTCACCTGGATTCACAGAGGTTTTTGCTGTACAGTTTACCCTCGTTACTCAAACTTGGTTAACTTCCCCATAACTTCGAAGTGTTTTATTTTAAATGCCCCGATTCTCTTCCCTTTGTGTCTATACATTTTTACTCCTGATAACTCGAATCCCATCAACTTTGAACTTTTCGTCAAGTAAAACTTATTTTAGGTCCCATAATTTTCTTCAATAAGTCGAACAATAAATAAAGGTTTATTTTGAACAAACATCATTGAATTAAATGACAAATATGGATAATGACCATATCCCTGTATACAGCACAAAATCGATAATTCAGAAAATCAGAAACCGAAGGCATACAAAATCATGATAAAAAGAGAAACCAAAGCAAACAAACAAAACCCTCCACCACATGAAAAGAAGCGGACTCCCGATATGAGACTGAGAACAGGTGTCCAGGAAGAGTAAGCATCTCCTGCTTGCATGCAACACCCGCCGCTTCAATTCGGTTGAACTGTCACATCCGGTAACTTCCATTTCGGAAGACATAGAGTACATGTACAATCTTTGGTTGGATGGTTCAAATGGTCTATGACAAAATAACATCAACCATTCTGGAGAGTGGGACATCATAGTGTATGACAAGTTCCCCATATCGACCGTAGAACTTCCTCAGTGATGATGTTAGTCGGTCACAAACATATCCCTGACTGAGAAGCTTATCTGAAAGACGCCTAGCTCTCAGAACAAAATCCGTATATTTGGTACTTATACCCTTTGCCGTGTGGAGCTCGTAAAAAAGTTCCCCGCGAGGGGTTTGACAGTAAGTGTTTTGAATATATTTCCCTGACATTGTCGCCATAGTACTTTCTATATAGACATAACGTCAGACAGTGCATGAGTTTTATATATTTTCATTTTCATGCTTAAACATCGACGGCGGGTGCGGCTAGCCAACAGGGGATGCTTACTCCTCCCGGGCACCTGGTCCCATCCCTAGCTTGCTAGGAGTCCGTCAATCCTTAAATTTGTGCTCTATTGTGAGTGCTGTTGAGATTATCGTCAGGATCTTCTTTAACCCCTTTTGTTACACTTATGCCTTTTGCCGTGTGGAGCTCGTAAAAAATGTTCCCCGCGAGGGGTTTGACAGTAAGTGTTTTGAATATATTTCCCTGACATTGTCGCCATAGCACTTTCTATATAGACATAATGTCAGACAGTGCATGAGTTTTATATATTTTCATTTTCATGCTTAAACATCGACGGCGGGTGCGGCTAGCCAACAGGGGATGCTTACTCCTCCCGGGCACCTGGTCCCACCTCTAGCTTGCTAGGGGTCCGTCGATGCTTAAATTTGTGCTCTATTGTGAGTGCTGTTGAGATTATCGTCAGGATCTTCTTTAACTCATTTGCTCTGGCATAGCGTATCAACTGAGATATGAACACGCCATAAGCAGGTGATGAAGGGATGTTGCTACTCAGAAATGGAAAGTTTGTAATGCTGAAATTGAAGTCGTCACGTTTGTCATAGAGTGAGGAGTTCATGTGACCATCAGTGTCGTAGGACAACATTACGTCCAAATAGGATTCTGAATTATTTGTCTCTGTAGTTTCAAAGGGAGATCCATGGACGGAGTGTATATACATATATTTACAATAGCTTGGGCATTAAAAGTAGACAATACATCCATTTCTGAACGGTGATAGGGTAAGGGGAATAAATCTGACTGAAAATTGCTTGTTAGTTATGTACTTTATGTCGAACATCTGATAAGTCTAACTTTCTGACAGTCCCTTGAAGTTCGACGTATCGAGAGTGGACTGTATAATAAAATATCTTCTACTGTAATGAGTAAATTTATCGACATGATGATATTTGATATAGTTATCAACACTACGAAAACTTACCCTCTTTACCAGCTTGTCGACTCTCTCGACTTTCTCGACATAAACGAAGGAAATTATTTCCTAATGATTAAAAAATGAGGAGGCAACCATAAATATTATGGACAGAAAAATGGATATACTGATTTTCAGCAAAGGTGAATATTTCTCTGTCATTTCCTATCGGTATTAAAATATAAGTTCTATCGTAAAAAATTAGTGCATCACATACGCATTTCAACAAAAATGTATCGTCAGTGTTGCTCGAGCATATATATATATACATTGACCTTTGACCTAATAATGACCAAGCTAAGGACGGACACAGCTATATGACTTCAGGGAGATACCCTTAGGGTTTTTGAAGAATAATTAAACGAAGATATCCTCGGATACTTGCAGTCCACAGACATAGATATCAACATAGTAGTTGAAATTATCAATATTGAAATATCGTAATCGTATCGTAATAATTTTGTGCCCCGTATGTGCAGTATCATCAGTGATGCGCGAGGTCGAAGGAGAAGAAATCCATATTTTGATTTATGAAGAGCGAACTTCAAAAATGACGTAAAATATTTGCCATATTTTCATATCCATTTGTTACAATTAGATGAGAGAATTCTCCTTACTGGCACTCTGGGATGAATATTGTAATTTATTGGAGTAAGCAACAATAATTATTAAAATTTTATTAAGTTTATGATATAAAATGGGTCGTTGTTATTATGAAAGGAAACTATTCTTTAGATAAATGATAGTAAGAACACGTTCTAATTTAATGATTAAAAGAGACCGAAAAAACTTTTCAAAATTCTTTGTGAGGACGTCATATCAATTATATGAATAAAATACATCGACAACGCGAAAGCAAAAAATAAATAGCATCTCATATAAAAATTTCCAAAACATAATGAATTTTTGGACAGCGGAACCAGATGGTATGTAACATACACGAACATTAAGCTGACAAGATGACTTTTTACAATATATAGAAAAGAAAATATGATGTTGCTTAGTATATTATAGTTTATTAGCAAAAACACTTAGTTTATATGCATGAGACATATATAAATTCACAATAGTAACATTAATAGAGTGATCGAACTATAGGAGGGAAGACGTGTATGTAAATGTAAAAAAGCAAAGAAATTACAACATGATGGATCTGAGTTCACAGGCACATTTTTTTTATTTAGCAAAATTACATAATTGTTTTCTGTTTTGATTGGAAAATAATTGCACTAGTTTGAATATAGAGGGACGGATTGAATATATTGTCTTCTTAAATCATCATAGAGAGGGCAATCTAAAATAATATGTTAAATTACAAAATGAATAAACATGGTTTCCTCTTTCAATTCTTCTATAACGACCCTGCTCAATAGCTAACGTATAAAATGACAATCTAAATTTAGACAGGAAACATACCCAATTATCAGGAAAAGATTTTCTAAGGTAATACTGCAATGTGAATGTTTCAATCAAATATCTGAATAAGAAACATTTAGGAGAAACTACGAAAAAACGCATCCTTTTTTGTGGAAAAATATATTAAACAAGTCTCTGTTTTAATTAGGCTAAATAAGAGTTTACATTCGGGACATATTTCACCGAAACTAGTTGAGCATGATATATTTTAAACTCTTGCTAACCAACTATTAGAAAACGGATTCAAAGACATTTCATGAAGTAGGGAATTATAAATACATGAACAAATTTCTCTTGCCAATATCTTCAACCAATACTTAACAATTCTTACTTTACGAATAATGTGTAATGGTAGTCTACCAAGTTCAGAGTAAACCATGTAGTTTGGTGTACTATTTTTCACCTTTAAAATTCTTTTTACAAAAATGTACATGTACCTTTTCAACAGCCTTAGCCAGATTATATTGCCATATTTCACAACCATTATTAAGAACACATGCTACATATGAATCAAAAACATTAAGTTTGGTTTCAATATTTAAACAATTTTCATTACAAGTTCTCAAAACTACTAAACATTCATTTTCTATCCTGTATAACAATAACATGATGAGTTTTATTAGATTTACCATTAAAGTTTAAAGTCACACCTAAATAATAAAAAGATGAAACAACTTCAATCTCAGAACCTTTAATAAACCACTTGTCATCTCTACTCAATCTACCTGCATTTCTAAAAACAACGTTTAGAGAAATATTCCAATTATCAGAATAAAATTTCAGCTGATTAAGTTTTTTTTTGCAAAGATAAAATTTCAAAAGTTCTTTTGCTACATCCAACAGGAGATGGTTTCTCTAAATGCTCTGTCTCCTGCAAAGAAAACAAAGAAAATATTTTTTACTTATATATATATGCCTGTCAGTGATTTATGAGAAATGCAAACAAAATGGTTAGAATCATAAATGCTACTCTACATTTTTTGCAGACCATCACGGCCCTCAGATAATAAAACAATATCATCCGCATACATTAATAGAACAAAGATATGTCTTGAAAATAAGCAGCTTGTAAGATTCATCTCAAAATCATTACATGTAATATACAATGTGAATAGAAATGGTGACAAGGCTCCGCCTTGCATGAGACCGTTTGTACAAGAGAAAAAATCAGACATTGAACTTTTATATCGAACACGAACCCTAACATCAGAATATAATTTTTTGACTCTATAATTGTTTGTAACATTCGGATTACATTTCTTGTGAAGAGGAATTAAAATTCCCTTAGACCATTCTGACAGAAAACATACAGTTAAAAAGCACAAAGTAAAGGCACAAAATCCCTTCTTAATTTGTGAAAATACTCATTCAAAAGATTATCAATACCAGTTGCTTTACCATTTTTTTTTTTAGATTTTTCAGAAGATCACCGATTTCGTTTTCATTAATTGGTACATTCAGTTCACTAAAATATCATCAATAAGTTCTGCTTGGTCACCAACATGTTCAGTATGTTCAATATTACAAATTTTTAAAATGTGAATAAAATTCATCAGCTGACAAGGAACTTTGTGCATTTCTATTTCTTTTTAAAATTCTGTGAAACTCTTTTGGATTGTGCTTTCTCACAAAATTTAGCCTATTCCCTTCATAACGTAAGTATTGTTTTCTCATTTTATTACAATGACACCTATAAATAGACCATCTTACAATCAACAAGATTAGCTCTGTTAAAATTAGACCTATCATAAGTAAAAACACGAAGCGCAATCTAATAATCCATATATAAATTTTTACATCTGGAGTCAAACATTGGTTTATTATCAACAGATTTTACATGTGATCTCGAAGATATCTTTTTCAAACAAAATGAATTAAAATCATCATTTACAACATCAACAAATTATTTTTACACCTCCATCTGCGTTCACAATAGATGACTGCATTTCATCAACAATACTTTGTAATTCATGCAATTTCTCATTCACGCATATTTTCTATTTCATCTTCATTCCGTTTACAGACATACTCAAAATTAAAGGCTATTCAGATCAGATGCGGAAAATTTATTATTTAGATCTGTGAATGAAAGTCAAACACAAGGGCCTAAAATTCAAAAGAACTAGATATCGGAGAGATGCTTTTAACACGAAAATATGCGATAATTTAAGACAAGAAAGAAAGGAGGAGATCTTCAACAGAACTTGATTGCTGCATCCTCAGCAAAACCCCAAAACACCCAATGCAAAAACACAGAGCAGACACCCACAGAAAGAAATGCAAAAATGTTATGATCGCTGAGCGAGATAAGTCCCCTACCGGCGGCATATATTTATGTCCTGCAACTCTGCCTATGAATTACTCTTCAATTAAACATGAGTTTTAATTAAACTTTCTGTCTGTGCAGCTCAGTTCTGAGGTTTTATCTGCTTTATCGATTCGAAAAAGAGGTCAAGCGTGACGAAAGTTGAACTTGCTCTGTAACTATCCAAGACCAAGCTGTGTATCAAATTTCATTTGAATATCTCCATCTGTTGCAGAAAAAAGTCTGGAAAACTGACCAAAACAGAATTTTCCAAGTCATCAATGGGCATAACTCCTCGAAAAATAGGTCAAGCGTGACGAAAGTCAAACTTGCTCTGTAACTATCCAAGACCAAGCTGTGTATCAAATTTCATCTGAATATCTCCATCCGTTGCAGGAAAAAGTCCGGAAAACTGACCAAAACAGAATTTTCCAAGTCATCAAGGGGCATAACTCCTCGAAAAATAGGTCAAGCGTGACGAAAGTCAAACTTGCTCTGTAACTATCCAAGACCAAGCTGTGTATCAAATTTCATCTCAATATCTCCATCCATTGCAGAAAAAAGTCCGGAAAACTGATATTCGGACAGACGGACAGACGGAGGGACAGACGGACAGACTGACGGACGGACGGACAGACAGACCTAGAGGAAACTAAGAGTCCCCTTCGGCGTTGCCGGTAGGGGACTAAAAAGGACAAGGAACATCAACTGGCACCATAGAAACATGAAACACAAAAGAACACACACAAACCAACGAGACCGAAGGGCAACCGGTGCCGACTTAGGACGGACGTCTGTCACGCAAGTAGCAGATGGTGTATTATCCGGATTACATGTGCACAACCCTCCAGCTTTTCCGATTACTCAGAGGTCTCGAAGAACACAAAATTGTGGTGTAAAATTAAAAAAAATGTTTTTCAGAAAAAAAGATGTATCCCCCTCCCTCTAAGTTACTTTGACCTTGGTCGCATGACCTTGGGCCAAGATGATGTGAAACCTTTGAGTCATGAGCAACATCATACTAAAACATGAAAGTGATTTAATATATTATTTGAGGTATAGCCCGAACATTGGCACATACAATTTCACTATAAACATATTGAGTGGAATTGACTTTGGTCACATGACCTTGGATATACATGTAGGTGATCTGAAACATATGGATCATGAGCAACAAAAAAAAATGAATTAGTGATTGGATACACGGTTCAAAACATATAGCCTGGACATGATTACATGTAGCATATAAAATTTCAGTCCGGACATGATTAGCATATTTAATTTCATTACCAAATTAAGAAGTGACCTTAAAAATGTGACCTTGGGACAATGTGATAAGAAACATTTAGTCCTCGGAAACATCATACTAAAATATTAAAACAATTGTAAGAAGGGTTCAAGAGATTTAGCCCAGACAAATGAGTATGTACAATTTCATTAAAAAGAACTTAATGATTTTGACCTTGGACACATGACCTTGGGTCAAGATAGTAAGAAACCCTTCGATCATCAGCAACAACATACTAAAGTATCAAAATGATCCAGTGTATGATTCTAGAGAAATAGCCCAGACTCAATTGCATTTACAATTTTCATTAAAATATGTAATACTTGACATTGACCTAATTTATAAGTCATTTGACCTTGGATCAAGGTGGTGTGAAACCTTTGGGTCATCAGCATCATCATACTAAAATATGAAAGTGATCCTATCACGGTTCAAAAGAATTCAACATATGGACATTACAACATGTACAATTTCATTTAAAATATACTAAGTTACCTTGACCTTTGGTCAACGTGATGTGAAACCTTTAGGTGATAAGGAACAACATACTAAAATATGAAAGTGATCTGATAGTTAAAGAGATATAGCCCTCAACAGAATACCATGTGACATTTCATTATAATGTACTAAGTGACCTTGACCTTGATAAAAAGACCTTGGATCAAGGTGATGTGAAACCTTTGGGTCATGAGCAAATACATACTAAAACATGAAAGTAATCCAGTAAGCGATTCAAGGGATATAGCCCAGACAGGAATGTATGCCATTATAATTTCATTTAAAATGTACCAAGTGACCTTGACCTTGTGTCTAGGTGATGTGAAACCTTCGGGTCATAAGCTTCAGCATACTACATCGGTGTAAGAAAAATGATTCGAAGTTGAAACAATTTTACTGTTGCGCCGTTCGCTTGTTTTCCGATTTCATTCAAAATGAACGGGTACAATTTTACTTGTTGACTGGATTCATATTAAAATGATTAATATTGATTTTAGTTCACCATATGTTTTTAGTCATCAGTGAGTCTTGAGGTAGAAACAAAAGCTTCATTTACTACATGTTCAAGAAGATCGATGTAATATGATAATAATGTTGATTTTTTCCAAGTCAATAAAGTATACAAAAATTGAATTATGCTTTTTTGTTTGAAAAAAAGGAAACTCGCTAAATTTCATTCATAGTCAATTATTCATTTGTTCAAGAATCCTATTAATAATGAATCGCAAGTCATGAAGCGTTTGGCATGGCTTTTCACTGTAATTTTGAAACGGTATCATTCAATATTTGTTTTGTTCAATTCTAAATTTGAATTTCTATATATTACATGTTTGAATCTTTCCTGCGATACAAATATGATGCTATAAATCAAAATGTAAGTGCACCATATCTTCTGAAATGTGAAATCATCGGTATTGTATTAATATTAAACATCTTTTTAACATTGATTTTCTCATTACAATGTACGTATGTATTTGTACCTTTCCTTCTCAGACTTGTGTCCTTGGACATCAGCAAAGACACATTACTTATCATTACACAAATGGTGACCCTGAAATTTAATATAGATCTGAAACGACAATCTATAAAACGTGTAGTCTCACTGTGTATCATCAAGGGTTTTGGTGAAGTAAATTACAGAGATTAGACTTTGAAAAGAACAATTTGAGTCCCATTCATATGAGAAAAACCATAAAAAATACAAACGATCACAGTCAATTAGTCAATCATTAGTCGGCACTGGATACATATTAGTCTCCCTCCTTATACATCACTCGTGTTTCAATGAAAAGACATTGCTTTGTGCCTTAGCCTATATTTTGGAGGTATTTTCATGGTCTTTTACTGTTTGTTCGTGTTTAAGTTGTATTTTAATTGTTTATTGCTATGTTTATAAGTTGGTTGACGCAAGATCTCAATATTCATTACATCCGGCTTATTATTTTTAAAAAAATGGCAATCCAGGCAAAAATCACATATTTTATCCTAATGACAAATATGGATAATGACAATATCCCTGTAAACAGCACAAATTCGATAATTCAGAAAATCAGAAACCGAAGGCATACAAAATCGTGATAAAACAGGAACCAAAGCAAACAAACGAAAACCTCCACCACATGAAAAGAATCGAACTCCCGATATGGGAGTAAGACCAGGTGCCCAGGAAGAATAAGCATCTCCTGCTTGTATGCAACACCCGCCGCTTTATCTATCAGTGTTTATATGTTATCTATCAGTGTTTATATGTGAATCGAACTCTACTAGATTAATACCACGCCGGTAGTATATAATTTTTGTAGAATCATTTAAGAAGAGATCCCTACATGACAACGTTGCAGTGATCACAGCGGAACACACAAGATAAAGAACGGGAACAAAACGACGGAGACAAAGAAACAGCATAAACATGAAGGAACATACTTTATGCATGTATAAAAGTTACCTCTACATAGTAACTATGTAAACGAAATTCATTATAGTTGGCGCCACTCAAATAAATCAATTTGGCACCGCACAAATTCAGAAGTGACCGAAGACTTATAAAGAAACAAGCTAATAATGTCGTAATATATGCTCATTATAACGAATATGAAAATCGTGGAATCAATTAGAGGTTGTATTTTTAGTATATGACATAGAACATTGAAGAGAATATTCTATCGGCCGAAATCTTTCGGTTTACCACTAGCCCAAGGCGCCGACATCACGACGAACAACTTAATCAAATGATCAATCTTCAGAGTCCAGTGCTAATGATATATATTAAGTTTCGGTTGTAGCATCCACAGTAAAACATCGGAACATCCAAATGCAAAATCACAGAAGGGACAATCACAACAAGAGACAACACAGGTAAAAGAAAAATGTCTTGCATTTTCTTTTCATGATTATTTACAACATTTAAGTCTAAGTTATTTGATGTGAAAACGATTAGAATACTCTTTAAATCTAAAAATTAATAAAAAAAAAATTCACAAAGATGATTTCCTTTATGAAAAAGTTTGTATCAAGTTCGATTTCAATCAAATGAATTCCGTTCTGAAACATTTTCAAAATATATACATAAATCTATGGAATATTCAAAATATCATAGTAGTCAATTTTAGTTAATCTAACATAATGCAGTATCATTCATTTGCTGCGATCTCATTCAAATAGGTGAGTTTAGAGGGGAAAGAGAGAGAAGCCTTTTTATTCTATTTTCCCTAGCAAAAGTTGGATAACTCTAAGTTCCATACCTCGTTTCGATGGAATTACGGTTTATCTTACCTTCTTCGGGAATGGAACTATTCTTATTTGAAAAAAAACGCAACAAAACTGGTTTGATATTTAACCTCAGCTTAAAATTCTATGCATTTTCCATCCATTTCACCCGCATTATAAATATCATTTGATGTAAGTATGTTTAAAATTCGTCGGAATTATTTTAAGAATACTTGACTTTTTTACTGCGGAATTGGACAAAACGATAAAAATAGAACACACTATAACATCTCTTTTGTTCACAATGTTGAAAGATATTTAAGAGAAGAACAATCTCAAACAAAAAATGTTTTACGATCACAGGTCCGACTATTTTAAGGAGGGTTTGAACACCAAGATGGCGGCGGCATTTTTGTTTTCTTTATTCCTAGGAAAAGTACAGTCTTTACTTTCTTTAAACATTTGATACGCTAATTGATACTCACATTTGAGTATCCCAATGAAGTTTGAATAATTTCCGGTGCCATTTGAAGAAATTATGGCGAATGTCGAAATTGTGGACTTTGGGAGTTTTATCCATGAGCAAACAACGACGTCATTTCGACGTTATCGGGGAAAATGGCGTCAAAAACCCTCGCATTCAAAATGCAATAAAAACATTAATACAAAACGTATCGCATTGAAACTTTGCATGAATAAAATATATAATTCAATCTTCATCAGAGTGAATTCGTTGACAAATTAACATTACAGGAAAACAGATGTCACTTTATTGAAAATTGACGATTTTCGAAAGAAAAATTGGAAAATATAAAGCTTTGTAATATTTTAATCCAAAATTTAATTTTTTCATTTAATCATGAAATCATCTCTGGACATTGTTGATAATTTTGTTAGTTTTTGACAAAGATTCATCCACAGAATTTCTAATAATTAATCAAACTACAGTCAATTGGCTCGAAATTGCAATTTTTGAGCGACAATGTTATATTTGATTCCAGTATCCTGCCTTTGTTTTAAACACAATTCATGTCATCTTTTCCATATGTAAGTGTAATACATTTATAAAGATTTTAGATGTTAAATCTAAATTGATATCCCATAGCTTTACGAGAACTTGAATGACACTTTCAATATTATGACGTCATCAAGAAATTCACGAAAACGTCGATTAATGCATATTTCAAAGTCTCATAGAAAATTTTCCTGTGGATAGAATCAAATGTAATGTTTGTATAATCATGGACAGACAAGAAATATATAATTTCAGAAATTTTGAGAAAAATTAAATTTGGCATCCAAGTGTTCAATACCTTCTTAAAACAATTAGAAGCTTCTTATTCTCGTCTGGCACCTAATATCATCTCAACTGGGTATAGAATTTTTCTCCTTTGCGGAAAATGTGGTTTTGCATTTTTGGTTTTTCATGCCCATCGATTGTGGTTTTCGTTTGGTTTTGCTTTCAGTCACTTATTCTAAATGTCTCTGAAATGTTTTTTGATAAAATGAAATCAAGCGGGGACTCCTTGTCCACCAGCAGTGACACTCGCCAAGTTGTACAAATGTCTTCAAATTCATAGCATCATTTGAGAAACTAGAAAACTATTGATGCAACGCATCAATCTGCCGGAAGAACTCAGAGAAAAAATACCTGTAATCACTTAATGAGTAAATGTGGACTATTCGATATGTATTCGAACCCCCTTTCGTACCTTTGTATGTCTTCGTCCCTTGCTGATTTAATGGTTGCTCCCCAAAACATTCAAAGCTAATATGAATGGCATTAGATGGCAACAGTTTAACTACACCAATCAAAAGGGGCACAAATTCGAGACTGGTGCTCGTTTCAGTCAATTAAGAATCCACAGATGGTACCCCACATTTACTACACGCCGGTGCCATCTCAGAATTGTTCATTCGGAATACCTTTTATTTCCTTATGTGGCATAATAAAGCAAAGATATTCCGAGAACATGGACAAACTACAAAGCCATTAATATAAGTCGTATTAAACATACAACAAATCAAAATACCCAATTATCAATTTTCGATTGTGAATTATGGAATCTGATTTCGGGTATTGCGTTTTCATTCACTGATCATCAAGACCACTAGGTTTTAGGATACCTCTGTGTATCCGGATACGGGGGACGGTTGTGCGCACGTAATAAGGATTATAACTACACTATCTGCTGTAAATGTAGTGGATTGCCGTGTAAAGTGGGCACAGAATATATATATCCCTCATTTTATGCATTGTATTTCAAGTTTCAGTGAAAAGTCTTGTGTGTTATTTCTTAGATTATCATATTGGAGCATTTCCATTGTCTATTACTGTTGTGGTAGCTGTATGCCCACTATTTGTTGCTATAGTCATGATACTATAGTCATAAGTCCTCATTGTTTTCTATTTTAAGTATCAATTTCAAAAAGTTTGTAAGCCTTGCGAAAGCCGCATTATTTTCAGAACGAAAAGGACAGTTGTATCCCATCGATAGAATTCATTCAATGCGACCAGAATATAATAGCACAGTGCGATAGTAATAATTTTGGGTTTTTGCCTTTACATGAACGATTTAGAATTTTTGAAGCGCCGCAAGTATTATTTTTAAAGAAAGGACGGGATATCCAATAACACTCGGTTGCAGCACCCAGAGCAAAACTCAAACACCTAATGCAAAAAAAAAAAAAAAAAAAAAAAAAAAAAAAAAAAAAAAAACAGCAGACACCCAAAGAAAGAGACGTAACAGGTACAAGGAACACCAACTCACACCATAGAAACATGAAATGCAAAAGACCACACATAAACCAACGATACCAATTCACCACAGAAACATGAAATACAAAAGACCACAAATAAACCAACGATACCAATTCACCACAGAAACATAAAATACAAAAGACCACACATAAACCAACAATACCAATTCACCATAGAAACACAGTAGACAACAAATAAACCAAGGAGACCAATGGGCAACCGGTGCCGACTTAGGACGGCCATTTTTTACGCAAGTAGCAGACGGTGTGGTTATCCGGATTACGTGTGCACAACCCTCCCACTTTTACGATTAGCCAGAGGTCTCGAAGAACGCATTATGGTATAAAATAACCTCCATACTGTAAGATGAACATTCAAAAAGACACAGAAGCCCAAGATACACACAGATAGATATGTAAATTGGTATAAAAACAGAAGGTATTCAAAATACAGTCCATGCTCTGCAAGCTGTAGCGATCCCATGTATGTTAACACCCGAGAGCTCCGACTGAGATTCAGAGAGGACAGCTGGTCGGGGTCCTGTCTTCTCCAAAGGGGTTCGGACAGGGCCCGTCATGAAGTCCTGTCGTCACAGTCAGTCAGTCAGAGTGCATTTTTTAGAATGCGCTGTAACATGGCTGTTGATTGGTCCAGTACTAAGCCAAGTGTCTGGTGACAGAAGGATCATATCCACAGTATAAAAGGCGTTTCTATGGTAATTCTGTCTTCCTTTGATCCTTCTTATTTTGTTAATTATGTCACCATAAAATGCAGGTTGTGACATACCCAAAGTAATATACTCTGTTGCTTGCATGGATCCGAATTTCAAAAGAAGTTGACAATAATGTTTGTAAAATTTCCAGAAAGTCTTTACTAGTTTGTGAAAGCGAAAACCTTCACCTAAAATTTTCTTGGTAATTTGTAAATTTCTACTATGAAAATACAAAACATCAGTTTGCTCTATTATACTGGATGAGCTGCGAAATATAGATACCATATGACGGTAATCTAGGAACATCACCGTCATGCCAGTGAAAATTTACTATGTCGAATCTAAAATCATCTCTTTTGTCATACACACTTGTACGGATCTCTCCATTAACAATCTTGATATTTAGGTCCTTAAATGGTGTTTCTGTGTTGGTAACGTTTGCCTTGTTTATAGTAAATTCTTGTGGATAAATAGGATAAACTTTAAAAACAGGATTGTCGATAGTAAGAATATCATCCAAGTACCTAGAATGAGTTAAAGAAGATCCTGACGATAATCTCAACAGCACTCACAATAGAGCACAAAATTAAGCATCGACAGACCCCTAGCAAGCTAGAGGTGGGACCAGGTGCCCGGGAGGAGTAAGCATCCCCTGTTGGCTAGAAGTACCAATGAAACATTCAAATAATCATGTTTTCTTTGCTTTTGAAGATTTTATATAAATTCTTTTTCATACGTATATAAAATAAATCTGCAATAAAAGGCCACAATAAGCACACATTGGGATCCCTACAACGTTGTCTTGTAAGATTCTCACCAAATCTTACATAAATGTTGTCCAAGAGGAAGAACAAGGCATTACACAGCCGGAACGCCAGTCGGCACTTGTCTTTGAAGTTTAAAAACGAAGTCACGTGACAAATGTTTTGAATATGACGACATTGTACCACGTCATCAAAAACGCGTCATACTGACTGTGCTGCATGTGTAAACAAGAATGACACTAGTGATTTTGATGGCAATAGAGATACCGTTTCAAGTCATAACACTTAACCAGGTAAATTTTGTGGCATTTTGAAGTAAGTCGGGCGTTGTCAAGGGCAGCTTTTCACCAACGATCTGTTTACCTGCATTTTATTGCTTATTTTCTTTTAAAATCCCAGCTGGGAATGATTGGGAACAATCTGAATGTAAATTTTATATATCACCGAAGTCACCAAAACCAAAAATAGTATGCCGATCTTTGCCTTAAGGGGTTTGTGTCACCTTTCAAACTTCGATATGCTGTTCGGGCGTCCATCTTCCATGTCAACGTATTGAAACTCGTTTGTAAACAGACAGTACACGGGTACACATGTACCCAAGTCGGTGCTGCAAAGTGGTTAGATTTGCCAAAATGAAACATGACATTGGCACAAAATCATCTACAAGGTATCAAACCATCAAACAAATGTTAAAAATTCCATTGCCACTTGCATTTGGTGTATTCTGAGTCAGTAATGATGAATTTTAATCAAAATCTGGTCCTCGTTATAGCATTTTTATTCCTATTTATAGAGTACTTACTGACTAAAATTCTATATAATTATCATAATTGGGATTCTGTTGAAAAGATTATTATTGAATAGGAGGGGAGCATTTGTGTCAGCTTTTAAAACCAATGGTGTATGCACAATTTTCGTTGGATCTTTAGCAGGGCTGAAAAATATCAAAAATCCCTTTCAGAGGAATTTCATTTATATGTAGTGAATTATACCTGAGTAGTATTTGTTTTATAATAATATTCAAAATTTGAGATAAACAATTAAGGTCGTTTAGCCCAATTTATTCTTATTCCGCTACTTTGTGTGTCAAGAGTTATCCGCCCCTTTTAGAAACAATGCTTCCAACCGTCAAAATAGGGATTGGCGTTCCGGCTGTACAGAGGTTGCTACATGTCCATGATGTGTATGATTTGTATTGTAGCGGAAAAGAAATCCATTTGATTGAGATGTACAAATATAAGATTTCCCCTTTCGTTAAAAACACCATTTTATGAGTTTGGGAAAACGATAATTAATTTTGTCGTAAGGAAGCGTGGTGTGCATAGTATAGTAGAAAAGTTGTATTGGCTTGACAATTTCTAGATTTTACTTGGGCAATCACATCCCCCGAATATCTAATAGACCAAAGAAGTTTACATTATTCCTGTTTAGAACAGATTCGCAATATTTTGCCACGTGTTCCTTTATCGTCGTGAGCGCTGACGTGAGATTTCTAGACAAAATTGTAGATAAGCGGTTGCTAGAATTAGCAATGTATCGAAAATATTAAGGTGACAGTTTTGGTATGCAGTATATTGTAGGAAGATCCAATTTAGAAAGAGAGATGTTGAATGAAGAGAGTTCACAGTTATATTCGCTCAAAATGTTAGGGACACTTTCCCCGTGACTGTGACGACGGGACTCCATGACGGGCCCTATCCAAACCTCTTTAGAGAAGACAGGGCCCCAACCACCTGTCTTCTCTGAATGTAAGTCGGACTCCTCGGGTGATTACATACATGAGCTCCCTACAGCCGACAGAGCATGGACTTTATTACTCACGCCCTCTTTGTATATCCTTTTACATATTCATCTGTGTTGCTGGGGCCTCTACGTTTTGTGGTCTTGTTTGTGTGAGGTCATCTTACAGTGAGGAGGTTGTTTTACACCACAATGGTAGGTTCTTCGAGACCTCTGGGTAATTGGAGAAGTGAGAGGGTTGTGCGCACGTAATCCAGGATAACCACACCATTTGCTACTTGCGTAGCAAATGGCCGTCCAAAGGCGGCACCGGTTGCCCATTGGTCTCGTCGGTTTATGTGTAGTCTTTTGTGTTTGATGTTTACATGTCGTATGTCTCTTTTCCGTCTACATTACTATGTTCGTCTTCTGTGTTTTTCCAGTCGGGTGTTTTGCTGAAACAGGGTCTTGTTAGAGATGCCCTCCCTTCTTTTCTATATAGATATGACCTCGGACAGTGCATGTTCTGTAGATATTGTTTTCATTTTTGTGCACGAACATCGACGGCGGGATGTGGCTAGCCAAACAGGGGATGCTTACTCCTCCGGGGCACCTGATCCCACCTCTAGCTTGCTAGGGGTCCGTCGATGCTCAATTTGGTTGCTCTATTGTGAGTGCTGTTGAGATTGTTGTCAGGATCTTCTTTATCTCATTTAATTGCTTTTGATATAAGTATTTGTAGACGAAAGTTCCGAAAGTATAGTTGATATGTAGTAACGTCAAATAATTATAGTGTTGTTGGCTGCTTTATCACATATTTTTCATGTAAATAAGGTGACTTGGATTTGAAATACCTTTGAGATTTAGAACTTGGATTTTCAAAAAGATGAGGATTTTTGTGGAAGTTATCTTTTTGAATATCAGTAATACCTAAAATGCCGCCACCAAGCAAAGAGAAAGGCTTTCACAAAGTTGATCTATATTATTGATACACAAAGTCAAAGTGATGTTCTTTTTGTTTCAATGATTTGATGTGATGGTTCTCGTATTCCTTCTTTATTCGTCCCATACGTGTGTGTTCCGCTGTACTCACTGTTGGATATCCTTGTAAAAAAACAAGGAGAAATGTTTTCTCTAAAAATCATTATGAAAAGAGTTCAAATTCTGAAATGAAATTAATGTAGTGATGATAATGTTTTTTTCTGTTATGTTCTGGAAAAAAAACATTATTTTTCATTAATATCCACAGTTAAATAATATTAGAAACAAAAAACTGAACAAAAAGATTATCAAATTTAGTCAAAAGACCAAATTGCATGATCATCAGCAAATCGATTTCTTGTACCGTAAACAATAAACAATGCTTACTTCCTTTCTTTCATAAAATATATAATTATATATATATATAAATTCAGTAATATTTCTTGTGAAGATGTTTTCTTTTTTCGTTATGAAACAAATTACAAAAAAAAAAACCGGCTAGATTTTGCGAAATTGGATGTACGTCGCGTGAGTCAAAGATATTAGAAAACAAAGTTTTGGGAAGCAAAACATCTGTGATAAAGATATTGCATTTTCAACGCAATTTTCTCCTATAAAAACTTAAATTAATGTTTTGACACTGTGTATGTCAAGGGAATCTAGAAAGAATTAGATCGAAAAGTCTCGGGACAGCACTTTCATGTTAACGGGAATTAATAAAAGCAGTAATTACTTTCCACAAAGTTAATATTCCAATAATTTCATTTTTTATCTTGTCAAAGTTTACGGTGTTTTGATACATGCAAGTATTGAAATACACATGTTAATGAAGCAAGAAAGTCTCACTCAAAGTATTATAGTTCATTGGGATAATATCAACAATATTGTCCCTTCCAAGGGTAATTATAGACATTTTTCATGTTCGCGGACTTCGGACTTCGAACACCGCACTTGGAAGGGACAATGTCACAAATGTAAATTGTAAAATGTTATCACAATTAACCTACATTAAATTTGTGAATTTATTTTCATGTATGAATATACATATTTAAAGCTCTCTACAGTCATTTCGTCTATAGTGTGTTCATAATTCACTTTAAATTTCTAATTACACCTGATTTCTTTAAGATGACCCCTCAAGTGAGAAGTCCGGAAAGCGAAGTCCGAAGTACGTCAACTTGAAAAATGTCCAATAAGAACCTAATAGAAAAGAACACTAGTTCTACTTCGAAAAATGACATTTCGTAAAATTCAGACTCTGAGTCATAATTGTTTCGTTTCAATTAATTGTCTTCCAATAAAATATTTCTTGCTTCTTATTGGCATTAAAGTAAACTTATTTGAAATACATTTAAAAGTATGACGGGATAGAAAAGAACGCCTGCAGATTATGGAAAGCCAAAAGGGTCAAAATTCTAACATTGCAACTCTGCAATTGCATATTTGTAAATCAAGATTTGTGATTTGTAGTTCTGTAAATATAGATTTGTAACATTGTTACTCTGCAATTGTATATCCGTAAATCAAGATTTGTGATTTGTTGTTGTGTAAATGTACATTTCTAACATTGGAACTCTGCAGTTCTGACATTGCAACTCTGTAATTGCATATTTGTAAATCAAGATTTGTGATTTGTTCTGTAAATCGTGCATTTATAACATTGCACTTCTGCAGTTGTATATTTGTAAATAAATGTCTGTGATTTGTCTTTCAGTAAATGGACATGTGTTCTCTGTTCATTATTGAAAATTCATTATGTCAACACAACATGCATCATTCGTACTTCCAACCTTCTTCATTCGTAACGCCGTATTATGCTAGTTTTGTATTATCACTACAGATGGCGCTTTAACGGGTCTCTTTAAAGTAGAAACGAAAACGAAACGAAATGAAATGAAACGAAATTGAACAAAATAAGCATGTTCAGAAATATTTTATCATATTATAGCACGTAAATTATCGACAAATTTCAATGAACCCTACGCTTACTCGGAGCCCCCCCCCCCCCCCCCTGATTTCTTTTTTTTTGGGGGGGGGGGGTATCAGAGCTCGGAGAAAATACTGCAAACGTAATAAAAATTCAGAATTCACCTTTTTCAATTTGAAACAATATTATGCATTTTTTCTGGTATATATTCTAATTTTTTTTTTCAAATATTCTCGGGGAAACTCAAAAAAAGTCGAAGAAAACTGCAGAAGCTATGAAACATTAGAAAATGTCATTACATGTACAGTACATGTATAGTATTAACGTTTGTTTTAATCGGATTGATCCAATTAGATCACCCTGTACTCGTGTAGATTCAGCTAAAACATGATCTATGCTCCACTGGCCAATTTTCAAAATCACCAACAAAACCCCTTCTGTTTGAGGGGAAGTTCAAATGCCCTGCCTTCTTGTCAATTGCGGACAAATAAATAAGTGCTTGCAAGTGTAAGAATAGTAGA
This sequence comes from Pinctada imbricata, assembly GCA_033119305.1. Classification (NCBI taxonomy): domain Eukaryota; kingdom Metazoa; phylum Mollusca; class Bivalvia; order Pterioida; family Pteriidae; genus Pinctada; species Pinctada imbricata. Next base: position 52,377,857 of record VSWD01000007.1, read on the forward strand.
ATAATGTGTTTTCGATATGGGCGTCTGCAGATGGGTGGACCAAGAACCTTAACACCCGAGGGGGATGGGGAGGATTTGTGAGGCTCGAGTGGCCAAGTTGGGGCAGGGTAGGATGTCTCCCCCTCTCGTTGGGGGGGGGGGGTTCAGAGGCCTTCCCCGAGAACACTAGGAAAGAATGAATGAGGCGTATTTAAGCTGAATTTAGAAGGGATAAAGCGCATGATTCGATGTCAGCAAACAATGAACCGTATCTATAAGATGAAGTAAAACGTTCGATATGAACATGATATGCTGTAGCTTTACCCCAAAACATGTACGTCCACATATATAGATATTGGACGTGAGAACCCTGCGTCCTTCACAATCGACTCGTACTTTGTGTGTAAATTCGCCGATATATAAACCTGAAAAAAGTTTGAGAAACGGAGCTTTCTGGAGTGCCTTTGGACTAGCGATATTTTTAGACAGTAGTTTGCAAAGCATAATCGCCCTTTGAGGGAGGTAATGTCTCCTTTTTTTTGCGAAAACGATGTGGACTTTTTGCGTACAAATGTACATATGTACACCCGGTTACGCCTCTGGTTGTAGTTCTGGATGCACCCTAGTGCAGTATGTTCAAGTTCGCCACCGAAAAAAAGAAATTAATACTGTTTCAGATACTCGATGAATGAAAGTAAAAAAAAAAACAATAGAAAAAAATCCAGATCGTGAATAACCCAGATTCCGCATTTAGTTTGGGGAGGGGATCCCTTTCTTTGTCATCTTACTGAGTCATAAAATGCTTTGACATTATTCAGGAAGATAAGATGAAAATATGATCCTGATGAAACGTACCATTTTATTTCATTTCTTATTTTAAAAAAATCCCGCGGGAGCCCCTACGGGAAGGGGCAACCCCTTCATATCCCTCACCACTCGGAACTTCGGGCCTCGAATCGGCCCTTTGGGCCGATACAAACCCACCACCCGTTTCCCATTCTCGGTCCGTCCTCCCCACCCCCCCCCCCCCCCCCGGCAAGGAATTCCCTAGATGCTAATTCAAGTAAAGGTGCTCTTTTACAGGGTAGGGAATTCTTTGCCTAAGGGATTTCCGAAAAACGACACCGAACAAACATAAAAAAGATATAAAATCTTTCTTTTGAACTGTTTTTTATTCTGTTTCAAAAAATGGCAGTTTGAATCTTTCCATTTCGTTTCGTTTCGTTTCATTTCGTTTCGTTTCGTACTTTAAAGGGACTCTGCGTTAATATTTTTAGGTCTTCCGACTTCCGTCGGAAGACCTATTGTTTTCGTAACCGTGGAAAATTGGATCAGCGATTTCTCAAGAACCCTGTAAGCTAGGACAATGAAAGTTCTCCAACGTTACGTTTGGAGTAAAAGCTAGATTGGTCTTTTTTATTTTTGGTCTCTGTTATTTTTTTTATCATGTTTTTTAGTAGATTCAAATATTTGACGGGAGCGTCGAATTACTCAAAAGGACCGAAAATTTCATGTTTTGCTATTTGTAAGCTTAAATATCGCGTATTTTGCTATCTACAATTTCCATTCTTTTTGAAAGTCGACAGCTATGCAAGATATGAAATGCTAGATGCACACTGTAACGATTTATTACGATGACGTCCTTCACCGTCCTTCATATTTCCAAATTCAGAAGTTCATAGGAGGAAGACACTTTTTTGCTTATAATAGTAAACAAAAATTAAGCTTATGAAGTTTCCTAAAAATTTCAATATTATCATTTTTTATCCATATATCTGTCTTATTTAGTCTTTCTGATTTTTCCTATCTCTTTCTGTTGAAAAGATATGAGCATCGAAATTTTGAGTTGGGTATTTCGATACACCTTCACGCCAACAGATCGGGCGCACACTAAAATTGGTAGTCCGAGTCCGACTCGAGAAAAGCAGTGTTGAGATTTTCAAATTCCGATTTCACGGCAATGATGAATATGCATTTCATAAATACATTTCGATATACACAATTTGATTTTAAAACAGTTGATTAATTTAGAAGAGATCAGCTACAAACCAGAATTTAAACACAAAAAGTGGTAGTTTGATTCCGATTTCTAACCTACAAACCTGTTTCTAAACTTCAATAACTATATTTTGAACATCAAGTTTAATTTCTAATTCTAGCAAACGTTCGAACATAATTTTCGGTTGGTTTATTTACAAATTGATGAACAATTTCTCCAACATTCTTCCCTTCCCTCGTTTATCGAAGACAGTTCTGTTTATATTAAACGATGTCGCCATGATGGAAATTCAAAATAAACTTTGAAAAAAGGGAAGGGGGGGTCCAAATTTGAACCTGCACAGCGAAAACCTCATGGTATTTATATATATATATTGAACGTAACTTGTTATTACCATTTCTGTTCTCAAGAAAATTGGTTCTACAGCTACGAGCTCGCCTTTTTTATGGGGGAAGGGGGCAGGAAGAATTTGCAAAAAAAAAAAAAAAAAATCCCGGCTCTGAAAAATGCTGAAAAAAATATTCCGGCCCAAAGGGCCGGCAATTTTTTTTTCCCGGACCATGCAAAAGTAAGGATACATTGCATGATATGGAAATTTTTGCTGGCCCTTTGTGCCAGACAATTTAAAGTCAAAAAATTAATTAATATAAATACAAACTGTTCACATAGCTGTATCTACCAGAGACCTAATACGCATAGGCACAAAAATCTAGAAAAGGTTCTATTTAAACATCATACAATCTGTCTGAAATTCGCTAATTGCAAAGAGACATCTGAAGGAACGGTTATTAACTCATACTCTGTATTAGCGGGGAGTTTAACTTACACAGACATTCACAACATTTGACAATTTGTTTAAATCCGGCCCGAAGAACCGGCGAAAATTTTTCTCCGACTCTGGTAATGGCTGAAAAAAATGGCCTGCTCAGAAAAATGCTGAAAAAATTTTACCGGCTGGCAATAGAATTCCTGCCCCCCCCCCCCCCCCCCCAAATCAAATGGTTGCTCACCAACAATTATCGGTTTGAAAATTTAATGTTACTGCTATTTGAAAACTTAAATATATAATATAAATACATGTAATGTGACGTCCTTCATATTTCCAAACCAAAAATTGTATAGGAGGAAGACACTCTTGTTGCAACCGCAACAAGAAACCTTTCTAGTTTATAGTCTCTTTCTACGAAGGAATAGTTAAAGCGCCATCTGTAGTGATAATACAAAACTAGCATAATACGAGATTACGAATGAAGAATGTTGAAAGTACGAATGATGCATGTTTTGTTTATATAATTAATTTTCAATTATGAACTGAGAACAAATGTACATTTACTTAACGACAAATTACAGACATTTATTTCGAAATATAGATCCACAAAGTCAGAAATGTACATTTACAGAACAACAAATTACAAATCTTGATTTACAAATATGCTATTATAGAGTTGCAATGATAGAACTGCAGAGTTGCAATGTCAGAAATGTACTTTTACAGAACAACAAGTCACAAATCTTGATTTTCGAATATACAATTGCAGAGTTGCAACGTTGTAAACGTACATTTACATACTCACAAATCACAAATCTTGATTTACGAATATGCAATTGCAGAGTTGCAATGTTAGAATTTTGACCCCTTTGGCTTTCCATAGCAGATAAGTTTTCACTGAAAAGCAATTCCTTATGATTATAATAAACAATGAAAATCGTACAAAACAATATAGACAAACAATAGGAGACAACACCCATGTCGAATTGGCCAAAAATCAATCAGAAGAGACCAACCCGAAACATGAATCATTAATGACGTCACCTAGACAGAAAGAGACAAACCCGAAACATGAATCATTAATGACGTCACCAAGACAGAAAGAGACAAATCCGAAACATGAATCATTAATGACGTCATCTAGACAGAAAGAGACAAACCCGAAGCATGAATCATTAATGACATCACCTAGACAGAAAGAGAGTAAATGGAGGGAATCTCCAGCAAAACTCTGTTGTAGTAAATACTGCAAAACATCGAAGCATTCCTATGCAAATACACATAGTATACATTGAACAAGCACAAAATGCAACGAAAAAGGGACAACGAATATTAAAGACGCCATTAAAACACTAAAGACAAAAACTATACTTAAACCAACGATACCAATGTACATCCGATGTCATCTTTGAAGGATCATTCGCTTTGTAGTAGTTGGTATCTAGTGTTAACTTTTCTATATCTGAGGATATGGAGATGTACCCACGTCAACAAATATAATCTTGATAAAGAGTTGTCGTATTTTGTGAAATAGTTCTACCCCCAACATTCAAAATATATATTCTCCAGTTTATTCGACGTGCAAATTAAATATGTCGACATGCATGTTCAATTATTCAAAGTTCGATATGTCAAGATTTAACTTATATGCGTCAGCATGCAACTTGATCTACTTGCATGTCTTCATATTTTCCTGTCATGTTGACATAATTATTTTGCATGTTTATGAAGATAAATGGAATGTAGATATATGTACATTATACTGCATGTTGACAATCTGTAGACAAATAATCAAAGTCGTACATGCTTCATCACTAAGTTTACGATAGAACTTAGTACATTTTCAGTCAATAACTACATGGCTGCTATGTTCAAACCAGGCATGAAATATGTGGAGGGTTGTTGATGGGGTTTCTTTTCGTTTTCTTTTGAATCTTTTTTTCGTAGGCACGTGCAAGATGAGATAACATGAACTTTAGGTGTGTTTTTCTTGTTGATAAATGAGATTTTGATGTTTTACAATGACTGGTATTTGAAGTTTTCACTGCTTCGTTGGTATTCAAACCAAATTCCTAATGATGGGTTTCATCGACAAAGAACTTACATTTCACATGTGCTTAAAAGTTGCAATACCATGTCAAAAGGAGCGCGACATTTCCCCTTCATTCAAAAAGCATTGATCTTGAAACATGTACAGTATGGCTTTATATTTGTTAATGTAAAGTGTATCAAAAAAAAAAAAATGGAAGAAGAAGAAGATGAACTTAATCAAAGATCGACATTTTACATACCTTGCAACTTTATGACATCAGGGTGATTTGAAAACGCATAAGTACTCACCTACCTCTAACCCACTCCAGATCATTGCACTCTTACTAAGTATTCATTTACAAAGACGAGAGTGGACGATATATGTCTTTCACAATGAATAGTCTATATATGACGACTATTTTGTTGTCGAAAAGCAAAATTTGGATAAAAGAAAGTTAAAAAATGTGTTTGTGAAACGGCATCTTTGTCAGCAAAACAGTGGTAATGTAAAAAGTACATGTAGGTCCAAGCTCAACGTCAAAAGTTTGGTATCAACGGGCTCCAAGAAATACACATGTGAAATATGAAAGCAATATCACCTAGCTATCATTCAAAAGCTATGGCAAAGATTAAAGTTTTCAAAAATAGGTAAAGTTCAGCTGTCAAGGTCACAGGTCAACATTTTGCGTCTATGGAAAGGTCTTATCATCAGTTATGCTTATTCCATCAATATATGCGAAATCGGAAAAATGTGTATCACCACAAAGACGTTTTACAGTCAAAGTAGAAGACAAATGATCAGTGAATGCATTATTCAGTAGAAAATTTTTCAAATAGACTGATGATCGGCTATGACGCCAGTAGTGGGATCCACGTATGTGTCCATTAATTGTCCATTTTTCTTCGGCACCTGATCTCCAGGAAATTGCTTATGAAGATGTAAGGCCTTGTCCAGACCGCATTTTTCATATCCGACATTTTTACTATCATCAATATCCAACCTATCTTCATACAACTGGCAAATGAAGCAAGATAACCGAGGTTTTGCTCAATCCCTATAATTCGATAATTTGAAAATAAGAGTTATTTCTTTTGTTTGTTTAATAAAACTTAATTGCTTTACAAAATGGACGTTGCAAGATCAAATATTGTATTTTTTATCAACAATTTTAAAAGAATGATGGTATTTTTCTATTTTTGTTTTCGACGAATCGACTAAAACTCGCCATTGTTACATAGTATCTTAAGTTGGCTGTGATTGCTTTCTGCTGTTTGTCTAAGAATCTATGTTTATTTGTTCAATGTTTTGGTCTTAAGAGTATTTGTTAGGTGAAGTGTATTTGTTAGGTTTGTTTTTTTTGTGTATTTTGTGTATAGCAATATTTCGGTGATTCTGTGATTAAATTTATTTTTTTTCTTTAAGATCTTGCAAGTCACAATACTTTGTTTTTAAAACTTATTTTTAACCAAACTAGAACACATTTACAAGATTCGCTATTGTACATTGTATCTTTTTTCTTCTTCAAATACATATCATCATTTAAGAACAGATGAAATTGCAGCATGGACCTTACATGCACGTTTCGGCTACTTAACCCTCGTCAGTGATCCTCATTCCAAACAATGAAATATGGCCATATACTGTTAAAGTTATGTCATAACAATGACATATATGGACAATGACCATATCCCAATACACAGTACAAAATCGATAATTCAGAAAATAACGAACCAAACGCATACGAAATCATGATAAAACAAGAACCTAAGCAATCAAACAGAAACCTCAACCACATGAAAAGAAGCGAACTCCCAATTAGGAGTGAGACCCGGTGACCAGGAAGAGTCAGCATCTCCTGCTTGCATGCAACACCCTTTGGGAGTGAGACCTGGTGTGCCGAAAGACGTAGCAGGCTGGATGAGATATGATGCTACAGGACCCACTTTTAAGAAACTTCGAGAAAATTTTGTGAACAGATATTTTCGAATGCGTTTTAAGAAACGATCAACCGAAGTTGATCGGACTTGGAAATGTTGTTTAAGAAGGTTACGAGTTGGGACACTCCAATATCTTATGATGATGCCCTATTCAGCACCGTTATCGCTCTTTTTGCTACTCTTGAATTTCAAATGAAATAAGGAATAAGGCATAAAGCTGAAAGCTATCAATTTACACATTGTTTAAATAAAACACACATGTTCAAATATTTTACTGAGAAAAAAAGGTTATGCGGTCTTACTTTGATAATTAATGTCCGGAAAAGATAATATCTTAGGCCCATGTTTCTCCAATGGGAAACGTATCGAATTACACTTTGATAATTACAAGTTCTTCTGGGAGTCAGTATCTCATCTTCCCCTATTCCCATTAATAATACCTCATTCCCCACTCATTACAAGAGGTATTGGTCCTAAAGTAAAACAGATATTTAGGTTGCTTAGATTCTCTCATTCAGCTTAGGTATTAGTAGCCTGGTGCCTCTCGGAGAAGAATCCAATAAAATTCAATTTATTCTTCTCTAGGGCTAAGCAATAGTGATAAAAATCATCCAAATGTTATTTACTGCAGACATGAGGGAAATTCCTACGACAATCAAATATCAATTCGCATTCAAGTGTCTGTCTTTTTTGACCTTGCATTATAACATCATGACCCAAAAAATCGAACACCAATGTAAACAAATATGAGCAATCAAGCCCCTTTTTATATATCTCTCGATCAACGATATATAAAATAATAGTTGAAATTTCAAATAAACAGGAAACAAATATGAAATTCATATGTGAATAAAAAGTTACAGAAAAGAAGAAGCTAATAAACATAGTTGAAATTTCAAATAAATGGGAAACAAATATGAAATTCATATGTGAATAAAAAGTTACAGAAAAGAAGAAGCTAATAAACAAAAGGTTGTAACAGCAATCATAACTGGCTTTATTAAGGTATATTGAAATGATTTCATTTGAATTCAAAGACGAATAAGTAAAAACATAAATCTGTTCTACATTTGCATTTCTTTTTTCACGCCTCGTACTAATTTCAGGCATCATGTCCTACTTTAATGCTGAAGTTGGAAACTAAATTCAAACGTTAAAAATACAAAGAAAACGTTACAAAAGGATTCTCGGCATGATAAATTCGTTATGGGGTTTGTTTCTGTCACAAAATTGTTCACACCTACTTTTACTAGGAACAAACCCAAAATTGAATAAAAGGTATTCCACCTCTGCTGCCAGACAGCAGTCTTCTAGTGAAAAATGTCAAAATATGCTATGTACAAGATATGCATGTTTCTTTGGTGGTACTTCAAGCCAAAATAATTCAGAATCAGTTGCGCTCTCTAGAAAAAATTAATAGTCTTTGGTAATTGAGCAATATATTTTTTTTCCTTTGTTATCTTGCCGTCATACTAAATTCAATTTGGTTTTACTTCTTGTGCTCATTGTCCTCGTGCCGTTCTCGTCTCTTTTTGTGCCTGTCTAATCTGTTTTTGCATAGGGGTGTTTCGGTGTTTTGCTGTTATCCGGGTGCGACAACCGAGTATTGCTGGAGATCTCCTTCTTTCAAAGTGCAGTGCAGCAGAAGAAAAGGATATGGAATATCTCAGTAATCATACTGATTGTAGAGTCTTGACAGGGACGTATTCAAAAGCCAAAATATCATCGAGATATGGCGCAATGATTTGAAAAAAAATGAAAAAAAGATTGCTAACATTGCATGTTATACTAACGCAATTTTATTAGCAACCGAATCCTGTCGCAAATCCCCTCCTATCTTTTAAAACCTCCCGAGTTCTTGGAGTTCATGTTTTTTTAAAGTCTGTTTTCCTACTGATTCTCATAGAATTCAATGACGTCACAATTAGTTTACGCCAGATACCCGTACCAAAAGGGAGTAACTCTGCATTTCGAAAAGACCGAATAAATGAGTGAAAGTCAAACATAAAACCCATGAAAAACAACCAATGAGGATAAAAAAGAAGGAGATGCTTACTCTCCCCGAGCACTTTAACTTACTGTCCTTGCATTTATTCGCTTTTAATCGATATATGTTCGACCTTCAGATTCGTTTCATTCGTTTTCATTTCTCCTGAGTTTGTAAGTTTTGATGTCTTACGTTTTGAACAACGGAGATGTTCCATGGCAGGATCTAATCAACGTACCATTCGCAATTCAATTCATAATTGGAGCGATATTGTCATTACTTTATTATGTAATAGTCACTTGACGGACATAGACCAGGCAGTTAGCTTATTTTGGCGTTATCTGCAGTGATGAAATTGTACCTAGCCATACTTTTAGTTCAGTTCAGTTCTTTATCTTTTGACTACTGGCATATCGTACAATACAATAACATATTAATACAATGCGCATCAAAGTGGACATATAAAACAATATGTAGTACATGTATAATAAGCGAGAGAATTACAGTCATAATACATATTCAAATATAATAAGCGAGAGAAAAATAGAAAGACATATAGAAAACTCATATTAACTTGATTCGTATGATAATTTCCTCTTTTTCGCGAAGTATAAAAATCTGCCTAAATTCCTTAATTTATTTAAATCTTAGTCACATTCCGTTTTTTGTTTTTCCCCTAGCAAAGATGTTATAACTTTTCTCAAACCCAGACGAATTAACTGTTTAATCGATAATTTGAGAAACAAAGCAATTTAATATTTAGTTCCGTTTCACATACTAATGTATACAACAGTTGATTTGATGAAAGCTGATAATCTTAAATTAAAGGATTTCCTCAATATCGCCTATTTCATATAAGAATAGGGAATGGTTATAACATTTCTCATCCGTATCTTCGATTTCATCAGAACTACCAACGAACAGCAAAGCAACAACTCTGTCCTTATAGCTGGTTCTTTGGTATAAATTCAAGATCATGTTTAGAATGTCACTCTTCTTATATTCATTATTAGGGTTTCTTCTATCTCTACCACGAGCATCACTGATGATACATTAGTTATTGAGATGCATACATGGTGCGCAGAAATCATTACTAAAAAGGTATATTTTGATATTGACAATAGACCATTCTTCTGGAGAATATCAAAGTAAATGTTAGATAAAAACAAAATCTGAATCTAAAGATCACAATCAATGGGCAAACAGAACCAGTAAAATACAAAAACAAACAAACAAAACAAGACATTCCACAAAGAAGCAAGAAGTAATCCAAAATGCAGATAAGACCAGTTACCCGGGGAGAGCTAAGTTCTACATGTATGGACTTTTTTTTTTTACTTTTTTTCTGGCCGATAGAAAAATGAGGATGTTCCAAGGGTCTAATGGGAAATGTGTGATACCTCGATTTTCTGATTTCTTAGAAGTAAGAATGAACATATAATTTAGATGTAGGAAAGAAATAGTAGTAGCCTGTAGTAGAAGATGTTCTGATCTTTCGTAGCTTGTTTAGTGTTTTCTTTTATTCAACAAGTGTAGGAAAACAAAACTGTAATATATTTGAATTTACTTGTTATTCAACATTATGAGCAAGTTATAACAATGTAATACATATACTCAATTTCACGTTCGATGCCAATGTTGTACGACATAAACATTTTCATAACAAAGAAAACTTGATAAAATGATCTTTGGTTATTTTAAAGACCCTTTAATGGTTTTGCACATGTAAGAGCTAAACTCTCTTTATAAATATTTTCGAAGAAAAAAAAGACAATCACAATGCAGTGATTGTAGCAGTGATTGTAGCACTTGCGTGGTCGACATAAACTCATTCAATTTCTTTGCAAATGACCCGATATCTTCTGCACATATAAAGGGAATTAAAATCTAGATTGCTTGCCTGAATAACGCAATAAGGTATCAGATTAAATCTTCCAAGATGAAAGCTAATATTCCAATTCTGTTTTCCAAATTAACATTGGAAAGTTCAAATTGGAAAATACTATTAACTTTCACATGGAAAAGTTTTATTTACAAAGCAAATTGATTGCGGTCTGTAATAAAATAAGACGACTGCACTCCACGTTATTTTATAGTTATCACATCATAAAATCGAAACTGTAATCAATTTTCTGACATAAACTCTGAAATTAGAATCCGTTACTTGGTTACGCATGACTCACCAATATAATACATTTTCACAAGTTTCATTCGAATTTTGTAACATGATAGTCAAGATTCAATACCCGTTCATTACCGTTGAATTCAACGACTAGTACTATGATTAGATATTGTAGTTTTCAACTATTCTGTTGCAGAGAGGCCTGTCATTTCTTTATAGTAACATCACATGAGATTTTTCTTTTTGAAAATTGTAAACTTGCTCTTTTGTTCTTGATTTCTCAAATCTTGTCAAGCAACCAAAACACCGCATTTATAAATCAGCAACACCCACCTGGAAGTCTAGGATGTCATCAGAATCTTGTTGTGTTCAAATTAATGTCAAATGTATCAATAATGAAGATTTAAGTGTAGGATTGAAGCACAAAGACTAGTGGAGCACTTTGTTCTTAGAGAATTGCCATGGAGTGAACTATTAAATGAAGCATCAAATCTTTAGTTATCGAAGTTCAGTATTACTGTCGTCTTTTTACATGTATAAGTCCTTCCCACCCTTGCCTGACAGCATTGCACAGCTTCCTCCTCAAACTACTGTAAACCGTCTTTAATTTTCGCGATATTCGCGAGTCAGCTCGAGTCGCGAAACTTAAATGCAGCGAACACGTTTCAATTAAGCTACATCATTAACATAACCTCAATACTCGCGAACATATAACACTGCGAATAGGTCAGTGCTATCGGATTTGCGAATAAAAGACGCCGCGAACAAAAGACGGCTTACAGTTTTCACACAATTCTGGTCTCATTGTCTTCACAATTAGGAAACGGTAATTAAGGATTCCGACTTCCGTCGGAATCCTTTCTGTTATTGTATTGTCTTTTCTTTATTCTTATTAAGGATTCCGACTATTCCGTCGGAATCCTTTCTGTTATTGCAATGTCTTTTCTTTATTCTTATTATTATTCTTATTAAGGATTCCGACTTCCGTCGGAATCCTTTCTGTTATTCTATTGTCTTTTCTTTATTCTTATTATTCTTATTATTATTCTTACCCCCAAACGTTCCAGACATTTTACAAAAAAGTACCGCAATATATGATAAAGTGGAAAATACCATGTGAAAGTGCATATCAAGATCTCAATTCAAATTTTTTTTTCTTGTCCAAAAGTTCACATATGCCCCTGCTAGAGGTCATCAAAGGTCAAATCTTTAAACTTCCGATAACTCTTAAAGTAACCGTACGATTTGAACGAAATTTGTTTTATATTGTTCTTTAAGAAATTTCAAACTTTTATACGCTTACATGCTCGATAAAATATTTACGGTTTTCGCGCTATTTTGAGTTGAAAATGGAACTTTAAATTGGCACAGTGCCAATTTCTACAGTTTTTGAGATTTTGAGTTGAAACTTGGATGGTAGGTTACTTATAGATAGTCATTGATGATGACTTAGTTTAAAGGTCAAATTTTGATTCTCAAGGTCACAACAAACTTTTGCCTATAGAACAAAGACTATTTGACCTTGACAGTTCAAACTTCATAAATACAATCATTGATCCAAGCCCTTTCACCGTGACCTTGACCCAAGGTCATTTGTTCGATTTCAAGGTCACAACAGACTTTTGTTGATGAAATATTGAGCTTTGAAAAGATGAAAAGGAATCTTGAAGGGAATAAACAAAAACGCTTATCTTTTATCCATGACCTTGGTTCAAGGTCAAATAAACTTTTTCAAGGTCATAACAAACATTTTCTCTTGTAGGATTGATAGCATTTTGTTCCTAAATATTTATTCTTCACACAAGTAGTACTTCTTATTTGAACTTTACATACTAGTAAGATAGATAACTCTTCTATTCTTGTTCTCTGTTTCAATTTTTTTTTATCTTAGTAGCATTACTTGTCTGTACTTTCAAGCTGTTGTCATTCTCTATTTATAGAAATTTTCTCATTGCTGATTCATTGTGCAATTCTTTTTGGGATAGTTATTTAAAAGGATTCAAAATGAATAGAATAGATCTTGGAATTTAAAGCCTTCCTAAACTTGAAAGGTATTTATCATCTTTTTCTATTTTTTTGTCGATAAATAGGTAAGAGTCCAAAGTTACACATAAGCTCTTTTGACTCATTTGCTGAAGTGAATAAGGTACTAAAACAACTATTCATTTTTCATCTTCTTTATTGGGATTTTAACACTTCAGTTCCAAGGAAGGTCTAATAAAGGAGGAATCCGTCTGTTGCTTGCAACAGTAGCCATCTAGTTATTATTATTATTATTATTATTTTTATTCTTACCCCCTCATCATTTCCAGAGACTTTATTCAAAGGTCTTTTAACACAGAGCAAAAAGGATGGTACCATCAGAAAGAGCATACCAAGATCTTCTTTAACTATTTTTTGTTTGTCGATAAGTTCACCAATGCCCCCGCTGGAGGTCATCAAAGGTCAAATCTTTAAACACTTATAACTCCTAAACTAACCGTACGATTTGGACGAAATTTGTTTTAAAATATTCTTTGGGAAAATTGGTAACTTTTATACGCTTACATGCTCGATAAAATATTTACGGTTTTCGCGCTATTCCAAGTTGAAAATGGAACTTTAAATTGGCACAGTGCCAATTTCTACAGTTTTTGAGATTTTGAGTTGAAATTTGGATGGTAGGCTACTAATAGGTAGTCATTGATGATGACCTAGTTTCAAGGTCACATTATGCTTCTCAAGGTCACAACAAACTTTTGCCTAAAGAACAAAGACTATTTGACCTTGACAGTTCAAACTTCATAAATACAATCATTGAGTCAAGCCCTTTCACCTTGACCTGCCCCAAGGTCAAATTTTGATTCTCAAGGTCACAACAAACTTTTGCCTATAAAACAAAGACCATTTGACCTTGAGAGTTCAAACTTGGCGCAAATATTTCTTGCATCAAGTCCTTTCACCTTGACCTTGACCCAAGGTCATTTGTTTGATTTCAAGGTTACAACAGACTTTTGTCGATCGAATATTGAGCTTTGATTAGATTAAGAGGACTCATGATGAGAATAAATTCAAATGCTTATCTTTTATCCATGACCTTGGTTAAAGGTCAAATTAACTTTTTCAAGGTCATAACAAACATTTACTCTTGTAGAATACACAGGATTTTTTCCTTAATTATATATTCTTCACACAAGTAGTACTTCTTATATATATTCTGAACTTTACATAGTAAGATAGATAACTCTTTTATTCTTGTTCTCTGTTTCTTTCTTTTTTATTCTTAGTAGCATTACATATCAATAGTTTCATGTTGATGTCATTTTCTATTAATAGAAATTATCTCATTGCAAAATCATTGTGCAGTTCTTTTTTGAGAAAGTCATTGTAAAGGATTAGATACTGATTGTGCATGGAGTTTAAAGCTTTCGTAAACATGAAAGGTATTTATTATTTTTTCTTCTATTTTGTTGATAAATAAATAAGAGTCCCAAATTAGGCGTAAGCTCTTTTGACTCATTTGCTGAAGTTAATATGGTACTTAAGCAACTATTCTTTTCTCCATCTTCTTTATTCGGATTTTGCACGTCAGTTCCGAGGAAGGTCAAATAAAGGAGGAATCCGTCTGTTGCTTGCAACAGTAGCCATCTAGTTATTAAGGATTCCGACTATTCCGTCGGAATCCTTTCTGTTATTGTATTGTCTTTTCTTTATTCTTATTATTATTCTTATTATTATTATTATTATTATTATTATTATTCTTACCCCCAAATCGTTCCAGTCACTGTACAAAAAAGTACCACTTCTTACGATAAAATGAATAGGATCATGTGAAAGAGCATATAAAGATCTTGAGGTAAAAAAATTTTGTCGTCGAAAAGTTCACATATGCCCCCGCTAGAGGTCATCAAAGCTCAAATCTTTAAACTCTTATAACTCCTAAACTAACCGTACGATTTGAACGAAATTTGTTTTAAAATGTTCTTTGGGAAATTTGTAAACTTTTATACGCTTACATGCTCGATAAAATATTTACGGTTTTCGCGCTATTACGAGTTGAAAATGGAACTTTAAATTGGCACAGTGCCAATTTCTACAGTTTTTGAGATTTTGAGTTGAAACTTGGATACTAGGTTACTTATAGGTAGTCATTTAATGTTGACCTTCTTTCAAGGTCAAATTTTGATTCTCAAGGTCACAACAAACTTTTACCTGTAGAACAAAGACTATTTGACCTTCACAGTTCAAACTTCATACATACTATCGCTAAACCAAGCTCTTTCACACTGACCTTGACCCAAGGTCAAATTTTGATTCTCAAGGTCACAACAAACTTTTGCCTATAGAACAAAGACTATTAGACCTGCAGAGTTCAAACTTCATACATAATATCATTAAACCAAGCTCTTTCACCTTAACCTTGGCCCAAGGTCAAATTCTGATTCTCAAGGTCACAACATACTTTTGCCTATAGAACAAAGACTATTAGACATTCAAAGTTCAAACTTCATACATAATATCATTAAACGAAGCTCTTTCACTTTGACCTTGACCTAACGTCAAATTATGATTCTCAAGGTCACAACAAAATTTTCCCTATAGAACAAAGACTATACGACTTTCAGAGTTTAAACTTCCTATAAATAATTGTTCAGTCATGCTCTTTCACGTTGACCTTGACCCAAGGTCAAATTCTCATTCTCAAGGTCACAGCAACTTTTCCCTACAAAACAAAGACTATTTGACCTTCAGAGTTCATACTTTATACATATCATGCTTGGGCCCAGCTCTTTCACCTTGACCTTGACCCAAGGTCAAATTCTCATTGTCAAGGTCACAACAAACTTTAGTCTATAAAACAAAGACTGTTTGACCTTGACAGTTTAAACTTTACACAAATATTCCTTGCATCAAATTCTTTCATCATGACCTTGACCCAAGGTCATTTGTTTGATTTCAAGGTCACAAGTGACTTTGGTTGATTAGATATTGAGCTTTGCTCAGGTTAAGATCAATCGTGATGAGAATAATCACAATACTTAGCTTTCATCCATGACCTTCCTTAAAGGCCAAATAATCATTCTCAAGGTCTTAACAATCATTTACTCTTGTAGAATTTACACTTTTTGACCTATACTATTTATTCTTCACACAAGTAGTCCTTCTTATTTGAACTTAACATAGTATAAGAAAGATAACTCTTTTATTCATGTTCTTTGTTTCTTTTTTTTTCTTAGTAGCATTACTTTTCTGTACTTTCATGTTGTTGTCATTTTCTATTAATAGAAATTATCTCATTGCAAAATCATTGTGCAATTCTGTTTTGAGAAAGTAATTGTAAAGGATTTGATATTGATAGAGCATGGAGTTTAAAGCTTTCGTAAAGATGAAAGGTACTTAATTTGTTTTCTTCTACTTTGTTAATAAATAAATAAGAGTCCCAAATTAGACATAAGCTCTTTTGACCCATTTTCTGAAGTGAATAAGGTACTTAAGCAACTTTTCTTTTTTCCATCTTCTTTATTCGGATTTTAACACTCCAGTTCCGAGAAAGGTCTAAGAAAGGAGGGAATCCGTCTGTTGCTTGCAACAGTAACCATCTAGTTATTATTATTATTATTATTATTATTATTATTCTTACCCCCAAGCCAATCCAGTGACGTTACAACAAAGTACCGCATCATATGATAAAATGGAAAGTATTATGTGAAAGAGCAAATAAAGATCTTAATTTAATATTTTTTTCTTGTCGAAAAGTTCACATATGCCCCCGCTTGAGGTCATCAAAGGTCAAATCTTTAAACTCTTATAACTCCTTTACTAACCGTACGATTTGAACAAAATTTGTTTTATATTGTTCTTTGAGAAATTTGCAAACTTTTATACGCTTACATGCTCCATAAAATATTTACAGTTTTCAAGCTATTTCAAGTTGAAAATGGAACCTTAAATTGGCAAGGTGCCAATTTCTACAATTTTTGAGACTTTGAGTTGAAACTTGGATGTTAGGTTACTTATAGGTAGTCATTTAATGTTGACCTTCTTTTCAAGGTCAATTTTTTATTCTCAAGGTCACATGAAACTTTTGCTTATAGAACAAAGACTATTTGACCTTCAGAGTTCAAACTTCATACATATAATTGTTAAGCCAAGCTCTTTCACCTTGACCTTGATCCAAGGTCAAATCCTCAATCTCAAGGTCACAACAACATTTTTGCCTATAAAACAAAGACTGTTTGACCTTGAGAGTGCAAACTGGGTACAAATATTCCTTGCAATAAGTCCTGTCACATTGACCTTGACCAAAGGTCATTCGTTCGATTTCAAGGTCATAACAGTCTTTTGTTGATAAAATATTGAGCTTTATTCAATTATATATATATATTGAAGAAAAGGATATTCTATACTCATCTTTTTTCCTTGACCTTGGTTCAAGGTGAAAATTTCATTCTCAATGTCATAACAACATTTACTTGTTAAATACACAGTGTTTGTCCTACACTACTTATACTTCACAAACGAGGTCCTTCTTATATGAACTTTACATGATCTAAGAAAGATAAATCTTTTATTTCTATTTCTCTTCGTACCATGACTTGTCTGTACTTTCATGCTGTTGTCATTTTCTAATTAAATGTTTTAAAAATGTCTTAAAATTGAATAGCATCATTTAAATTAACTGGTAAATTTGCAGCATGGACCAGACAGACAGACTGACAGTGTAAGATAGACAGTGTTAGATAGACTGACAACGATAGAAGAACGAACATACATACGAACAGATAGAGAGAGTACTAGACAGAAACGCAGACGATCGGCGAAAAAAAAAAAAACGTCCAGACTGGGGATCGAACCCGGTACCCTTGGGCCAGCAGTCCATCGCCCTATCCACATAGCCATTGGAGTTCCTGAATGTTAGTGGTTTTTATTTTTGATATACAGACGGAGAAATACAAATGGCTGATTCAGCATTACAAGAATTATCGATCGTTCATGCAACAAGTCAGTCCTATTCATAGCTTTTTATTCAGAGGAAAAACACGTTTCATATCGCGCATATTTATTTCACTGTCATTGACTTCAACGTGTATATATGGCCACCTTAGGCCTCTTTTTTTCATTCGTCAATCTTTGAAACAACTGTACAAGACCTTTGACGGAGCAATGTGGCCCCCTTGGGCTTCTTGGTTTTTTTGTTTTGTTTTGTTTTGTTTGTTTGTCTTGTTTTTTTTAATTCGTCAATCTTTGAAACAACTGTACAAGACCTTTGACGGAGCAATGTGGCCCCCCTTGGGCCTCTTGTTTGTTTTGTTTTGTTTTTTATTTTCATTTGTTTTGCTTGTTTGTTTGTTTGCTTGTTTTTTTCTTTTTTGATTCGACAATCTTTGAAACAACTGTACAAGACTTTTGACTAAGCAATATGGCTCACTTGGGCCTCTTGTTTTTTTTTTTTTTTTTTTTTTTGTTGTTTTTTTTTCATTTGTTTTGTTTGTTTGTTTGTCTTTTTCTTATTAAATTACTTAATATTTGAAACAACTGTACAAGACCTTTGACGGAGCAATGTGGCCCCCTTGGGCATTTTTTTTTCTCGTTTGTTTGTCTGTTTCTTTTTGAATTCGTCAATCTTTGAAATAACTGTACAAGATCTTTGACGGTTTGTTTATCCAATGACATAGGCTAGTCCTTCGAAAGGGGGAGGTTGATAAGTTTTTGCCCCCCCCCCTCCGACTTACATGTTACATACGTGTACATACCTGTTTTCACCTACCCTGTCTAGATCCGCCCTTGCAAAATAAGCAAACACATTTTATTGATTCATAATTTTATTCTCTACATACATGGTCAATGAAAGTCAAATAAAAAAAAATACATTTTATGAAATTCTGTGTTGTTTACTCCTGAATACAAACCTGTAAATAGAATCGATCGATAAAGATTTATCATTCGGAACATGCTCGACGTGTTGAGTCATATCATAGTCGCAAGATTTCATCCTTCTAAAGACTTTTGATGCAAACCTTTGTCAGTTCTGCAATAGCTCAGCGGTAGAGCGTCAGACTTCGAATCGGAGGGTCCGGGGTTCGATACCGGCCTCGGCCATTATTTCCCCTCTTTTTTTTTTCATTCGTAAGCAAACATAAAGTACAGTGCTTCAACATTGTTTTCATTTCAAAATTTATACGAGTATGTATTAGTTCAAAATGTTTTCTAACAGAATCAAGAAATATCGAATACATGTACCAGTTTGAAAACACTTGCTATATTGTCATTATTCATTGGAAAATCCCTCACATAATTAATATGCATGACCCAGGATGTGTTACAAATTTCATTGGTCAATTCAACCATGTGACCTGACATTACATGTACAAGATACGATGGGGCCTACCTTGGTGAAGGTACCTGGTTCGAGTCCAGCTGCGGCCAGTCATTTTCGCATTTTTTCAATTTTCATTTCTGTTCTGAACAAGATGAAAATGAGAGGAATCCGTCTGCTATGTCCACAGGAACCTCCATCCTTCCATTTATTAAGGATTCCGATTTCCGTCGGAATCCTTTTCTGTTATTGTATTGTCTTTTCTTTATTCTTATTATTCTTATTATTATTATTATTATTATTATTATTATTATTATTCTTACCCCCAGATCGTTCCAGTCACTGTACAAAAAAGTACCACTTCTTATGATAAAACGAAAAGTATCATGTAAAAGAGCATATAAAGATCTTGAGGTAAAAAAATTTTGTCGTCAAAAAGTTCACATATGCCCCCGCTAGAGGTCATCAAAGTTAAAATCTTTAAACTCTTATAACTCCTAAATAAACCGTACGATTTGAACAAAATTTGTTTTAAAATGTTCTTTGGGAAATTTGTAAACTTTTATACGCTTACATGCTCGATAAAATATTTACGGTTTTCGCGCTATTCCGAGTTGAAAATGGAACTTTAAATTGGCACAGTGCCAATTTCTACAGTTTTTGAGATTTTGAGTTGAAACTTCGATACTAGGTTACTTATAGGTAGTCATTTAATGTTGACCTACTTTCAAGGTCAAATTTTCATTCTCAAGGTCACAACAAACTTTTGCCTGTAGAACAAAGACTATTTGACCTTCAGAGTTCAAACTTCATACATAATATCATTAAACCAAGCTCTTTCACATTGATCTTGACCCAAGGTCAAATTTTGATTCTCAAGGTCACAACAAACTTTTGCCTATAGAACAAAGACTATTAGACATTCAAAGTTTAAACTTCATGCAGAATATCATTAAACCAAGCTCTTTCACCTTGACCTTGACCCAAGGTCAAATTCTGATTCTCAAGGTCAGAACAAACTTTTGCCTATAGAACAAAGACTATTTGACCTTTAGAGTTCAAACTTCATACAAATAATTGTTTAGTCGTGCTCTTTCACTTTGACCTTGACCCAAGGTCAAATTCTCCTTCTCAAGGTCACAGCAACTTTTCCCTACAAAACAAAGACTATTTGACCTTCAGAGTTCATACTTTATACATATCATGCTTGGGCCCAGCTCTTTCACCTTGACCTTGACCCAAGGTCAAATTCTCATTGTCAAGGTCACAACAAACTTTGGTCTATAAAGCAAAGACTGTTTGACCTTGAGAATTCAAACTCTACACAAATATTCCTTGCATCAAACTCTTTCATCATGACCTTGACCCAAGGTCATTGGTTTGATTTCAAGGTCACAACTGACTTTGGTTGATTAGATATTGAGCTTTGTTCAGATTAAGATCAATCGTGATGAGAATAATCCCAATACTTAGCTTTCATCCATGACATTGGTTAAAGGCCAAATAATCATTCTCAAGGTCTTAACAATCATTTACTCTTGTAGAATTTACACTTTTTGTCCTATGCTATTTATTCTTCACACAAGTAGTACTTCTTACTTGAACATTACATAGTAAGATAGATAACTCTTTTATTCTTATTCTCTGTTTCTTTCTTTTTTATTCTTAGCAGCATTACATATCAGTAGTTTCATGTTGTTGTCATTTTCTATTAATAGAAATTATCTCACTGCAAATTCATTGTGCAATTCTGTTTTGAGAAAGTAATTGTAAAGGATTTTGATGTTGATAGAGCATGGAGTTTAAAGCTTTCGTAAACATGAAAGGTATTTATTGATGTTTTTTCTTTTCTGTTTAAAAATGAATAAGAGTCCCAAATTAGACATTAGCTCTATTGACTCATTTGCTGAAGTGAATAAGGTAATGAAGCAACTATTCATTTTTCCATCTTCTTTATTCGGATTTTAACACTTCAATTCCGAGGAAGGTCTAAAAAAGGAGGAATCCGTCTGTTGCTTGCAACAGTAGCCATCTAGTTCTTATTATTATTATTATTCTTACCCCCAAGCCAATCCAGAGACTTTACAACAAAGTACCGCATCATATGATAAAATGGAAAGTATCATGTGAAAGAGCAAATAAAGATCTTCATATATATTTTTTTTCTTGTCGAAAAGTTTACATATGCCCCCGCTAGAGGTCATCAAAGGTAAAATCTTTTAAACCTTATAACTCCTTAACTAACCGTGCGATTTGAATGAAATTTGTTTTATATTGTTCTTTGGGAAATTTGCAAACTTTTATACGCTTACATGCTCGATAAAATATTTACGGTTTTCGCGCTATTTTGAGTTGAAATTGGAACTTTAAATTGGCACAGTGCCAATTTCTACAGTTTTTGAGATTTTGAGTTGAAACTTGGATTGTAGGTTACTTATAGGTAGTCATTGATGATGACCTAGTTTCAAGGTCAAATTTTGATTCTCTAGGTCACAACAAACTTTTGCCTATAGAACAAAGACTATTTGACCTTGACAGTTCAAACTTCATAAATACAATCATTGATCCAAGCCCCATCACCTTGACCTTGACCCAAGGTCAAATTCTCATTCTCAAGGTCACAACAAAAATTTTCCCATAGAACAAAGACCATTTGACCTTGAGAGTTCAAACTTTGCGCAAATGTTCCTTACATCAAGTCCTTTCACCTTGACCTTGACCCAAGGTCATTTGTTCGATTTCAAGGTCAAAACAGACTTTTGTTGATAAAATATTGAGCTTTGAATAGATGAAAAGGAATTTTGATGAGAATATACTAAAATGCTTATCTTTCATCCATGACCTTGGTTCAAGGTCAAATAAACTTTTTCAAGGTCATAACAAACATTTACTCTTGTAGGATTGAGAGAATTTTGTTCTTAAATATTTATTCTTCACACAAGTAGTACTTCTTATTTGAACTTTACATAGTAAGATAGATAACTCTTTTATTCTTGTTCTATGTTTACTTTTTTTATCTTAGTAGCATTACTTGTCTGTACTTTCATGCTGTTGTCATTCTCTATTTATAGAAATTTTCTCATTGCTAATTCATTGTGCAATTCTTTTTGGGATAGTAATTTCAAAGGAATCAAAATGGATAGAATAGATCTAGGAGTTTAAAGCCTTCCTAAACTTGAAAGGTATTTATCATCTTTTTCTTCTATTTTGTCGATAAATAAATAAGAGTCCCAAATTAGACATAAGCTCCTTTGCCTCATTTGCTGAAGTGAATTAGGTACAAAAGCAACTTTTCTTTTTTCCATCTTCTTTATTCGGATTTTAACACTTCAGTTCCGAGGAAGGTCTAATAAAGGAGGAATCCGTCTGTTGCTTGCAACAGTAGCCATCTAGTTACATTAATGATTGCAAGATAATCCAAGCATGTAAGAACTACCTTTAAAGATGCTCTTTTTAGAAGCCTTCTAAATTTAAGATGGTGTTTAAAAGTATCTCAGCGTGTATCACTGTGGAGTAACATGTACATGTATAAGAGTGTATTGAATGACAAAACATAGATTAATACCACAAGGAAAGAGAAAGGAGAAAAGTCACTAACTACCAAATATGGCCTAGATTCAAAATTTTGTAATATTCTACATTGTAAAAAAGTAACATTTGCTGATTATAGTATTGCTTGAATTTTGAAAATAGCTCGATAAATAAGGAAGCTATGGCTATTTGAATGACGCCACCCCAACGTCGCGTTTACTTATAATGACATCGTTGACGTCACATAAAACATCTTGTTAAGTAAACATATTGATGGGTACATACTGTATCTTGAAAAAGCAATTAGTGCATTGATATGTGAGAAGCATTTCTATTGCATGTCATATCCAACTCATTTAGCCAGAAAACAGGTGCTATAAAGTTACGAATTGCGATTTAGAATCACATAAGCACAATTTCTTTCATCTGCGAAGATCTGTATCTGAATAAAACCGCAATTATACATCATGTCGTAGAATTGTTCAACAGTTGAATTTATAAATTATAATGGTGTGTTGAAACATTCTATTTATTGCGTTACTTTCAGATAAAATTCAAATAATATACATGTATTTCATACGTTCAGCATGTTGTTATGTATAAGTGTTATTTATCTGAAAGTAAGAGAGAAAACAAATGAACCGTTGACATCTGTCTCCATTTTGGATGTGCGTAACTCTTTAAGTTACGTTGCGCCGCTAAACAAAAAAGATGCAGGTCAAACTGGGCGTTCAAGGAAATCTTTATACATATCTAGTACATCACATTATAAATCCTTGGAATTCTATTGGTTTAGCACGCGGGGACGATGAGAGAATATATAGTGCCCTGACCGGGCACTACTGCTTTTTTGCTTAACAGAGTTACGTCGCTTGGAGAGTAGTGCGCTATAAATAGGTGTCGCCACTTCCTTGTAAATAATATCAATTACTAAATCTATTTTTTTTTTAGATATCGAGGTCATGTGATGCGCTAACACTTGGGCATTATTATTCAAGCGAAAAAAAGTAGGTCAGACGCTGCGTCCGATGAATAGGTCCACATTGGCATCCCAATATGAATCACATGTGCAAGTTTGGTTACTGTAGCATCGGTACTTTGCCAAATACTAAGCTACCACAAACTTCTTTTAAGAGCGGACATGGATTCGGGGGGAGCTAAGCTTATATCGATCGTACGTTAAATGTACGTTTACAAAGCGTTTTGTGAAACGCAAGTTTTATGTACGTTTATCTACTCTCCGTCTTTCTAAAAATAATTAAGTGAATGGCTAGTAATACCGACTGTTCTTACTATGCTAACTAAAATAATGAAGTATTGAAACGTGAACTTAACAGAAAATACACACACCACTTAGTATTAGTATCCAATATACTTAGGTCCTATAAAACTACCGCATTCAGGACAGTGTATGGCAACGTAAACGTTTGATTTTTTTTAAACATTATTTCTTTTTTTTTCCCTTTTTTTGCCGAACGGTGTTGTCGTTTATACAAGATCAAAAGAAAGCAGCTTTCTGAGACTCAGAGAGTTTGCCTATCGCAAAACTAACATGTAACAGCGACTGCAGAACGTTTAATTAGCGTGTGTGTAACGTGTTTATAACGTATGAAAGCGAACAACAGCGTATAGCCACCGCATTTCTAGCGATCTCGACGTATGCGGAACTTGCGCAGTGTCCATAGGACGTTTGATTGCGTTTTTGAGCTTGTATGAGAATTTCCAGATCCTTTGCGCTGAAGTGGTTTTATGTCAATACATAATTTATACGCCAGGTAGTCGTTAGAGAACGCTTCGTACATATTACAAACATATTGCGCAAACGCTAGACTATCGTCAACTTTATTTCATGAGCATGTTCCGGAGCGTACGCTCACGCTGCCAATTTTGTGCAGGCATAATGAGCGTTCGAAAGCGTATATCTCCTTGTGAAACGTCCCTGAAGCATGTACAACGATCATTCAGCGTATTAGCTAGCGGCCTTCTATGCTGGCAAACGCTGCTGTCAACCACTGTAGTGTAACAGGAGTTTCGCCGATGTCACTGAAGTGCAACGTTATCAATGGCGGATCTAGGATTTCAGAAGGGGGGCAAGGTAAATTGTTCACAGAAAAATTGACAAGCAAAAAAATTTTCTAAGACGACAAATGTGAATCTCAAGACTGGTGATATAATTAAGAAGTGTGTGTGTGTGGGGGGGGGGGGGGGGGGGGGTGTCACTCCCGCTGCATGTACAAGATGTAGAGTTTCTTGATACATTTACCTTAGTTTAAACTTTAAGATAGACTGGCGAGCTCAGCGAGTTGGAAAATTTTAAGATATGAAGTATTCATTTTGTTTTAATAAATTCAGTCATCCATACATGTATGTAGATAGAACTTTATTCTATATTGACGAGCGGAGCGAGTCGTACGTTTTTTTGGAATAGATGGTTACATTAAGAATACAATCTCTCTCTCATTTTCCATGCTCTATTTTTGTTTGACCAAACTGGGAAGGTTGGGAAGAGCAGGGCATCGCAACCCCACTATCCAACTGTCTAAACTGGTTAGATCGGCCCATGAAAATGAAGCATTTGGTAATTATTCAAGAGTTAATTTGATTTTGAATTTTGCATATGTTTATGACATATGAATCCGTTCAAACACGATGACAAAGAAAGTTGAAGACAAAGTGACGACGAAAAAAAAACAGGTTATGAAAAATGAAGTGCGGCGAGCGAAGCGAGCCGAAAATTTCTCCCAAAAGTAAAGAGTTTAAGCATAAAAAGAGTATTCTGATTCAATAACTTTGGGTAAAAAAAGGGGGCACGGATCCCCTGGGACCCCTCTGAATCCGTCACTGGTTATGTTTTTTTCATAGTGACAGAGGGACAAAGATACATACGGAGAGACGGACAGAGTGATTACAAAAGTTCATCCGCCAAGTTGTGGGTCCTACTTACATAAACAAGAAATTAAACAAGAGTGCATACCTCCCTGTTTGATTTTGCTTGTACATCAAAACGTCAACCGGTCACTAATCGTATGATCGTAATATTATTGTAGATCACATGGATCGGACACCTTGCAAAATTGAATTCTAGTTATTGGTAATAAATGTGCAAAGTATCGAAATTCTATATCAATCACTCTGTACTGCTTTAAATAAACAAGATTTAACATAATTCTATGGACCATTACATTCTACCAACGGTGATTTTATGTATGAGCGTTTCACGTTTTGTAATGATATATATAAACAATTTTATGCATGCTATAAATAGTCTAGTTGCCAAATGGCTATTTTGGGGTGAACCCAAAAAAATGTTACGCACAAAATGTTTTTGCATGAAAGTGATGTTAATACCCTCTACTTTGATAATCCGGCGGATGCCACTCTGGCATCCTTGGGCATTTCGAAATTTTGGGGGAAAAAGGTCATTTTTCAACGAAAACCGTTGAAAATTGGAAAACGCAATTACTTTGTCCATGTTGTAGCTAGAACAACAAATTTGGTATCAAAAGAACAGCAATGTCATTGCCTTTAAGTCCCAAGCTCAGTTTATCAATTTACTCGTCCATAAAATGGGGAAAACTATGGATTTTCGATGAAAAATCGTTGAAAATTGGGAATATGTCATATCTTTTTTCATACCGTAGATAAAATAACAATTTCGGTACCAAAGCACAATAAATGTATTGCCTTTCATTTTAAATATCAGATTAGCAATTTGCAAGTACGAAAATGGGGGAAAGAATGAATTTTGAATGAAAAAGAAAAGAAAAATGATTTCATTGCTTTAAATTCAGAATTCCACTCAAGCAAATTTAATATTTTTGTTTTGTTTTGTTTTTGATGAAAACAGGTTTAAATTGAAAAAAAATCGGTTTAAAGAAATTCTAAAACAACAATTTTCGTATCAAAATGATTGCATATTGATAGTTTTAGATTTGCACCCTCTTATTACCCTTTATTCTACTCTAGTTATATCATTCCAAATAGTATAAATGTCCTAGCATCATCTTACAATATCACGCATCATTTCACGAAAAGAATGTTCCATTTTAATTGCATAATTCATACATTGCTTATTTGATGTTTGATGTCGTGTTTGCTGTTCCCTGCCCGTTTGGTTTCTCTTTCTGTGTTTGTCTTCTCTGTATTTTTACTTGAGGTGTTTTGATGTGTTGATATTGGTGCTGCAACCCAGTTTTGTTGGATATCACCTCCTTTTTTATTGCCTTGTTTTTTTTTTCATCAACATGCAATTGTAATTCTTGTGTGCAACTACTTCTAACAACAAAGAACCCCTCTTACATGGTTGATCAAAATGCCTCCTTTGCATCGTACTCTGACAATTTTCTACTCCAAAACATTTACAGAATTAAAGAAAATTGAGCACAGAATTTGTCACATCTGTTTGTTACACAGCTCAGATTTCATGTGCGACTACAACAAATCAACAGGATAACAGATAGAGGTTCAGACGCAATTGGCAAAATATTATCACAATAGGTCTCAACATTTATTTTAAATTTAGTTCTTTCAGCAGATCCAGGTTTGATTGAACTGCATCTTAAGAATGTTTCCTTATGCATGGCTAAAAATATTTCGTTTTTCTTGACATTTTATCGAAATTCTTCAATTAATAAAGTTGGTGGTAATGGTCATCCAAGAGTTTTGAATTCTGTGAGGAGGTTGTTATACACCATAATTGTGCGTTCTTTGAGACCTCTGGGAAATCGGAATAGTGGGAGGGTTGTGCGCACGTAATCCAGGATAACCACGCCGTCTGCTATTTACGTGGCAGATGGCCGTCCTAAGTCGGCACCGGTTGTCCATTGGTCTCGTTGGATTATGTTTAGTCTTTTATGTTTCATGTTTCTATGATCTGAGTTGGTGATCCTTGTCCCTTTTGTGTCTCTTTCTGTGGGTGTCTGTTCTGTGTTTTTTTGCATGGGTGTTTTGGGATTTTGCTATGGGTGCTGCAACCTAGTGTTGGAGATCCCCTCCTTTCTCTTATAGCCCATTTCATTCAATCGTACACTGGACCTGACATCAGATATACTGTCTAGACTCTAGATTTTTTTATGAATACCATGGCCTCAGTCACCATCTTTTCAATATCTGAATTAACTTCTCTCAAATTTGACAGGGAACACCACTTCAAAAGATTTCCTACAGAACAACCTTTGTCTCTCCTATACCATCATATGTTGATGGTATCCATCATCATGATCTGTTCGCAATACCTTTATCTTTAGAATAATGTGTAGAATGCGAGTTCTTAATCAATCGGATTGCTTTCTCGATCAAATGATTGCAAGTACATGTAATATCAATCAGTTGCACTTCATTTCATGAGATGTAGCTTTCTTGACTGAATCTTTTATGTCATTGTGATCGTAAGTAGGAGTCAATTAAATATCATTTAAATTTGCTCTCTGCAAAGTAATAGAAATTTCAAGTTCAGAAAATAGGGCCAGGAGAGCTGCTGGAGAGGATTTTGGCGGTGCCATGAAGTCACTTTAATTGAAAGCATCACTGATGAGGATTTCTCTATCCGAAACACGTGTCTGGTGCATTAAAATTAGTTTAAAACTTTCTTCAAGAAGGTAGATAACTGGAACACTTATCATTGAACATCTGAAGTGTTTAGTTATTTTTAGAATTATTCTGCCATTTAATGGTCAGTTGATACACCAGAGCCCTGCATACATCAATCGATCGTCAGCTCCTAGGCATTCTTGTCGAATAAATAACCTGGAGCTTATTTTAAGAACATATTTCGAAGTTGCAAAACGGAAGTAATCTTTTTAACATTGAACAATGTCACCTCTAAGCAGGTCTTTAAGATCAACTTCAATGATTGAAATCAACTTCACAACCCTGGCAGAAATCATCTATGTAAAACATCTTCAAATTCATTAGCATCATTTAAAAGCAGATTAATTAACAGCGTGGACTAGACATGCACGTTTCGGATATTTAACCCTCGTCATTGATCCTCAATCCAAACAATGAAATATGGCCAAAATGTGTGATAATTATGTCCAAAATATAAGACGTAGCAAGATGACTAGGATATGATGCTACAGGACCCAGGTTTCAGAAATTTGTGACAATTTTGTAAACAGAAATTTTCGAATGCGTTTGATACAAAGGAGGGGATTTCCAACAACAGCAGATTGCAGCACCCTTAGCAAAACCCCCAATGCAAAAACACAAAGCAGACAAGCACAGAAAGATTTGCATAAGGGACAAGGAACGTCGACGCACAACACAGAAAAATCAATCACAAAGGACTACACATAAACCAACGAGCAACCGGTGCCGACTTAGGACGACCATCTGCCACGGAAATAGCAGAGGGTGTGGTTATCCTGGATTTCGATTTGAAGAAACGACCAACCGAAATTGATCAAACTTGGCTACATGTGCCCTCGGGGACTCCTGTTCCAACGGCAGTGACATTCACCAAGTGGTACAAATGTTAAACGTCTTCAAATTCATTAGCATCACTTAAAAGCAGATTAATTAACAGAGTGGACAAGACATGCACGTTATGTATCATAGACAGTAGCCGCTTCCTTTTGAACAATGTGTCTAATTTCACCCACATCTTTCAAAAGCTTGCTACAAGACTCCATGTACTAGTAAATTGGTTTTTTTTAACTGTTGACGTGAATACACATATCTTTCTTCTAGATTTTCTCTAAACGTTTTGCATTTTTCAAAGTCCCAACTTTGTATGGAAAAAAAACCTTCAAAAATCAAAGTTTTCTCCGTCATTGTTCTTCTCCCATTTTATTTATGAGCAAGTTGCTTAATATGTATTCAGAATAAAAGACAATAACAAAAACCTTTAATTTGGTACCATAATTGCAGAACCTCATACTACAGTTTGAAAAAGTCATTGCATTTTGCAAATTTTCAGCGATTTTACATCAAAGAGTAGTTGTTTTCCCAATTTTTCGTACCAGCAAATTGCAAATCTGACTTCTATATTAATTAAAATGAAAGGCAATATATTTATTGTGCGTTTGGTACCAAAATTGTTTATTTAGCTACAGAATAAAAAAAATATGGTGTTTTCTCAATTTTCAACGATTTTTCACCATTTTATGGACAAGTAAATTGATAAATTAAGCTTGAGACTTAAAGACAATAAAATTGTCGTTTTTTGGAACCAATTTAGTTGATCTAGCTGCAGCATGGAAAAAGTAATTGAATTTTTCCTATTTTCAACGGTTTTTCTTCGAAAAATTCCATTTTACCCCAAAATACCGAAATGCCCAAGGATGCCAGAGTGGCATCAGCCGGATTATCAAACAAGAGGGTATTGACAACACTTTCATGCAAAAACATTTTGTGCGTAACACATTTTTGGGTTTCGTGAATGGCACCTAGACTAAAAGGACTCTTTATATCGGCACTATAATTTCGACGAAAAAAGCTTTTGATAAACGAACTATAAATTATCACTTTTTTAATGTTGAATGTTTGAGAAAATTCGGCGTCATAACTCTGAGCCCTCGTAACGTCACGAACGTGATGTATGACGTCATGTTCTGCCGTCATTTGCCCTGAATGACACAAAACAAACGAAAATCATCGTCTTTTACATGCAAATCTTCAAAATCCATCTATGATCCAGGCCTCGCCCATGATATTTTTCATGCAAATTCAAAGGCCGATCAGAAATCCATCGATTGGTACAAAAATTATCATTGGCAAGGCCTGGATCGATACTTCATTTCATAAATTTCTATCGAAATTTCGCTCATTTATTGATATTTTCAATGATTGATCTGCTCTCTTCTCTATTTATAATGTTCTTTTTCAGATGGTTATTTTTTTCTTTACCAAAAAGTGAATCTTGTTTTACGTATTTTTATTTGTTTTGCCTTATCTAGCATGCATAGCTGCTATACATGCGTCTCGTTGCCATGGACGTGTCCTCACGGTGTATATTTCGTTGTTCTCTGTGCATTATTTATCGTCTTCGGAAATAATGAACAGAATGATGACCCATCATGATTTTTCTCTTATGAACTACTTATCAAGTATAGTTTATCTTAAGATATGTTTTGTGTTGGGTCCACTTTCTGTTCAAAGTAAATTTATGTGTTTAATGATGGAAAATTGCAGAAAAATGCCGGAATCGTAGGACCATAAAAGGTTCCGTCATGTACTGCACTAAATGTAGTTTCCGATAGCGATCCAGATTAATGGATTTTTCAACACAAAATCTTCCTAAATAAAATTCCCATGCATAAAGTCTCCAATGAACTACTTTATTTTTGTAAATTTTACTAGGCCGTATAAGGAGTTAGTGACTTTTCTCCTTTGGATTAATTTATTTTATTCAGAGAAATAAGAATGCTATTTTTAAAAGGATGGTGACTCCATTAGAACAAACTTGAAAACTCATTTCTTGAAGTTATTTATTTGTTTCAGTGCTTGTTTGTAGGCTGAAAAAATACTATTCGTCTAAGTATAGAAAACTATATGACTCCTTTATACGACTGTAAAGTTACCAAACCTGTTCAGTATTCATGTTTCCGCTGCAAGACTCTCAATAATTCAGACATACATTGTATATACCATATAAATGAATCATCGGATGGTAATGGAATGGTAAACTACATGAATTTTTTTTAAACTTTCAATATTCTAATTAAGCATCAAGATTAGTGCAAAGACCATACGTGCTATTGTCTTGTACATATATATTCCCATCATTCTTTTTCCATCAAACCAATTTCCGTCTTATTTTGTGTAGTGCATTTTTGATTTCTTTATCATAAGAGATGATTCTGATCCCCATACTATTGAAAGCCACGTTTATACTATCAAAGTTTTCTTGGTCAAAGTCCGTCAAAGAAAACTTGGTCAAAGTTTTCTTGGACAAAGTCGTCTGTTTAGACTATCAAAGTTCTTGAATGACTTGTACACGAAAATGCCGTAAATATACACCAAAACAAAGATGGATTCTGTAGATATTGTGAATATTACTAATGACAACTTTATAAATAATGTTTGTGGTTGTTCATTGGAGTTATTACACAATATGGATACAAGTTCAATGAAAATATCCCGTGATTTCTAACAAAAATCGCAGAATGAATTCACTGCATCGCGTCGTTTATCCTTGTCACCGATTCTTTACCTTTAACGTTCTAAATTGCTTCTATGTCTTTCTTCGAAACTTAAATACTTCTGGCGCCGTTTTGAATCTCTATTCTGATTGGTCGATTCTAGTCAAAGTCCGTCAAAGTTTCAAGCAAAATAGGATGGAGTTCTATATTGTCAAAATCCATCCAAGTTCTTTGACGGACTTTGATCAAAATTTTCTTGGATCGTTTACACTATTAAAGTTAGCGTCAAAAACTTTGACCAAGTTTTCTTGAACCAGAAAACTTTGATATTGTAAACGGGGCTTAATGGGTCTTTATCTGAAAAGGAAACAACATTTACATAATGTTAAAAATCTAGGATAAAAGTTGAGGTAAGAATTAAGTATATCATATCATTCTTCAGAGACATCTGCTAGAATTGTCAAGTTGAAATATATGTTCTACTGTGAAATATCAGTACACCATATGCACATTTCAACAAGTTATGTCTCATCAGTGATGCTTAATTACGAAAAAAGGAAATCCAAATGATATAAAAAAAATTATGAAGAGCAAAAGTCTAAACCTGACCTACAATGTTTGCCAAAAAAACCTGTTGAGGACAGAGTTATGCCACATGTACCCCTTTGTTTTAGGAAATTGTCATTAAATTTTTGTGGCTGAGAATTTGCAAATATATTTCAAGTTAAGTGTCGAAACACTGTGAAACTAGGCAAACGATATCATCGGGGACTAAACCATCCAGAAAATAGCTTTAGAATTTAATAATAGGACAAAACGATTGATAGATTTATACTACAGTTTGATGTGATTCTAAATAAAAATATCTTTCTTAACAGCATATTATTACATTAAAGATTTAAACTGAAACACAAGTAATCGTCAAAAGCAGTAATAATCAAGATAATATGTCCAAAATCAATAAATATGACTTCAAAGATGACAATTTCATAGCTTCCTATTCCCTCATGAGAATGTCGTAATTCACTTTGATCGTCTCCTGGAGACAGTTTTAACAATACACAACAGGAATGGAAGTTGTTTTGTATGTAGGAATCCTTATAAGAAATGAAAAAAATTGTTTTCACTTAGAAGATTTCAAACAAGTATTATAGATATGAAATGTTCTTGTCTGCTTTTCATTTATTGTTAGATCAAATGAAACCCTTTTAGTTCGATTAGATCAACACTTATGCATGTACACAATACAAAA
Organism: Pinctada imbricata; assembly: GCA_033119305.1. Lineage (NCBI taxonomy): Eukaryota > Metazoa > Mollusca > Bivalvia > Pterioida > Pteriidae > Pinctada > Pinctada imbricata. The sequence goes on from VSWD01000007.1 coordinate 52,410,844, forward strand.
TTGTGCAACACTTATATAATGATTTTTTATTCCATATAAGAGATACAAAGGCAGAAACGTTGCGGACATTGGCGACTCCATATGAGTTTATATTGAAATTATCACCTGTGTCTTTCTTTATGTTAAAAAAAAAACAGAGTGCCATAGAGCAGCCTTTTGGTCACAATATGGTGTACCAAACACACATGTTTTGAAAATGAACCCTTATAAGTGGTAATTCAAGCCAAATAATTCAAAGTAACCTAAGTTTATTCAATGTGACGCCCGTCGAGTGAGCAGCTTAGAAGGGGTCTATATTCAGATGCGTCATTAAGTGGCCAAAATCCTCTGGAGGGAAAATGCAAGAATGTTAACCTTCTACTTACCTAGATACTGTATGTAACATCTGAAAATGTTTAAATATTGCACATTAGCACGGCGCGTTTTGATGTCCTCGAGGGCATATGTGGTCAAGTTCGATCAATGTGGGTTGGTCGTTTCTTCAAACGCATTTGAAAATTAATGTTTACAAAATTTTCTCAAATATCTAAATCCTGGGTCCAGTAGCATCATATCCCAGCCATTTTGCTATGTCTTTCGGTATTTTAGGAAATAATTTTCACAGATTTCGGCCATATTTCATTGTTTAGATTGAAGATCACTGACGAGGGTTAAATACCCGAAACATGCATGTCTGGTCAATGCCGTAAATATATCTGCTCTAAAATGATGCTAATGAATGTGCAGTGCATTCCGTACTTACACGTGTACAGGACTTTGGAAACTTTTCATTAGATAAAGTTGTCCTTTGTGTTTCTATGGAATTGTGTTATTGTCTCCGTATGTTTGGCTGATTTCTCTTTTCTCGTTCAAAAATTTGTAAGCCTTTTGATTGTGATTTTTGGAATATGATTTCGGGTCTTTGTGTTCGACTTTCATTTACTGATTTAATTATTTAGAATGAAATGGTAGATTAAATTTATTATGGCCAATGTATCATTTCTGACTCTATTTAAGCCTTGATCTAAAATGAATGAAGTTATGTGTAAGAAAATGCTTAGCGATAATTTCTATAAAAATTTTAAGATGTAGGTACTTTTTAAAACTGTTCGGATTTCTCTTACGCAATATGCCCTCGATGTTCTTTTAGAGGCCAAATTGTGTATTTTTCGAAGATCCGTATGCGTTTGTTTTCCATATCATTTGAAAATGTTTTCATTCGATTAACAAACGGATACACCATACTTAACAGCGATAATCTCATAACATTTGGCGGCATTACTACGCATGATGAAGTTTTATTCTAGGACGTCATCCAGAGTTCGTCGCATTCCTTGAATTTGCGAATCAGTTTTATCGAGAGCAATTTGTTTCATAAGGAGAAAAATCTTCTAAATTTGACTTTTTGATCCTTGAACTTTACTGAGTATTACTCACAAATGGGAGTCATTCAATCACGTCGCAATGTTTAAACGCATGGCATCGGACATTGTAAGCTTCCATTGCATTAAAGCGGAAGTGACCCGAAAATGTTAAAGTCCAAATTTTTTTATGGGCACCAATGAACTTTGACTTGGGCAAAATTCAAATTCCTCATAAACATGTAAAATGCATAAAAACATTAAAAGTCGAAAATTCAAAATTTCATGTTTTTACCTAAAAAGAGATTTAGTGATAAGCAAAAAATCTTAATTAAGCCCTAAACTGCTTGTCCTATCTCTATACCATCATTAATGCAAACAAATAAGGTCACATAATCAATAGCTTGTGCATATCGAATAATAATAATACTGTAACATTGTAATATTGTTATATGCGTTTCTTCTTTTGATGAGTATAATTACCCATGAATTTGTTTTGCGAATGGAACATTATTGATTTAAACTGTTTTTAATAGGGAAAGCTGATGGATACCAACAAATTATGAATTGTGTTTAAATTCTACCCAAAGTAAGGTAAATTTTACCAATCTAACACTTTTTCAAGAAAGCCACAAACTGGCACTATTTATGAGCATTTGTTCTCTCTTATTTGAACACGGACATATACTTTTTCTTCAATATTTTGAAATGTCTTCCCTATGAGCAAATGTAACTGTGAGTTTTAAAAAATCGTTGATATTCAGTATCAGTGAAATTTTGAACTTAACTTGGATGATTTTTGTTATTTTGTATAAAATCGAGGAAATTTTAAATGATCGGTGAAATTAGTACCTACGGTAAAATTTCATAGAATTCAAGTTTTATAAAAAGTTTCCTGCCTGTTTATTGTATATTAACAAATAAAACTAAAACAAAAATCAAAGGAGGGCATTCCAACACTTTTTGTATTTTCTTTACAAATGTGCTATTTTTAGCAAACATTTCCGGCATTTCTACCCAGTTTTTCAAATAAGCAAAAATCTTGATTTTCATGACGGACCTATACTAATTTTCCTTCATGAAATTATTAATTGATACCGATACTATAATTTCATATGGTTATCATAAAATATTTGAAATTCCTTCATTCAGAAATGACATGCCTTAAATGATGCTATTGAATGTGAAGACATTGAACATTTGTACCACTTGCCAGGTTGGTGAGTGTCACTGATGGTGGACCATGAGTCCCCGAGGGCACATGTATCCAAGTCTTCAACGCATTCGAAAATTTCTTTTAACAAAATTTCTTGAATTGAAATGAATTTGGGTGGCTTACGGAAACATCACGGATGGCAATTTAATATTCTAAACACGTGTCTGGTACATAATAAATTGATCAGAAATTTTCTTCAAGAAGAGAGTTGGAACCATTCCGCATTGTCCTAAAACGTGGGTCACGTATCATTATATACCACCCATCCTGCTACATCTTTCGATACATTTTAGGACATAATTTTCACACTCTTTGACCTTATTACATTGTTAAGACAGAAAATCACTTACGAGGGTTAAGTACCCGAAACTTGCATGTTTGGTCCATGCTGTAAAATCTGTTCTTAAATGATGCTATTGAATTTGAAGACGTTTAACATTTGAGAAAATTACTAAACATTAGGTATTTCATGGTTTAAATTGTATGAACAACAACTTCTAATTGTTTTGTTCTGTAATTTTCAAGGTTTTCTATGCCCATTGAATTGTCCATTGTCCAGATAATATTTATGACCGTTTTAAACCTTGATTTTATATGCACAGAAACGAGACCAGACATCATTTGGCAACATTTTGAATTGTGACGTCATATTTGATCGCACTGACTTAATGCGTTGTCATGTTTTCTATTTTGACGTCACAATGAAAATACCGCCAAATTTTGCGAGGTCTGGTGTATGTCCGCCCAATGAATCTTCTGGAAAATCAGCTATTGTGCATGTATTTTTTGGAGTTTTGTTTTTGCTTTATCTTTGACTTTATCTCCTTAACATGCTTTGTTCACATCTTTGTTTTTCTACATGGCTTCCTAATAGGGTTTTTAATTTCGAATGAAGGCAAAACAGAACAAAAACAAATAATTACCCAATCGTTATTGCAAATGACAATTTGAAAAACAAACACAGAAAAGAAACACTTAAGAATATCATTACATGAAAAAAGTTCAGTGCGTTCTATGTTCTCTTTTTATCAAAATTTACTGCCTAGCATTTGAAATACCTATTTAGTATATTGATTGACGCTTAACTTTTGTTTTCTACTCATTTATGTCAGAATTGGCGTGAAGGATTGTTTTTGTCATATTTGTCTACTTATCGAAATTTTAACATGTATTGGTACTTAATAATTTTGAAAAAACCATACAGAAAAGATAAAAAAAAGTTCTTACAAGTATCCTAAAAGAATTCTCCAAATGCAAGAAAAGGAATAGTTATGAAAATATCATCGGATTTATACACTGCTGCCACATACGGAAATACAAGGAAAGTGCTCCTGTTCTTATGTTAATTGGTATTGCGTCTCATGCAAGTAGATTCTGAACAAAGAAGCCATAAATATCTCTTAACACAACAGTCGATATCGTAGACGGTGCAAGAAAAATTCACTCTGGCTTTATACAACCTGTTTGAAATTAAGTACTACTGACGAGGATTCAATATCCGAAAAACGTGCCTAGTACAATAAAATGATACTATAGAACACCTTTTTCAATTGAACTGCTTCAATTTCATATTGAATGTTGTGCATGCAATGATATTAAGGCCTCCAGTCAATATATTTCAAGATGAGTTGTTATTAACTATGTATTTTGTTTTATGAAATCAATTTGATAAATTGTAATAAGCACACAAAGAAAATATTTACCAAAATTTTGAATTATACTCAGAGACTGAATACTTATAGATTTAGCGCATTGTTTGATACTAATGATGTAAATTCCTATCAGTGTCTAAGCTATTGTATTGTATATTTATGGTTCATTAGTTCATACATCTATTGACAAATTTCAAATTTGATTCTTTTGTTGTTCATCGGTCATTTTATTTCATAAAGACCGCGGACGATTTTAAATATACGAGGTTATATGAACGTTCAATGAAGTATGCAGGTAAAAAAAACAAAACAAAACAAAACAAACAAACAAAGAGAGGCGGAGAAAAGAAAATTATTTCAGTCGCGGGCGTGAATTGTTTTGATTATAATGAGTATTCGGCCATACTTAGTATAGAAAATATTGTGTTTCAAGTCCTCTAAAGACATCCTTTTATAAGAAATGTTAACAGCATAATATATTCTTCTATCCCGAAAACCCCAAAATGCCATTTAAAATCAATCTAGATCCCTATAGCGATTCTTGAGGATCAATTATTCTAAATGCTTTTCAAATACCTGTATATTGAGGAAGTTGATGAACAAAACTAAGAAATATTATCCTCACTTGATTAGAAAATCTTTCCTTATCTCTATTTGCAAAAATGTAATCACATATTTAAAAACTTTAATGGACATAGAACTCATTGTTACACTATTATTTTCTTCTTTGACAGAATACATATGGTACCTTTCAGAAAATTATCGCGATATATAACAAATTATTTTACTTCTATGGCCTAATAATCGTTACCGTTGCATATTTCAAACCCGATAATTTGCATGGTCAATTTCATTTTAAAAAGCAGGGGTGTACTAAATATTTAGATTTTTATTTTTCAGAAAATTGAAGAAAATCTGCCATTTGTAAGTCGGATAAAGACCTCGTTGAGGTCTGTATGAAGGTTAGATGCCCTCGGAGAGTCCTTCGGCCTCGGTCTTTAAACACCATCCTCTTCTCCCCTTGGGCATCTAACCTTCATACAAACCTCAACTCGGTCTTTATCCTATAAATAAACGTATGTTTCGTAAATTATCTGTTTTTATACCATATTTTCTCAATGTGATGTGTTATCTACAATTAATGAGAATAAACCTCATTGTCGAGGTTTTGGTAAGTCTATCATGGTTTAAATTGTATGAACAACTTCTCGTTATTACGTTTTGTGTTTTTCGAGGTTTTATAATGTGTGCCCATTTATTTTGACTTTGACCTTAGCTTTCATTTATTCAATTGCTTTGTTTACATGCTTGTTTTCCTACATGACTTCCGAGAGTAGAGTCTTCAATTTTGAAAGAGCGCAAAACAGAACAAAAACAAGAAATTACCCAACCGTAATTGCACATGACAATTTGAATTACAAACAGACAAAGGAAACACTTTAGAACACCATTCTTTGAAAAATGACAGAAGTTCAATCCGTTCTACCTTCTCTCTTTTATCAAATTTTACTGTCTGGCTTTTGAAATACCTATTTAGTATATTGATTGACGCTTAACCTTTGTTTTCTACTCATTTATGTCAGAATTGGCGTGAAAGATTGTTTTTGACATATTTGTCTACTTATCGAAAATTTACACCGACACAACCTTTGTATTTGTTTTGATGAATAATGGTTAATACAAAACATTTCACAAGAAACAGAGAGCGAATTAGAGTTGATCAATATACCTTTTATCTTGTTATTAGGAATAATCCATCTCCCAAATGCGTTGTCTGACATTTATCAATTTCTACGATGATATTGAAAGTTCGTTTATCTCTGTTTGGATATAGAGTCTGGACCTGATTGATGTCGATTTGATGCATTTACAGTCCAATTTATAATTCTTTGATCAAAAAAGGATAAGATACATAAGATTTATGTGATATCCGGGCATATAAGTGGAACAAATTCAGACTGTTCCATACAGATTAAGCGAAAGGATATGATCAATTCAAATACTCATCTGATTAGGTGTTATTTTAAGTTTCCATTTCACGTAATAATTCTTTTTCTCTGTGTTTATATTCTATGGATTTATTCCATACAGTCAAAATAATTTTGGAAGATCTGATGCATGGTGCGACACCCTTTAACATCTTTTTATTTTAAAAATAACTGAGTGATGTCATCTAAAATAAGTTCTGTTATTTCACAGGACTCTGTGGAAAATGTTCAGTAAGATTAATAGAATATATCCCAAAATGTGGTAAGGGACAAGGAAATCCAACCTAAGTGTCCAGGATTTGCTTGTACCACGACGAGGCTTACCGAGCCGTGGACAAAAGCAAATCCTGGACACGAGGGTATTGATTATTTTTCTTCAACTGTCTAAAAGCGATCAAAAATGAGATTTTATGTTTTCTCATATTTTGATCGGCTAACGCAGCAATCATGTATGACGTCACAATTGACGTTACAGTCAAAAGGCACGTGAAAATAGGATTAAGACTTTTAATTATTTCTCTCAATTTAGACTGATTTGTCCGTGAAATTAGGTGTCAGGAAAAATGTTTTCTCACCCTACAGGGTGAAGTAAGCCAATTCCGGAAGTGTTTTAACTATAACGTCATTGTGACGTCATACATGATCCGTTAGCCGATCATAATATGAAAAACATTACAAGAAAACCTCATTTTTGAGCTCTTTTAGACGGTGAGAGAAAAATAATCAATCCCCAGATGTGATCAGTCCGTCTGTTTGTCCACTTATTCTGGCCTCGTGAGAATGGTTTCCGCATCGTTTTGAGATCTCCTCTCTAAACTGTCTTTTGATTTGTTTTATATCTTTTTTCAATCTGTTGGCTGTGATTTTTTGGATTATGATTTTGAGTTTGTGTGTGACTTTACGACTTTTCTGCGCCAGACACGTGTTTCGAATATTAAATTATCATCAGTGATGCTTACAGCGGCGCCACCCGAATTCATTTCAGTAGCGCCATCTTCTTTTATTTTTAGAATTTAAATTTGTACATTTACTTTACAGAGAGTGCGCGAGTCCGAATTTCCTGTAGGGTTGATTCAGTAGCATATCCAAATAAAATCTATGATCAAAATAGCATAGGAGGGATGGTGCTAAGATGTTAACCTCCTTTAATTTCGATTATATCTTTTTAACGGAATGACAGGTTTCCGAAATAGCAAAATAATGTATATGATGTCAAATCGAAAAAGGGCCAAAACGAAGCTTCTTTCAGGCGACAGAGCTGGAAAGAAGTCATTAATACACTTCTAATTGTAAGATGACGACACACATATGACGGTAAAACAAACAGATGAATATGTAAATGTGTATCAAAAGCATAATTAAGTGCTTACTCGCTTACCAGCTGGATCGAGCTCATGCACGGAATCACCTGAGTAGTTCGACCAACTTTCTGAGAGGAAGTTAATGCTGTAGCGATGATATAAGATGCACTCTGATTATCATAATTGCAGTTTAATATGAAGGCAATCTATATTTGTTGCTTCCTTTATTGATGGGATGTTAACATTTTAGTCGGAAAATGCACGTGCCTTAAGGCTGCAAATACCGCCGAAACTTTTATCGTTTATCCGTAGTAATAAGGCACTCAGAAATAATTTAAAAAATATATCTAAGTGCATAAAGTTTATACATCAGATAAAAAGTCGTCTTGTTATCGAACTCGTCCTCCAAGAAAATGGTTTGCAGGAAGATTTTAGATGTGTCTGTAAGAAAAGAGAAATAATAACTTTATGTAATGTTGTTTTGCAGCTGTAAATTTTCTATGAAAAAATCATGTACATAGCAATGACTAAAAGTCTCAACATGTAGAACAAAGAATACTTAGAATATCAAATAGATCACTTTTGCCGTTAACAAAAAATTAAAGATTTGATTTTTATTATAAAAATTGTTTAGTGGAACGTGAATGTCACATTAAGTGTAGACAATTTGATACTTTAATTGAAATAAACAAAAATTGAAAAGTATTCATACTGCCGAATTGCAACTTTGTATCGGTTGATGAGGTGCATATTGTATATTTGATGTATAAAATAAGTATTATCGTGAATGATAATAACCATACATCACCTGTTGAGAACAGGAACTTAGGGTTATTTCCGGATTTTTTCAGTTTATGTCAACACTACTCGTTTCAAGAAAAATAAGTTAAGCTATGAAGCATGCTTTGATTTTGTTTATTTTCTACTTTTTGTTCAAATTGATCTTTTCACCCCCGTCAAATTAGAAATAATCAGGGAAGCTAACAGGTACGATATATCTTTTTATAAATCAAAATCAGAACGATCAGATTGCTATGTACGAATGAAGGAGAAGAGAGCTGATGATGACGTGGACTATGAAAGAGGAAATGCCAATTATATAAATTGGTATGAATAGTATGCAGAATTGACAAGGGGTACAATTATCATTGGCAGACATGGGAACTTATCACATCATTACAATACACCATGCCTTGGTTATTTATATCGATCTAAATCTGTTTATTTAATCAAATGCATTGTAAAAAACTGACGTGTATTCGTCAAGATTTTGCTGTCGGTGCTCAAATCAACAAATCAGATATGATCATTACCTTGTGAATCCATTTGGCTGCCTTTTACAAGGAGATGCCAAAAAGGCACAGAAAAGTACATTGAAATGCACCAGTATTAGACAGTATGGAAACTTTGACCCCATCATGATATTATTAGTTATACAGTGTTTTACATCGACCCAATATATTTTTGTATCTCCCCTGTAAAACACTCTATAACGGATTTATCCCACCGATGGCTTTTGGTTTGTGTATGTTATGTCAACATATTTTAAAGCATCTTGGTGACGTCAAAAGCGTAAAGCGTCTTAGTAGAAGCAGGATATTGAAATAATGCAACATAACATTTGGTTCATCTCAACCAATCAGATTGCAAGAAATTTTGCAACAGGCGGGATAAATTTGTATATAACAATCCGATGCCTACTAGCCAAAGTTATCCTGTTCCTGAATTTCTGAAGATCCTGAATTTCTTTGGATAGAAATAGATCATAGTTGAAATAAGCACATTTGTTTTTATTATTTGACCTAAAATTATGAGTCTTGGACCTTTATTTTCAAAGTGAGAAATAAACAACATTAACTTTTATTCTTGTTGTTTCTCTTCATTACAATGAATACCTTATTTTCGTTGTGGAAAATTCATAATGAATTATGACAAAGACAGTAAGTATTGGTCGAACAAATGAAAAATGTACATAACTATCCCCTATCTAAAAGGAAAAATCGCAGAAATTATAAGTAATGCGTTTACAAGCAAGAATTGCAATCGCAAATATTAATTAATGTTGTCAACTATGACAAAACCTATTCTGTAAATGAAAAGTCCGATTCTTAAAATAGATACACTGAAACAGATATTATTCAGATGTTAAACTTCCTGATCGACTACATTTTTGTGATGTTTGGAGGAAAGGTCTTCCAACAAATTGTCGGAATTCCAATTGGGACCAATTGTGTCCCACTCCTTGCCGACATTTTCCTTTACTCGTGCGAAGCTGAAATCATTAAATCTTTGGCCTCTGAAGAGAAAGGATACTTAGCTTCTGACTTTAACTTCACTTATAACGATGTACTGTCCATCAATAATCCAAAATTTGCGGATTACCTTATCTGAATCTATCCTTCGGATCTTGAGTCAAAGAAACTACAGAGACAAATGATACTGTATCCTATTAGGACGTAAAGCTGTCTACGACACTGATGGTCACATGAACACCTCATTCTATGACAAACGTGACGACTTCAATTTCAGCATCACAAAATTTCCTTTTCTGAGTAGCAACATCCCTCCATCGCCTGCTTATGGCGTATTTTGCATGAGCAAGTACCAAATACACAGATTTTGTTATGAGAGCTAGGCGTCTTTTAGATGAGCTTTTCAGTCAGGGATACGTTTGTGACCGACTAACATCGTCACTGAGGAAGTTCTACGGTCGATACGGGGAGTTCGTCATCATTATTTATAATAAATACCTTGAGACAAGTAGATCATATTTTGTCTTTATATCTAATCAAAATTCAAGTACGTTGTAAGAAAGACGTTGTTACTTCATTGCCATTTAGCGTTGATAAAGTATCTGTTTCGAATACTTCAGATTCATTGACCTGTTAGAGTTGATAAATCTATCGTACGTGGTGCTATGAAAGCTGCCAAACAAATCTAACAATATCATTTCTCACTATGAATTTTCGATGATGCAAAGTATAACATGCCTTGAACATCATTATTTTTTATATAAACTAGGATAATTCAAATCAAGGTAAGAATTATGTTCTTATTCAAATTTAGACGTTTTCAACTCCCATGAAAAATTTTATCTGTATTGATTTGTGTAAAGTTAAATGGTATTTCAAAGAAAAATTAAAAAAAAAACGGAAGGAAGTAACAAAACAGATAAACGGTAAATCGCATATTTTCGCAATATATGTGGGTCCGCTGAAAGCTCTGCGTAGTCGTATAAATGGAGAGGTTTTGCGCTATTAATCCCTTTAACATTCTACATATTTGTGTCGTTCACCTCCAGCACGATACAGCAATGGATTTATATTATTTTCTCGCAATTCAGTGCTACATGAATCAGGACAACATACCTGTTTTGGTTTGGAGTCTTCAGTTTCTTGATATCTTGGTGAAATTCATCCTCATGAAGAGTATTGTGAAGTCTCTTGTTTTGTGATCACAACAGATACAGAAAATCAAAAACAAATTGTGAAACATACCAAGAAAAACTATAATAGTTTTTCTTGGTATGTTTCACAATTTGATTTTGATTTTCCGTATCTGTTGTGATCACAAAACAAGAGAAATAATTTCTATTCCTATAAAGAAACATTGTAACAGTTCCAAGTTCAAAATAAAACGTAGGATGGATATAAAGATGTCCAAAATGCGCCCATGTGCATGTACATATAACAAAATATTTTGCCTTTAAGACAGTTATTAGAAAATTGCTTTATTTAGCATCCCCATCAGCATTTTTATATTTTCATTCTTACCTTATGTTTCAAATTATTCATAAATATACATTAAGAGCGGCACGACATCTCATTCACAAACACGCACAACCATTGAAACATGGAACAATATTTACATATGTCCATTCATTTGTATAGAATTTACACTGTGATTATAGGAGTATAACCGCAGTGGCGTGATTTGAACTATGACGTCATAGTAAGTTGGCTTGATTTGAACTTCGACGGTACGTAGTAACAGAGCCTTAGCAACGTAGTTGTAAACGTATTTTAACGTCATTAAAGCGTGAAAAACTTGAATGTAAATATATATAATAACTGTCTTTTGGAATGTGATTATACTGTGATAACCTACAATGGATCCAGGAATTATGTTTCTCATAATGCGCTAACGCGTTATTCTATAGTTATTCTATAATTAAGGACAAGTCAAACACAAAACCCAAATTCACGATAAATAGACCTAGCTGTTCTTACAAAGTATAAAAGAGTCCAGTGAAAGAACGGTAACTATATCCTACTATTGTAGGAAGCTTGTTGTATCAAGGTGGCTCCCTCCCTGCCCGTTTAAGGTTTTTCATTTCCCAGTTGTTATTATGATTGAACCCAAATATTTGTACAATAAACATTCACTACTGACGATATGTGGTGTTTTACCTGACAATTTTGTCTATCGAAGAATATTTTGAAATTTTTCATTAAACTGTATATCGGGCACCTTCATAGTTTTAGGGGTGCCCTTAAATGAAATACCCCAAATATTTTTCATTCGAAATATCTGAGAAATTTTGGGGGTACCCTTATCTTTCAAGCCATAACTTGGTCCTTAACAAAACATTATACCTCTACTTGTGTTTCCCTTATCTATAAACATCATTTGATGTAAAATAGAGAAATGAAGAAAGTCTGTCTGTTATTTTGTGAATAACGTTGAATATAGTATAAATACAATGAAATTATAAGGGGGTACCCTTGTATTTGGCAATATATCATTATTATTTACATCTTTTAAAAAATATAGTTTTATTTGCTATATTTCTTCTATAGATATATCATATATAAATTAATTAAAACAAAACAATTAAAGATAAGTTTATCATTATTGAACTTGGAAGGTTTAAAGGGATATACTGGATATTTAATATTTCTAAATCTGAATGTGCAAAGGTACCTTTCTATAATGTACTGTATCTTTAATGAAAACAGAATTACCTAACTATGTGTGTGCTCATTATGTCATTTTGACTATGTGTATAGAAAATACCCTTAAAATACAAAAATTATTTGTGAAATTTACGAACAGGGACCCACCTTAATTACATAAGTGTAAACATGATGAAATATCACATGAATCATGCTACATACATAATGCAAAGAAAAGGGAAGTATCTTCAGCATAACCACCCAGCACTGACCAAGAGGAAAAAAAAGCCACAAGAAAGCGACACAGAAATGACACTAGACAAAACTATAATACGTCACATGACACAGCGATATACACTAGAACATTATACAAAACAGACAAAAACAGTCAAACAGACGTAGAGAAACATCAAATATCAATGATATCATATAAATGGAAGGAGACCAATGTGCATCCGGTGCCAACTTTGGACGGTCATCTGCTATTAACAAATAGTTATCCGGAATACATGCGCACAACCCTCCCACTTATCTAGATACACAGAGGTCTACATAACCACATAATTGCTGTATAAACGTAAAACTTCTCATTGTAAGGTTATATCACAGACAAGATAGTTCAACACAGCGACCTCAGGTTACTAACACAGATTGTATGTAAATGAATATAAAAAAAATCTATGACATGCGTATAACAGTCTGTGATCTGCTGGCTGAAGCGAGAAGTTAGACAAATTTTCAGATGAGGGCCCAGTTTTTTTTTCTGACGTGATTTGGATAGGGCCCGTCATGGAATATCGTCGTCACGGTTGTCCAGCAACGTTGGAAAAGACACTGGTACAACACGGTAGAATGGTCCATAACCATGCCCAATGTTCTTTTGATGACTTCATGATTATATCCTCGGTAAAGCAGACGATTGACTATTTTCTTACATTTGTGGTTGAAGTTTGATTTGCCTTTGTTCATTGGGTCACCGTAAAATGAAAACGATGACAATCCCAATGATACATACTCTGATGCCGGAGTTGTCCAAAATTTTGAAAGAATTGCAGACTAGTTATTGTAAAAATTTCCAATAACATTTTACTAGTTTATGATATCTTAATCCTTGTCTTATAATTGTGTCATACTTTTTAGTACTGTAATTTGTTTATTTTAATCATGGAATCCGAAACATTGGTGCAGGCTCTAGCGTATCTGATGTGTTGAGAGATGTAAATGCCGTACGATAGCAATCTTAGAACGTCGCCCTTAAACCAAGGAAAATGAATTGTTGAAGCCAAAGTCCTCTCTTTTGTCGTATATCTGAATTTCTCCGTTAATGATTTTGATATCAAACAAGTAAGCAAGCAACAGTATCCAACCAAGAGGGATTGAAAAGGAAGCTTTAAGCTTATTTGAATTTCCCTCGCTGTATTATTTAAAAAAGGGGGATCGCACTTTGATCCCCGGAATCAGAACTGAAAAAAAGGAAGTCACTAGAATGCATTGTTGGTGGCGCTATCTTGAATGAAGGAACAAGACGAATGTTAAAAGTCATCAAATTCGGTATCATCAATTAAGAACAGTTACATTTGCAGCATGGACCAGACATACACGAATGCTATGCTTTAAAAAAGTAAGAAAAGGGCACATGTAGCCAAGTTCGATCAGTGTCGGTGTCGCGTCTTCAAACACATATATATGCACAGCCACTGTGATTCCCTGAGATGTTACTATTGAAGGGAACGTGCTGCAATTCGTGTATTAACACTCGTGACGTCACAATGCATAAGATCTAAAGAAACATGCCGCGACGGCTGTTCTAACCTGCAAACTGAACCCACTGTGACCTGAATGTTAATGTCACCTTTTATCCTGGAAAACTCTATTTCAGAAAACAAGAATGAAACGGACAACTGTGGTGCATATATATAGAATAAATGTCATAATTTGTATTTTGTTACGGGTATGCAACACACAGCAAGTGCATTTATCGCATGAAATGCGCTAACGCGCATTACATGTACGATAAATGCACTTGCTGTGTGTTGCATACCCGTAACAAAACACAAATTAAGACACTTATTCTCTATTTGAAAATTTCTGTTTACAAAATGTTCTCAACTTTCTAAAACTTGGGTCCTCTAGCATCATATTCCAGCCAACTTGCTACGTCTTTCGGTATATTTAGGATATAATTTCCACAGATTTTGGCAATATTACATTGTTTAGATTGAGGATACCCGAAACGTGCATATCTGCTCTAAAATGATGCTGATGAATTTGAAGACGTTAAACATGTTTACCACTTGGTGAGTGTTACTGTTGTGGACCAGGAGTCCCTGAGGGGGGGCACATGTAGCCAAGTTCGATCAGTTTCGGTTGGTCGTTTCTTCAAACGCATTTGAACATTTCTGTTACAAAGTACTGTAGAACCATATCCAAGCCAACTTGTTACGTCTTTCGGTATATTTAGGACATAATCTTCACAGATTTTGGCCATATTACATTGTTTAAATTGAGGATTACTGACGAGGGTTAAATACCCGAAATGTGCATGTCTGGTCCATGCTGTAAATTTATCTGCTCTAAAATGATGCTTATGAATTTGAAGACGCTCAACATTTGAGCTGTGTAAATGAATTTTATAGCACTGTATAAAGAAATCATACTTCAGCAAAAGAGCAGCATCGTGAAATATGAAATGTATACAAAACCAGCTGGAAGATGAATGTTTAGTGAACTAAAGGCTATCAAGAAGTAAATGACTAATTAGAGCTTTACCATATAAAGATGCTGTTGGTCCGCAACGACGTTCGTTCATACAAAATGGAAAGTAACTCGCTTTTACTTGGGACCATATACATTATGAGGTAAAAGGTGGCAGAAATTGTAGTAAATGAGTTGAAAATACATGCTTTGATATTGCTTTCAAGAAACAAAAGACAACTCAACTTTCACGTTTTTATTATAAAAGCATGTTATATAAGCATATCAGATTCATTAAGCTGCTGCAACGGGTGTTGCATACAGACAGGAGACGCTGACTCTCCCGGGGCACCTGGTCTAACTTCGAAATGTAATTCATTCCGGTGTTCCAATGGAAATTCTATTTATTTTGTCTTCCCTTATCGACTTTTAGACTGAATAAGTGATTGGTTCTTCTTGTCGCTTATGTACGCTGGATTGAATATCACAGATCTAAACGATCGCTCACTTTGTTGGATCTCTTGGTCTTTTTGCCGGATTTCGAATTTACGTAATGCGTAGGGTGACTACCACCTCTTATTGATAAAGCTCTAAAAGGAGCGTTACATCTTATAACAAAGGCAATCAGTGAATGAAAGTGAAAATCAAATCCCATATTCCGAATCCAAATGAGTTCTGTTGAATTATCATTGTATCCGAAAATACTGGACTATTGTTCAACTTATTTCATTTTGATTATATTATCATTAGGCATATATGGCTTGGCGTTCTTTTTCTATGTGATCATATTGAAATTTAGCAGTAAGAATTCCTTAATAAAGATTTTAAAATCTTTCTCGTCAATAAATTTATAGCAGCTCAAGTCTTCTTGGGTGATCAAATTGAAATAGAACATGCTGTGTGATCAAATTGAAATAGAACATTCTGCAGCGCGCTTTTCATAAGTCAGATTGATAATTGAAAAGGAAGAGGTCCCTTTTTTTCCCCCACCGATAAAGCTTTCTTTATCGCCCCTCTGTCAGTCTGTCCGACCGTCCGTCTGTTCATCACACTTTAGTTATCCAGACTTTTTGTAAAATTTGTAGATGTATTGGACTGAGATTCGAGTTTCCTATTGTGCCGACAAGGGATATATATCGCTCGATGATCAAATACTTGTTGCATATAAGCACGGCAGATGCAAGCTAAAGCTAATCAAACAAATGCACTGTTAGTCATATAATACCAACATATATGCCATCTATCCAATAATTGTCATCATGATAATCTATCTTCCAATTGTAACCAGATTAACGTTATTGTAAAATTGACCGCTCTCTAAAGTAGAGGGCCTGACTGAATGTCAAAGGCAATTTGGTACAAGTAATAGGAAACACGATATAGTGCAATTATTACGACTGTTGTAATATTAACCGATCGACAGCAAAGGGTCGTAAATTGTTATCTATTGATACCTAGTAAATGCGCCAGACGCACGTCAAAATAAGTACGATATAACATATAACCATATATAGTTTTTATCTTCTGTGTTTATCATGACGGCAATCCTCTGTAATATTATGGTCATGCTTACCCTCTGCAGTTTACTGCCTCGTTTGTGATGTCACTGTACGTACTATACGTCTCGATAGGCATATATGTATCCGAAGAAATGGGAAATTTGTACCTGGTCTCACTTCGGAATGTTGTTCATTCCGGGGTTCGCAGCCGTTCCGATGGGAATTCTTACGATTTGGCCTTGCCTTCTCGACTTTGATACTGAATAAATGTTAGGTACTTCTTTTATGTTTATTATTCGCACGAACTCCTGATAAAGACAATATTTTCTATCGCTTAGCGGCGTAGACGCCGGAAGTACATTGTTATTCCTCCGATTATGTATTTTCGTCCGTGATTCATATTTTGGTGTGTCTGGTTCCATTGGCTTGTTCCATCGTTCGGTAGGGTGTTGTTATATGTCTTGTTGTCCCCTGTTCCATTGGCTTGTTCCATCGTTCGGCAGAGTGTTGTTATATGTCTTGTTGTCCCCTGTTCCATTGGCTTGTTCCATCGTTCGGTAGGGTGTTGTTACATGTCTTGTTGGCCCATGTCCATTTTCATCACACTCTTGCGAGTATGTTCTGCTGTGGTCAGTGAAGTCGTCTTACCAGAGTTCTTTTCCATATCCTTAACCTCTCACATATACCAATTCAAAATTAAGATGAATTAATTGTCTTATTCTCAAACATCACCCATTTTTAACTTGGGTATGAAGAAATAAAGAGTTGTATTATATTCATGGCGTTGATAATCTTCGTCAAGCTGTTCCTAAGATTAATTGACTATAAAGCCAAAGGACCATCGAGAAACTACAGTAATGATATCTTGACTTTTTTAATTCCATTTAATTCTGTCCAAATGACCTCGTTTGTGAAAGTAAACCGAAAAAAAAACCCTGACTTGTCGAGAGAAAAGACGACACATAAATAAGTAAACCAATGGGCAGCTTCAAACTACGTGCAATAGAATTCTCTACAGGTTTAAGCATGGACATTTCTTTTTTATTTGACACCACCATAAGGAAGATTTTAAGTACGCTGACATAAACTTCAATCAAAGATAACCTTTGATCTACTTCATCTACTTCTCGCCCATTTATTTCCAATTTCTGTCCAACTCCTTCGTAAATTTTTCATAAGATAGCCCGTCAGAACCATGATACCACACGGGGGACACAATCTCCACGACAAACACGATTATTCGGATCACTATTTCTTTGTCTCAATTATTAAGAAAAGAAGCTTTTTTCCTAATCATTAATGTCGATTCAGTAGCAGGTGGAAGCCATTAATACTATGTACCATAGCTGTAAATAAGCAGGGAAAATCAATATAAATGTCAGAACATGTAAAGTTGTAGTCATGAGATACAGAGAAACCCTTTTTCGTATTCCTAAGTTGAACATATATTCATAAAAATCGCAATATAGATTTAAAGTTAAAAAAGTGTGATCAATACAAAAGTCGCGAATGCGTCATTGACTTCTATTCAAAAATTCAGATAGCGAATTTCAATACAAAAGAAACAAAACGGCGAAAGCCCAATTGTAGAGAAAATTACTCAAATGGTGTGAAATTTATCAATTAATAGCATCCGATTAAAATAGTGTCGATAATGGTGGTCCATCGGAGATATAAATTATTAATCAGATAATGAATTTATTCTTGTATCATTGATTGTATTTTAATTCTAAAAGACACACGCTCTTCAAATAGTTAACGTAGATTGATTTGAGGGAAATTATTCAAATTATTTAAGATACAAATTAGCGACATCTCAGCTTGGGGGTGATTTAGATATATAGGCATGTCTGAACTTTATCCATAGATATAAATTACTTAATGATTTTACAGATTAGATCACAAAGTTAGTATAAATCAATGTTTAGAAACCTGTTTTCTCACGCCTTGCATCGCCTCCTCATAAAATTTTTCTTTTCTTAGATGAATAACATAACAGAAATATTATTTTAGAGTAAAATGATACATCATAGAACACAAACTGCTAGAAAAGTTGAGAATCGCAATGATATTCTCTATACTTTCCTGTCAATTTGCATCCTTTTCAATCCATTATAACGATTAAATAAATGATGGCTTTAGAAAATAACTCATCTGACCGGATGGGGAAACATATCCCCATTCGAATCAGTCTGGCACTTATTGAAATACACCCTCCTTGAAATCACGGAAAGTTTGCCTTAAAGTTCAATTTCTCCTATCGGATTAAACCTTGTGAACAACTAAAAGGTGTAGAGTCAACAAATCTGCGACAAATCTTTACAACAGAGAGACGATTAACCCTTTTTTTTAAGGTCTGGAGTGAAAGATAATGAAGGTCATGGCGGTCATTATATGAAAAATCTTATGAACAAAATACATGACAATCCAAAGATTGCAGAATAACATATCTCAACAAATAAACCCTATAATGATTTTAAAAGGGCTAATCTAATTCAATCTTCAAGAAGCTGATTATGCATATAGTCTCTACATGGAGCACGGAGGGAATTCTACGCTATTTCTGCCTTGTTTGTCTGTTTACAGAGTTTTAGAATCGGTTAAGTCTCCTAGACATCATTCTGTGCTCGTAATTAAGGAAATTATAAAGTCTGTCCAAATTGTAGTTTCAAGTCAAATCTTACACTAAAGAAGAGTGAAAGTCTTCCACGTACAGTCAGATGTTGTTGTAAGCTTTCTTTATTTCATTATTGTGGAGCATGACGACAGGGTCATTTCCACAAAAAAGAGAGAGGAGCAGGTGCTCAGAGCGGTCATAATTCATCATAATATTACTTCATCCTCACTTACAATAATAATTGTCGAATTAAGATGTCGTCTGGGGAATCAATGTCTGGCAATAAGCTCTTTTAGTTTTAGCGTTAATCAGGTTCTCTTTTTTTTCTTAAAAAAGACACGCTATCTTAACAAAAAAGACAATAGTACGTTGTTTGTCTATTGAGTTCAAACAAGTTTAAGCAGAGAGAAGTCTGTTCTGAAACAGAAGACATTCATCGGCATACGTTTTTTTCTCTAACCATGTCTTTGTATATGTCTATTTCGATTTTGTTTCAGTTCCCTTGTTGCAATGATACACTTCATGATAAAATGACTCTTATCATAAGTTTTTTCTTAGAAATTCATAATCCTCTGAAATAGTTTTTTTTGTCAGAGGGATTATGTAACGAATGGATTTACTTATATTAGTAATTTTGTCCAAAACCTCATGAAATTATTTATTTTATTGGTATGAATAGACCCTTTCTTGTAAATGTTCATTCGGTTTTCTTTTGTCTATCCTTCATACCGTATAACCAGAAATTTTTGCGAGTATCAAATTTCACAATTTTATGGCAAATAAGAGTTTCTTTATTTTCGCGAATACGATTTTTCGCGATTCCTCAATTACAAACAAATGTGTTCATATGATGTTTCTGTTTTGTACCTTGCATTATTGAAGTTTTAGTTAGTTCTATCATACGAGTATACTCAATTCACTCCTCATTACGTTTAATCGGGAAAAGTGAAGAATGACACATGTGCAATATGAACAAATGTAGAGGATATAACAATTTATGATATACCTTATCAAACACAATTTTTCGCGATTCTAAATCAATCGCGAATTTAACGAAACTTTGTACCTCGCGAAAATTTCTGGTTATACGGTATTTCTATG
Source organism: Pinctada imbricata (assembly GCA_033119305.1). Classification (NCBI taxonomy): domain Eukaryota; kingdom Metazoa; phylum Mollusca; class Bivalvia; order Pterioida; family Pteriidae; genus Pinctada; species Pinctada imbricata. The sequence continues at coordinate 52,431,147 of VSWD01000007.1, forward strand.
ATGCGGTGTTATTTTCACCATCCGTCAACTTTTTATCGTCTCTTGAAAGTGTGCTCCGCTGTTTTCACTGTCAATGATCTCTCCTATCTTTGTTTTGCTAAATATTTTTCCAAGAATTAGCATGCATAGAGATGGTGATTTTTGGGTTCGAATATTATTCACTGACCAGGACAGAGATAGACTATAATAAATATGTTGTATGTTGTATATGTAGGAAAGAAAATTGAAGTTCAAATAAGGTTTCGTTTCCGGTTCCTAAAAACAATAATCAACTCCCACAAGCAAGTACTCATTGTCATACAAAACAAAAGAAATGTATAAATGATGTTTACTTTGCACAATCATGTTACTTCAAAAAAGGAAGGAATTCAGTTCTGTTTTTTCAACTGGTCTTAGAAAATGCTCATTGTCAGTTACCAATAGCAAAATTCTTAAAAGCATTGTCCAAAGGAATATGGATAACTGTGACCGAAAGCTGGTTTCCGCAACAGGCATTGACGTTATGTTCATTGCATTTGTATATATAAGTATATAAGTATAAGAAAACCTAAACTCTTTATTTAATGTCCGACACAGTGTGTTTACATGTATAAAGATGACGTAAGTGTTTAAAACTAGAAATTGTCAAAGACCTCGTTATTTAAAAGACTTTTATTTCTTCATCAAACAAACAAAAGAACCCTTAGTCTCGCCGAAATAATCCAAAGGTCTGTTACGAAAAACAGCTCCATGAAGAATCCGTATAGTCTCAGTTTACGATTCAAATCGAAAGTAGACATGGCTTTCTTACACTTACCATGTTTTACTGTTATTTTCGACTCAGTAAATCCTTACGCATAACTTGCAATATAGTCTCTGATTCTGATGGAGTCGATAATACAATCAAACATAAAAGTGGCATAATTACACAATTGACTTTAGATCCACAATTTGATTGCCACATCTGTTTGCTCTTTGATCTTTCCTTTCATGTATAATCGGTCGTTTTGTTTACTAATTACGTCCGTCATTTCACCTTAAGTGAAGTGAGGAAGTAATTGCTTGTATGAGTAAGTACATGAATGTAATCAAGTTCATTATTCGCTATAAGAAATGACGGACAATCGGCATGGTACTTGACCAATCTACAGCATTGTACCAGTGCATTCTTTAGACTTGCTTGCACTTTGACTGACTATGACGACGGGACTCTATGACGGGCACTGTCCAAACCTCTTTAGAGAAGAAAGGGCCCCTACAACCTGTCCTCTCTGAATGTTGGTCGGACTCCTCGAGTGATAACATGCATGAGCTCGCTAGAGCCGGCATTGCATGGACTGCATTTCGTTCACCCTCTGTTTTATATCAATTAAAATATTCACCTGTGTTTTGCTCAGATCCCTGGGTCACACTGTCTTGTTTTTATGGTCATCTTACAATGAGGAGGTTATATTGTGCGTTCTTCGAGACCTTTGCGTAACAAAAAATAGCAATCCAAGGAATGCTTGTGTCGCCTGCGAAGCGGTTTGATTATTATTCTAGAAAGTGGATCAAAATTATTGGTATCAGTAGAAAAATCTTGTCAAATGAAATTCATTTGAAATATCTGACCTCTTAAAGACCTATCACCAACCAATTAAAAGATATATACCACCTTAATTTCTTAGAAAAGAAGATCAAATAGCTAGGTCAAGGTCAAAAGGTAAAAAATCATGGTATGTGTAGAAAGGCATTGTTACAAGGAAAATACATGTGAAATATCAAAGCCCTATCACCTACCAATCAAAAGATATAGCCAATTTTACTTTTCTTGAAAAATTGGTCAAATATCTAGGCCAAGGTCACAAGGTCAAATATTATGGTCTCTGTAGAAAGGTCTTATCACAGGGAATACACATGTGAAATACCAAAGCCCTATCACTTACCAATCAAAAGAAATAGCGAATCTAATTTTTCTTCAAAAGTAGGTCAAATATCTAGGTCAAGGTCACAAGGTAAAAAATTATGGTATGTGTTGAAAGGCGTTGTTACAAGGAATACACATGTGAAATATCAAAGCCCTATCACTTACCAATCAAAAGATATAGCGAATCTGATCTTTTTTTTCAAAAGTAGGTCAAATATCTAGGTCAAGGTCACAAGGTCAAAAAGTATGGTATGTGTAGAAAGGTCTTGCCACAAGGATTGCACGTGTGAATTATCAAAGTCCTAACACTTACCAATCAAAAGATATATCCATTCTAAATTTCTTTGAAAAGTAGGTCAAATATGTAGGTCAAGGTCACTAGGTCAAATATTTTGGTATGTGTAGGAAGGTCTTGTCACAAGGAATACACATGTGAAATATCAAATCCCTATCACTTACCGATCAAAAGTTATGGGCTGTGACACCCAAAGTGTGACAGACAGACAGACGGACGGACGGACAGACGGACGGACGGACAGACGGACAACGGACAAAGTGATCCCTAAGTGTCGCTATGCTTCGCAGGCGACACAAAAAAGTGGGAGGGTTTTCCGCACGTAATCCGGAGAACCACACCATTTGCTACTGGCGCAGCAAATGACCGTCCAAAGTCGGCACCATTTGCAAATTGGTCTCGTATGCTTTTGTGTTTTATGTTTTGTATTGTTTTGGTATTCCTTGTCCCTCGTCTCTTGATATGCATGTTAACTCGGTGTTTTAGCGTATGTTATTATTGTGTATTGCTGTGAGTACCGCATTCGAGTGTTGTTGGAGATCCCCTCATTTCGTTCTCACGAGAAAAGGAAAATAAAACAAACAGACGGAGACAATGACACAGCTTCATAGAAACAAGCTCATTTGATTTCTCTAAAGGGGTGAGGAGTCTCACCCACTTACCACAGCATCCGACGCTTTCTTACAAAATTTCTTTGCATTCATTTATCTAGTTTAGGAATGCCTATTCATAATCCCCTCTTGAAAGGTGTCTTTATATCCGGATAAGTGGGAGAATTTTTTTAAAGTAAGCAGTAAAAACACACTATTTACTTTCAATGTAGGAAATGTCCGTCAAAAGTTGGTTTCGGGTGCCTTCTGGTCTTAACCTTTTAAATGTTTTTTTTTTTTCATCGTGTGTCTTCGCTTGATTTACAGTGTACTAGTATATCCATTGTTGTCATCTTGGTGTTTATAATTTTACTCTTTGTTCCCAATGCCACCGCCACGATAAACTACTTAAACTTCGACATAGTGCACTAAAACGATCAATGCTTCAGTATTTGTGAGATCAACCTCTAGGTTGTCTCTAATTTTATGGACTGTTACTATTGGTCCCCGAGGATATCGTTCCCCATACCTTCATATAGTGTTTCGGCATTTGAATTGAAACATTCACATAACAATAAACCCTACCGCATTATGTAAAGGTTTCCGATTTCATAAAGGAGACACGATTCCCAGAAAATATTACCAGCAACCTTTTTTCTATACCTGCAACAGAGCAGATAACTTCAGATAATTTCACAACCTGACCTTTATGTTGACTTTATACGGGAATCAAAGGTGGACAGAATATCCATCGAAGATGCGTCAGAATCACCAATTGTCTTTCATACCGTGGGTATGAAGATGGTGTCTCCAGAAGGACTCTCTTGTAGTACTTTTACTAAACCAGTCTACAGCCTTGTAGCAGCGCATTATTAAGTGTTACACACTGACTGCGACGATAGGACTCTATGACGGGTCTTGTCCAAAGACAGGGCTCCGACCACCTGTTCCATTTGAAGTTAATCGAACTCCTCGGGTTTTGCATGACTGAGCTTGCTTTAGCAGGCAGAGCAGAGTTTCGTATACCCTTATGGTTTTGAAATTTATATTCAAATTCATCTGTTTGTTACTTGGGGCCCTTGGGTTCAGCTGTCTTATGTCGTCACCTGACAATGAGGAGGTTTCTATACACAACACCTGTGGGTTCATCGAGACCGCTGGGTAACCGGACAGGTAATGGAGAGGGGAGGGTAATTCAGACAATCACACCATTTGCTTCATACGTGGCAAGTAAACGTCCAAGGTCGGCACCAGTTGCCCATTGTTAAATATGTATACATCTTTGAAAAACATAATTCTGATGACGTCTTTATTTTGTTTGGTCTTCTTTATCTTTACTTCGTTTTTGTTGTTTATGTCGGATTAGTGTTTTCGAAATTGGATGTTTCGGTGCTTCGCTGTGGGTGATGCAACCAATTCCTGCCGGAGAATCACTCCGATTTTTTCTTAATATTCTTGTACATTTTCCGTCTCTGAACTTATTAATTTATTCTAAATCTAATGAATATCTCCATGAAGGCTTAGCCATGCCATTTTGCTAATTCGTTGGCATATTTATATTATTCAGTTTTTGGAATTCCATTGTTTCGGTCTTCAGTATCTGACGCGCCTATGGTGCACAAAAATTGTTATAATAGAACATATATTTCAATATTGATGTTCAGAAATCTCCACTTTATCACTTGCTTACAAATATGTAACTGAAATTATGTTGAGGAGGTACAATCGGGGAAATACATTCATATAAAAGATGTGTAAATGGTCGAAATATGTCGAATTATTACTGAAATAAAAATATTGTTATCTTTTTATGGAAGAGTCAAATATGGGTGACATCAATTGAGAAACTGGCGAAAAGAAAAGATATATACGTTCAGCTGATTTAGTTCTTTCTGAATTTATTACTTTTTGGCTTGATTTTGTACGCTCTTTTTACTTTGGCTTCTGATTTTTAACATTTTTAGGATCTTTGGACCAATAATTGGTTTTAGTAGTTTTTACAATTGTATTTGGTTTCTTGGTTTGTAAATTTTATTTTTTAAAACTGTTATAGGTTTTATTGATATTTTGAAATAGAGAACATATAACAAATATGCTTCTTCTGAGAAAAAGCACTTCGCATCTCGGTTCAATTTTACTTTCAGATACACGGATGACGTGTTGTTCATCAATAATCCGAACTTTAAGGGTCATCTGCATGAAACTTGGGATCAAGGAAACAATCGAGAAATATCTATTTACTTCTATCTTTCGACCATTTGAAAACCTCACTGTATGACAAGCGTAATGATTTCTTCTCCTGGCGTGTTTTTCTCAGCTTACACGGTACACCAGGGCATGTTCCAAATATGAAGATTTCATCCTTAGAGCTAGACGGCTTGCAAGTATAACCTACTTGTACAGGGATATATTACACGGCTGAAATCATCATTGAGGAAGTTCTTCGGTCGCTACGGAGATATTATAAAAGCATATCAGATCCCTCTTTCCGAAATGATCAGTGACATTCTGGATTGCTATTGAATGGCTGTCACCATCATCAAACAAGACATATTCACCTGATATTTAAAGAATCATTGGATTTGACGAGAGTTTTCATGGAGCTGTTGCAACGGGTGTTGCATGCAAACAGGAGACGCTGACTCTCCCCGGGCACCTACTCTCACTTCGGAATGTTGACAATGTTCATTTTGAGGTTCGCAACTGTTCCGTGGAAATTCTAATTATTTTGTCATACGTTCTTGACTTTGAGTCTGAATAACTGATAATTACATCTTTGATGTTTATGACAATTATGCTTCTGTTTAACTAGATTTAAGTGTTTCTAGATTTAAGTGTTTCTTAACGAAATAGTTTTCTTATAATCTTTATATTTAAAAGATTAACTAGAGTTCGGTATCACGTAGATTCTAAAAGCAGAAAACATTGAATTAACTGCAAATTAGTCAAAATTATCAATTAATACGAAGAATCATACATGTGAATAAAAATCAGTCAATTGGATTCACTCGATGCTGATCAGATCTATTTTGCCGCACAGAGTGATCTGATTAATCTTAGCCATACACCGAAAACAATTAGCTATAAATAATGAGTCTCTGGTAAAAGACAATATTTTTTGTCTAATTGGATATAACGTATGATATATGTTTTCCTACGCACCCCTGTCCAGTTCTGTGGAATAATAAATTCAATATAAATAAAGATACCACGCAAAACATAACATTGAACTGAAATAAACCAGTATAAAGGCTTTGCTGTCGACGTATGAACAGGGTGCAGGTGTTTTGTCGTTCAGCGAATTTATTGCTTTAATCTTTTATCTTTCATACTTCATGCATCCAGTTTTGAATTTTGCGAATGAGCATAGACAAAAATGTGATGTAAGATATGAGGGAGCAAAGAGATATTCTCCAGTTTCTTGATCTACACTCATACTAACATCAAACTCAAATTTAATTATGAGATACAATAAGAAGCTTGAGAAATATATTTTCTGTTCTTCGCTTTATATATTGACGTAAATATTGAATTTTTCGATCCGGGACCGATACCAAAAATGGTTGAATATAAAAAGAGCAAGAATTTCTTATCATTTTTCACCGAAATGTCCTGGGACTGTTTCCTGTTCTTCAGTTTATCATAGTATATGAGAAATACTCATAATAATAATTTCAAATTAAAAGTTGTATGATGTGTAAATTGATTGATGGTGGAGAGAATGGATTTTTCCTTGATAGCTTTGTGATGGTTCTGATGATTATACAGCTATATGACACTTCAAACAAAGTAAATCACCATCCAACTGATACCCATTATTCTTCTTTAAACAGTATTTGAAAAATCTGAAATGAGCAAACACAAGTTTCAGGTTTGTTTAAGGTAAAACCCTTTGCAACGCTCGTAGCTATTGAGAATTCTCCATGCATGGCACCTGTAACGTAATTATCAGTATGCCGTTGCAAGAAATTGTGAGACTTTAATTCATAGCTAATTCACCAGAGATTTTATGACTAATTAAAACAAGAGAGCGCATGGACTGGTCCGGCATTGGATGGATCTTTGGCACGCGCACTTGTCAACATGTAGGCAGACTAAGCCTTTGATGATGCCGACACTGTCGGGGATCAATAGGGATATATATTAACCATTGCTGCATTATCTCTAGTACTTTCATCCCGTTAAGCGTCGGGGATTTCATCTATACTGTCTGTGTAATTACTCTAACTACTCATGGGTATATATTATATGAGCAGTTAATGGAATAAGAAACTTTTATTATTTTGAAAAAGGTAATTACGAAAGGTAGTGTTCGAATAGATAATTTCTTACTTTTTCATTTTAAAGTGTTTTTTATTGCAGTTCTTTCATTTGTTCTTATCTTCTAGATTCTTTTTCTGCTTGAAAATTATTTCTGAAGCATGGTTTATGTTGAAAAATGTATAACTAGAGTGAAAATCTCACAAATTTTCTCTCATCTCTTTGTGTTTCTGCTTTGACACCAGTCTCATAGAGTATTCAAAATGGAATTGGAAAAATATTTCATTTTCTCCATGGAATTTTGCGTCAAACAAATCCATGCTGGTATCACTGTGTTCCATTTCATGAGAAGAATTTGGTAATTGAAGTTTATTGATTTCTTCAAAAAGGAAATTAGTTAATTTGATTCGATTGTGAGTTGATTTTGTTTTATAAAAAGTTGTATTTTTAACAAAACAAAACAAAAAAAAAAAAAAAAAAAGAAAGAAAGAAAAAAGAAAAAAGAAAAAAAAAGAGAGATCAAAAGTATTCTTCTGTTGCATTTTTTTTTCTTATACTGCTTCATTTTTGTGAAGTTGAAAAGACGGAAGTGAATAAAAATTGATAGTATTTGAACATTATATTATTTTTGTGTATTCCTATTTTTTCGGTGAAGATAGTTTACGTCAAAACAGTTAGTTGATCTGGCATATATCCTACGTCTTTAGCTCGCTCGTTATCTGAATTCGTGGTATACATAACCGCTGAGGAAATGCCGGTTAAAACTGTTTTATAATTTGATAGAGGCGTACATCTCGCCCCATCAATGAGCTATTCTTATACCCCCGTCGTTATTATGGCATGCTCTTTCTTGATGTTGGAAGGCATCACTTAAAATATTATTGAAATATCCTTTTTAAGAATCGCTTATTGCTCATTTTTGTATCTTGCAGTGTCATGGATGTAAAACCGAAAATTAAAGTGAAATTTCCATAATCTCTTTATGTGCAATGATCCGCGGTGACAAATAAGGTGTACATCAGAGTGTTCGATAAGCCAGAGTATTTCAGGATAATCAAGACATGCATCGATGGGTATTAAAAGGAAATGACATTTTCTTCAGTCAAAGATGACTTGCCATCGAAGATGTAACAATTTGTTACAATTACTTGAAAGTTTGTTTCCATGCTATGGAGTGAAAGTCATCAATTTTGGAATTAATTTGTTTCTGATCTGCATTCTTGCAGGTAAGTTTATACACCTATTCTGAATCATATCATAGACTAAAATTTATTTTGAAACCTGATTTTTCATAATTTTTTATTTTTTGTATATCATACCGTGTCATATTCTATGAATGTTGAATATTAGAAACCTTTAAATCGAATTGCTATAAAAAGTACAGAAGGACATCCTTGGACAATTTTATGTTAACTTTCAAATATACAAAGTATTTTTTTTTTTTTTTTTTTTTGAATTGTGTTAATAAATGGTATTATTGAATTTGATAAGGGCCAAAAAAAAAAAGATAGATAAAAAGCATGGAATAAAATATACAGAGCTGATGAATCCAGAACCTTCTATGGAAAAAAATGTGTCGAATATATTTTCGAACAACCATCCATACATTTAGTGATATAATGATCATTGTTCTTTATTTTTACAAAATGTAAATTATTAATACGAAAATGCAAAAGGCACATATATAATATTTCAGAATTTTAAAGTAAATGGTTCATAGAAACAAAATGAACAAGGAACATATGTTTATACATATGGAAACTTTGTTAATGCAAGTATAAAAACCCGAAGTCTATGATCGCTCATGGAATCAGGAGATAAAAAGAGATAATTCACATCCGAACATACATATATTTTCATATCACTTGACAGTTTTATGTCTTTGCTTTTTAGAAGTAAGAAGAATTACTATATTTATGTTGTGTTATTGCTTACCGGAGTGTGAAAATATCAAAACCGCTTGTTTGGGATTCACTCTGATATTCCTAAGTATCAATCCCATTCATATCAAATTTGATCCGATTCTGATAAATTAATGTGAAGCTTTAGACTTACGACTTTATATTGTGATTTACAATTCAAATTGAAATAATACTTATTTATTTAAAAGTATTCTCTTTAGCATTGTCATTCTCGTATGTTATACTTTTATAATTATAAGTCGAAATGAAAATTAAAAAGAAAGTTGGGGATCTCAAACAAAACTGGGTTGCACCACAAAGAGCAAATAACTGAAACACCCAAATGCGAGAACACAGAATGGATAAGCACAGGAGAAACCGAAGGGAAAAGGCAGACAAAACACCAAGGATGACATCAAAATACCTTGGATTACAAATAAACCGATGTACATTCGGTACCGACTTAAAACGGTCATCTACCACGTTAGAAGCAAATTGCCAACCATCCGATTTTTATGGTTACCCAGTGTTCTTGAAAAATGCACAATTGTTGAGTATAATAGCCTCTTCGTTGTAAGTTGACCACAGAAACAAGACAGTTCAATGTAGCTCAGAGCAACAAACAGATGGATAAGTAAGTGGATTTCAAAAGCATTAGGACGTACAAAAATACTCATTTAGAAATGGTTTTTTTAATCATCACATCCCGTTTCTTGTTAGAAATTACAATGTTTAGGATAGATAAGGAAGAGTATCCACTACAAATATTCAAATTGAGAGGAAGAAAGAATATTAAGAAATTGCGCAATTATAACTTGGGGGGGGTATGTTGAGAGTTTGAGCCATTTAAGACTAAAAGGACAATAAAAACGATACAGTGGTATTCTCCTCAGGCTGTACATATCAAAGCAGTCTTTATGAAACAGGTGATGGTGAAAAATGAAAGTTACATTGCAAATAGTCCATCATAGTCTGTCCGAAGATTGATATAGTCACAAGTGGTTGCATTATCAATGAAATGGCTAATCATGCAATGTGCATCTTTACAATCGATATTCTTTGTCGAAACAAAGGTTGTAGCAAATACAAAAAACATCGTAGTAAGTAATGATATCGATGTTTTGAAAACAAGTTATGGGAGATAGTATAACATGTCTAAATTGAGTTTCAGACTACGAAAAAAAATATTGTAAAGCAAAATGTTTCTACGTCATTGATAAGTATAATTATCAATAGCGAATTTCTTGCAACTAGACGTGAATTTATCTACGTCTTTTTCATATAACTTGGTGTCAAGTAGGGTGTAAACCATCGTTAGAGTAGTGTTAAGGTTGTTCAAATAAGTTCGAAATCACCGTCTCGAAAAAAGAGCTTTTAAAAATATATACATTAATAAGGTTTCCTCGAAAAATTAGATCCAAGAAATTTTACATCACTTTTCATATGAAAATTTTCTAATTTTAAGCGTAATCGGCTTTTGCTATTTCAATCAAAGCAACGTAAAGTTGATGTATTAGGTACTTGGGCACTATTCAGTCTTTATTAATGAGTCGTTCACATAATGTATCAGTAGCTTGAGGTCACGGGAAAATTGGAAATGCAATTCTTTGATTATATTGAGTCTTTGCAGAATACAGAATTTTTTCCCCTTACAGACGGTATTTGACGTAAAACCATTGTGACGTCATGAAAATTGTATGGTAACGTTGATTTTATACTGTCATTTCCAAGACTTTTAGAATTATTTCCATAGAATTTGATGACGTCATAATCAGTATACGTCAGATACCGTCTCAAATGGGAAGTAACTCTGGTTTTCGAAAATAGCGCATAATCTAATAAAATGTAATTTTCCATCTATTTTCCAACTTCTTCTACCTTTCATATTTTTCGAAAAGAAAAGGTTACAATATACATGTACACATATGTGTGTACTTTTACCCGAATTCCCCAGCATAAATGAAATGGAATAAAATGTAATGATCGCTTAGCGATAAAAGTTCTCTACCGGCGGCGTAAATTTATGTCCTGAATCTCTTTTCACGAGTTTATTATCTGCAACAGCCAAGAGAAGTCCGGAAAACTGAAAATTTCATTAAATATGCTAAGTTCATAACAGTTACTCTTGTAAAAATAGGTCAATGAAAACCGAACTCAAACTTGGTCTGTATCCCACTAAGATGTATTCATATACCAACAATCAGTCCATTAATCTGCAATAGAACTGTAAAAAGGTCCGGAAAACTGAAAATTTCAAGAAATTTGCTGAGTCCAAGGGTCATAACTTGTACAAATAACGTCGCTGCAAAATGTTTCGGACGATACGATGAAAATATAAAAGAAAATAGCATCTCGTCCGCAATTTTGAAAAATAATTTAGGTGAGACCCATCCAAAAGCACTGAATTTATACATTTATCGATTTTTTACCTTTTCTACAGAGCTTAAGTGAAGGTTATTACTAGCAAACAGAAGATGCTTACTCCCCGGACACCTGATCTCATCTTTATTTTGGATTATGTTTTGTTCAGGTTTTATATGTCTATTGACTATGATTTTTGTATTCTAAGTTTGGGTTTTATGTTTGACTTTAACTAACTACATGTATTATCATTATCTTTATGATCTAGATATGCAAATCAGTCCTTAGAAATAATATATATTGTTACATAATGAAGGTCTTCATAATTAAATTGTAGTATATTGATAAAGCGACTTAAGAGGAACAGTTGATGGTCATCAAATCAAAATGGTTTTAAAAAAAATCATCAACAACAACAGCAACTGATAATTGAAATTTAATAAACTGTTGTCCTTTCATTATTCTTTATTTCAGTTATAATTTCCTTCATTAATATTTCTTCTCGCATTTGAACGTCAAATTGTATTTAAAAAACCATGTCTGATTAATTCAATTTCATGGATTCCGTGTTCATAAATCTCCCCATTAATGCCACGAAGAACCACTAAAAGATGACAAATTACTGTCTCTCCAACCATCATAATATTTTGTATCAATTCAAATAGCACTCTTAACATCAATTAAAGAGTTTCTTGCATTTTGCCTTCCATCAGACCTCCTACAGCTTTTTGTGTAAAGAAGAGTCCCCCAGATCAATATCACTTGTTTCCGCAATTTTATAAATAACCGCGCTCTCTGCTGGATAAATACAATCATTTCTGCTTTTCTATTAGAGTATTCGGAGTGAAGAAAGAAACAAAGCGCGCCTTTGGGAAATACCTTGATATGAAAGGGAGCATCGTGTATCAAGAACTAAGGTGCAAACAATCAAAGAGATAACAACATGGAAACTTTACTTATTTCATTTTGACCCTTTCTGTCTTTGCTCTTCGCGACCACCCAGTATTTAGAGTTTTCTTTGTGAAATATACTCACCCCGCAGAGAAAAAAGGAATTTATTTACTGTTTGAAATAGCAATTATAGCCACACACGATTATTGGACGCTTGTGATTGTTTGAAGGCAAATGTTATGCCAGAAAATCATTCACAATATCTCCTACAATGCATTCATTGGTTATTTTATACAGGCTTCTAAAAACATTTTAAAGGGAAGAAAGGAGGGGATCTCCAACAACACTAGGTTGCAGAACCCACAGCAAAATCCCAAAACACCCAGGCAAAAAACACAGAACATACACCAACAGAAAGAGACGCAAAAGGGACAAGGAACACCAACTCACACCATAGAAACATGAAACACAAAAGACTACACATAAACCAACGAGACCAATGGGCAACCGGTGCCGACTTAGGATGGCCATCTGCCACGTAAATAGCAGACGGTGTGGTTATCCTGGATTACTTGCGCACAATCCTCCCACTATTCCGATTTCCCTGGGAAGTCACAAATAGAAAAAAACCAAAGGCCTTTAAGATTCTAAATGCTTTGCTTGTCACTAGTTACATTTTTGGCTTTATGTTACTAGTTATACAAAATTTGATTTCAGATACTGCATTTTCGTAGAACTAGCTCAAATCATAGATTTCTGTTGGCATGGTTAAATTCTTGTATTCTTATCAGGTTACAAATACTCAAGCGACAATTTGAAAATTCCAAATTCTTGCTTTGGCTGTTTTGAAAGAAACATCGTGGGCAAATCAGTGATTATTTTGGAGAGTAAAATTAAGACTAAGCATCATGAAAACGAAATGATAAATTAACAAAGTCATGAACAATTGATCCCATCAATATAGCATGCTATAAAGGAGTTTCGTCTAAATGTTCCAGATTTGACCGAATAGATAAGAAATGTATCAAATGATCTCTTGAAATATCAAATACGGCACCTATCATAATTGAGAAATTAAACCACTCTTAAAAACTTGAAATGAAATAAAGTTGTGTTTTTATTGAAACTTTTCGTGTTATTGATTGGAATCACGACTAGCAATTCGACTGTATTGACAATGATTTTTGCTTTCCATCTCGTGCCTGAATGCCCTGAGGGGTAACACTTCTGTTGTAAGTGCAAATGTTTGTTGGCCTATTGAATTTGTTATGAAATTATTACATCAACTAAATTGCAACCCCTTAAAATGAATTCTCGAAATATTTCTCCAAGGAGAAGAAATTGGTGCCCTGAGCCAATGACGGAACAGATGGCCTTTGTAATTCATAATTATTGAAAATTTTCTATCCTGCTCTCGGTGAAGTAATATTATGTCATGCAACAAGCGAAATAAACAAAACATGAAACATGAGGACGTTTGTATAGTTGAAAGTGAAATTCAATTTATCAGAAAAATATTTGTTTGAATCTCCCTACCCTTTTGTTTTAAAACTTTTGGCATTTAACTTTCTTTATAATATATATAGCAAACCGTTCTAGCGGAGCACAGTTATTATTTCATTAGAGAAGAACAAAAAGCGATTAATCTCTGTTGCAACAGAGCATCTCTCTTGACCACTCTCTTCCATACACTGTGAAGAAAACATATGAATTTCATTAAGGCATATCGACATGTTCTTTCCCTCTACTGACGGAAAATGAAAAAAAAAATGAAAAAAGTTAGTCACAGAAACTCCAGAGAAGTTATAAATTGATAAAACAGAGAATATCTCCTTTATTCACTCTTATTTACAATAATTGGTATTCCAAGACAACGGATCTAATGAGATGATTCTTGATACAATAATCTATGCTGACAAAGCATCTTAGTATCAATCGTTTTGAATTAGATTACTATTGATCAACGGAATACCAATATTTATAGAATGCATGTCTCTGCCACAACTTATATAAATACACAGAGCTGACAACAAGGTTTATCTATATGATTAGACCGATACTTGCAGTTCACTGACCGCATTAATGATTCATCAAGCATATTACTAGGAAACAACCTACTGAATAGGCTCGATGTGTCCGAGCTTCAGTATACGTTATATAATGGTGCATGTATTATTCAAAATCCTGTCTCACTTCATGGAACAGAACTTACGCCATTAATCAACGTGTTTCCGATTTCTAAGAATAAGTCTAAGGCGGAATATATATACCTAAAGAGTGCAACCAACATCGAACACAACGTGCACGCAAAACAATAATTTTCATATTAAAATATATATGTTTTATCCAAATAATATAGAAAGAAGGGAGGAGTTCTCCAACAAGACCCCGTTGCAGCATCAACAGTAAAACACCAAAACACCCGATGCAAAAACACAAAAGACGAGTACAGCACGAGACGGAAAAGAGACACACGACATGTAAACATCAAACACAAAAGACTACACATAAACCGACGAGTACCATATGTGAATTAGTTTGACTTATCACAAAATTGTGCAAACATGTTATTAGATTAAAGAAGAAATATACAAAATTTCAAAAAATCCCAAAAATTATGTATAGTAACTTGATAAATTTATCAATATTTGAATATATGTTCTATGGTAATGATTCAGTGCACTTTATGCGCATTTTAACAAGCAATATATCATCGTAGTTGGTCGAGGCCGAAAGAGAGGAAATCCAAATAATGTTTGTATGAAGAACGAAATTCTAAACATGACCTAAAATGTATGCCCAAAAGCCAGCTTAGGATAGAGGTATGTTATGTCCAAATATATTTCAAGTCAGTGCAGAAGAATAGTAAAACTAGGCGAACGATATCCTCAGGGAAACTAAGAAAAAGTTATATAGAGAGACTAGAAACCCTACACCTATAGGACGAACAAACAAACACACCAAACAAATATATCATTGAAATATGAATGGCAGCACCTAAAAAAGAGGGACCATTGTTTGCCCGGGGTTGATATATTCATTGAAAATGGCGTGGTTGTCTAGTGATAACGTGTACAATACGGGTACATAGAGATCCTTGAAGACGCAAAAAAATACATATTATCGTCAGGTGATAAAAAAATCAAGATCATAAGTCAATAACGAGATTATGAAGGACTTACGGGAAACTTACAAATTCTGGATTTCAAAAGCAATGATCGCACGCTTGAAGACACAGTCAATGCTTTGACGTACAAAGCAGCGGAACCTATAAAGGAACCTCCCATGCGATTTTGAGAGTATCTGTCATTAGGTCCCTTCGTCGTACAATGCATTTAACGACGATGGAACAAAACTGTTGATATGTCCATAGTAAGAATTTTTTTAAAAGTTCAATCTACCTTTGATAAGTAGGAAATGGTGTTGATTTATCTAAAATCTCAAATGGAAAGTAGTATCAATCCTGTTAGAATTTCAGTAAAAAAAAATTATGTAAAAGGATATTTTAACTTTCTACATTTTCTATAAAGCCTGGAATGATGATTTGAGGACCTTTATAATCATATGATGACATTTTAAGGACATTTGAATAAAGCCAAGCAAAACATTTCTATCAGTAATGCGGAAGGGTTCCAACTCTATACCTTCTTGAAGGAAGAGTGCGCGGCTCCAAAATTCCTGTAGGGTCGATTCAGTAGCTTGATTTGGTTATCCAAATAAAATCTATGTCCAAAATAGCATTGGAGGGATGATGCTAAGATGTTAACCTCCTAGAATTTCGATGATATTTTTTTGATGAAATGGCAAGTTTCCGAAAGTGTTGCCAAAATAATCTCTATCTGAATTTATCAGCTATCAAAGTTGTTTTAAGTGTATTTATGTAAACTTTGTTTCATTTTAATTCTTCTTGTAAATGGTACATATATATTTGGCAAAATAAGTATCAACAATATTCAAAATATTATTATGATACCTTAAAGTGCCATTTAAAAATTTCATATTTTACAATCGTTCGTTTTTTGAAGGTGAAAAAGAAAGTCTGCTAAGAGCATCTATCAAATCGGAAGTTAACATTTTGCCATATTTCATTGTTTGGATTAAAGATCACTGACGAGGGTTAAGTACCCAAAACGTGCATCTCTGGTTCATGCTGCAAATGTATCAGTCCTTACATGATGCTATGACTTTGAAGAAGTTTAATATTATAGAAATTTGAGAAACTATCTCGATAGAAAAATCTGAGGCATTATTTTATTTCTTATTGGTTGAAAGCAAATTATTTTCATTCTAACATCTGTATCCCTATAACTGTTTAAGGATAACAAACTGCGTTTTGGTTTTCCATTGTAAATTCTTCATTCAGATAATTACGTTTCAAATAAAGTCTGTAGAATATTCAACGATGACTAGATGTAACCAAGATGCAAACGGAAGGCACCAGCTGAAACATAAAAAACTGCCTCTGGTGAATATGTCGAAAGGATTATTGCATTAAGAATGATGAAGATCAAAACGGCATTACATGTACCACCGTGTATGACATTCAAGAACAAAAACTAGATTAAGTACCAAGGCTTTCTAGCTTTGCAGTATCATAAACCTACCGCATTTATTCATCCTATGGTCTTATTGTATTATCATGAGATGAAGTTTGCTCCCTAATCAAATTTCCCAAAAGAACGTTTTTTCGTCCTCTTGCACATATATGTCTCCAGACGTTTCTTGCTGACTTTACGTATGGTCTAAATAGATAGAAACGTTCATACAAAGGTCATCGATTGTCTAAGAAAGGGCTTCCTTCAAATCTATTTTTGGTTCTTCAGACATATTCAGTATTTTTGGTTCTTCAGACATATTCAATTGCTGAAATACAAGAATTAAATTTTCAATTTAAATCTTCATTGGATTCACCATTTCTTTTTATAGTACACAAGTCTGACATCTTTGTGGGTACTGACTATAGACTGTCAAATATTGATATAGACCGAAATGCAAAGATTGTTTATTACATCGAAACTTAGATGATGGGTCAGAAAAATAAGGCATCACGTACTATGACACCTGTTTATATTAACAGTTCTGTCGGTTATCGTTACAATTGATACATTTTGCTAATGCATGTAGATGTTAAAAATGAAATGTCTTTCAGCTTTTAAACTGAAGATTTGTTATCATGTTCCTCTGATAACACATCTTTCGAACGCCCATTCATATGTGCTACAAGTATTCTTGGCACAAAAACAGTTTTAAAGCAGTTACTCAAATACCCAAATGTACTGAAGCAGAAAATTGTTTGATTATTGGATATCGTGAAAACACCGACTATAAAATTCAGATCGTATCGAAATTTTAAGACAAGGAAAAAGGTTAGTTCATTCATTAATTTTGAACATTATATGGTATGATAGATGATCAATCATAAAGGTGTACACCTTGTTTATCATTTAAACCACTAGGTTGGTATCTCTGTTAGTTGCCGGTTGTATCGTTCGCCCAGTTTCACAGTACTTCTGCACTGACTTGAATTTTTGTGTCGCCTGCGGAGCATAGCGACACTTATATTTGAAAATTATCATCTTAAACTAAATATGAGTACCTACCTCATGGCATAGCTCTGTCTTTAGCTAGCTCTTTGGAATACATTTAAATGAGTTAAAGAAGATCCTGACGATAATCTCAACAGCACTCACAATAGAGCACGTAATGAAACATCGACGGACCCCCAGCAAGCCAGAGGTTGGACCAGGTGCCCGGGAGGAGTAAGCATCCCCTGTTGGCTAGCCGCACCCGCCGTCGATGTTAATGAAGCATGGAAATGAAAATATATAAAATTTATGCACTGTCTGACGTAATTTCTATATAGAAAGTGCTATGGCGACAATGTCAGGGAAGTATATTCAAAACACTTACTGTCAAACCCCTCGCGGGGAACTTTTTTATGAGCTCCACACGGCAAAGGGCTTAAAGTCATGTTAAGAATTTCGCTATTCATATATTCATTGTTTTGATTCCCTCGTTTTGCTTTTCTTTCTGTTTTGGACATTTTTTCTTGGTTTATCTTTATGATACACTATCTTGCACGTTTAGATAGGACCTGTTTTGACAAAGAAAAACTTCATTACACACTCAACAAGAACGTACCATAATTTTACAAAAAGAAAACCCATGTACCGGATGAAGGAAGAATTATATCCAAAACATCTATGTTTGGTGTCTATATCGTGCTGGTCTTGTTTTGAAGATTTAAAGCATTACTTTCGGGTTGCCTAAATGTCCTCCCCACTGGGTATGGTTTTGAAAGAAGCAGCGTTTTTTTTTTTTCTCAATAATCCTTAAAAGACGAAACTGTAGTCTTGATCAATGAGATCGAAGAAGAAGGGGAATAAGATAAAGATGAAGAACTTGGAGTAGACGATAATTCACTCAATTCCAATTTCTGTCTTATTCAATACTAATAAAATTAACCGAATGTCATTTTAGGCGTGCAAGAAGAATCACGAAGGAAGCATTGAGTGATAGAAAGTGTTCTGAAATTTGCTTTATAGCCAGAATCCAATACATTCATTTTGCGCCAGTGTTCTTTTGGTGCAATCTTCATATTGATCTATGATGAGCATTATTGAAATAGATGATACGGGCGTCCCCGGGGAGACTCTCCAGTGTTGTTACAAATCGCATTCACATCATCAATAGGTCTCACGACTAAAATGATCTTCTCGTTCACTTTAGTGTAAATGAGTGATATATCATACAGCGACAGAAGCTGCAGGGTTGCCCTTTGTCCTCAGATGGAGGTATCTCCGAGGTATTTGATTACCATAATATCCTTACATACAACAAAGACACGATCAGGGGAATCAAGATGTAAATAGATGTATACCATTACATTAGGGTTCACTAGATAACGTGATACTATGCTATCACGGTAGAGTGGGTGATGTGACGATTGCTTTTGTGCAACGTCAGTCCATCATTTTTGACATAGTGTCATATACAATATTATAAATGAATAAATAATGATTGATGAAACAATAGTGAGATGACTTATAGGCCACAACATAGATGCATACTTATTCGAAAACACACTTTCAAGCATTGAACATGTTATAGTAAAGCTAGTGGAACAATGTAAACGTCTTCAAATTAAATAGCATCATTTAAGAACAGATAAATTGGCAACGTGGACCAGACGTGCACGTTTCGGGTACTTAACCCTCATCAGTGATCCTAAATCTAAACAATGTACTATGCCAAAAAAGTATGAAAGTTACTATGTCGAAAAAGTGTACCGAAAGACGTAGCAGGATGGGTGGGATATGATGCTACAGGGCCCACTTTTTAGAAATTTCAAGAAATTTTGATAACAGAAATTTAGAATGCGTTGAAGAATCGATCAACCCAAATTGATCGAACTTGTCGACATGTGCCCTCGGGGACTCCTGGTCCACCAGCAGTGACACTCACCAAGTGGTATAAATGTAAACGTCTTCAAATTGAATAGCATCATTTAAGAACAGATAAATTGGCAATGTGGACCAGACATGCACGTTTCGGGTACTTAATCTCATGTCTAGAGCGGTCCGTGTCTAAAATAGAGTCTGAAAAAAGACAGACAGAACAGAGTGTCAAATAGTAATCAAAAGTGAATACAAAATGATTGAAAAAAACGATGTTATTTATCTAAAGCAAATGAATCATTTCCCATTAGGTCAAACAGAAACAAACTCATTTGAAAACATAAACTAAAGCATTATATTGCTTATCCTACTCAAATCGTTAAAATATTACATACTCTATTTTACTTCTTGGGTAGTACGTGCAAAACATACATTCATCATAATTATTAGTGCATTCGAAATACGTCAAATAAAATTTACATGTTATACACAGTTTCTGTTAAGAAAGACAAAAAAAAAAGAAGGGAGGAGATCTCCAACAAGACCCCGTTGCAGCATCAACAGTAAAACACCAAAACACCCGATGCAAAAACACAAAAGACGAGTACAGCACGAGACGGAAAAGAGACACACGACATGTAAAATCAAACACAAAAGACTACACATAAACCGACGAGACCAATGGGTAACCGGTGCCGACTTTGGACGGCCATCTGTCACGCAAGTAGCAAATGGTGTGGTTATCCTGGATTACGTGCGCACAACCCTCTCACTTCTCCAATTACCCAGAGGTCTCGAAGATCGTACAATTGTGGTGTAAAACAACCTCCTCACTGTAAGATGACATAATACAAACAAGACCGCAAAACGCAGAGGCCCCAGAGACACAGATGAATATGTAAATGGATATAAAAAGAGGGCATGCGTAATACAGTCCGTGCTCTGCCGGCTGTAGCGAGCTCATGTATGCAATCACCCGAGGAGTCCGACTGACATTCAGAGAGGACAGGTGGTCGGGGCCCCGTCTTCTCTAAAGGGCCCGTCATGGAGTCCCGTCGTCACAGTCAGTCAGAGTGCAAGTCTCAAGGATGCGCTTGTACAAGAATGTAGATTGGTCAAGTACCAAGCCTAGTGTCCGTCTGGTGACATTAGGATCATATCCACGGTATAAAAGGCACCTAGTGTCCGTCTGGTGACATTAGGATCATATCCACGGTATAAAAGTGCCTGATAAGTAAGTTTCGATGGCGGCCGTAATCAGATAACAATTATTATTATGAAAGAATGCAGAGTATTATTATAAATTATTATAAATTAAAATATGAACTTTTATATAATGTGATACACGTGAATAGTGTCTCATAAGCCAAGTATGGCTGGATATCAATTTTTTAAATTATGTACTGATTTTATTGTGATTATAACATGTAAATTTGATATGTGACACTTTAATAAATTATTTCTGATTCTGATTCTGATTCTGATTAATTAAAACTGTTTATATGAACATTTAGTTGGAAACAATTCGGCGGCATCATTTACATAGAAATTCGTTTCAATCCTGTACGGTGTAATTATGGTCTTCATATTTCAATGGTGTATTATATTGTTTGTTTGTCGTTTTTGTATCTGTAATTTTACTCGATGTATCCGTCTGTTTGTTGTTTTGTGTGCTTCCCTCTTCCTGGCTCATATATATATATCTGTTCCGTTGTGATCATTGTACCGAGATTTTCTCCATGTATAAAATGAGCATATGATCAATGAAATTGGCTATATTTTTCATATCAACATTCCTATTCAGTAAAAACAGTTCAGTGGGTTTCGAAACAGTACAATAACGGTACTCATCCTAGTAATAAATTAATCGATTGCTTTATTGAATAATTGAGTAGGAATATTTGATTAGCCAAGTAATTAATATGTTACAATATCATTATCAGGCAATGAAATTAAGATATCAATATTTACTAACCATAATTAATCACGTACGATGAATTATTGATTCCGTCTTGCATAATGACTTATAATCAGTCATATCAAATCTTAATAAAAATTAATTGCCAAACCATCAATTTTGATATGATTACAATAA
The DNA here is from genome assembly GCA_033119305.1 of Pinctada imbricata. Taxonomy (NCBI): domain Eukaryota; kingdom Metazoa; phylum Mollusca; class Bivalvia; order Pterioida; family Pteriidae; genus Pinctada; species Pinctada imbricata. The sequence goes on from VSWD01000007.1 coordinate 52,452,822, forward strand.
GCTATTCTTCAAAGGTCTTACAATTGTTTGAAATCTGTTAATTTTTTTTCATGGAAAGGGTGGTGCGATCAGGATATGTGATTTGTGTCATTTACGTAAAGCACATCTTTTTTTCAGTCCGAGATTACTTTTCATCTTTTGTATAATTAAGCACCCCTGTAAATCCGAAGAACTTTTCGGAAACCATTAAATGTTAAACTTGTTCAAATTCAATAGCATAATTTAAGAACAGATAAATTTGCAGCATGGACCAGACATGCATGTTTCGGGTATCTAACCCTCGTCAGTGATCCTCAATCTAAACAATGTATTATGGCCAAAGAGTGTGAAAGTAATTATGTCCTAAAATGTAACGAAACACGTAGCAGGGTGGGTGGAATTGATAACAGAAATTTTCAATGGTGCACGTAGATGTACCAAGACTCCAGAACTTTCATGAAAACTTATATCAGTAATACTATATAAAATCATAAACATCAACATTTATTAGATTTTAAACATCTTTGCACCACAGATCCAATATGTATTTGCCTAATGCAATGAGAATAATTAGAGTTCCTGTTTTATCCTGTTTAACCTCACACTTTTCACATAAACAACAACTGCTAGCTAACCAAAGCAATGTTTCAAAATACTCAAAATGCATTATTTACGTTTGATTTCTTTTTATTATCAATGGTTTCGAACATATTTTTTGCGTTCATTGGCATTCAAAGAATATATGTGAGTCATATGAGTCAACAACCTGTGTTGTTAAATATTCCCAAAAACACGCCAGACAGTTAATAAAAATCATGCTAGCAGATGCTTGGAGAAGATTCCTGCAAAAAAGTCAATGAAAATTGACAACATCTTCTGCAATGACTACATCAAAAGCCTCGTCAATCCAAAATTGTCACTGGAAAATCTTCAAGAATGTGTATGGGGTTAACCAAAAAAATGAAAGAGTTTTAGACATTGTTTGCTCCATTTTTATCTCTTTTTTCCCGATAAACAATTCCGATAAACTTAAAATGCATATATATTACTCTAGAGCGATAAATCAAGATGTCAGCAGCTCTGTATCGTCTATTCCCCATCGAAGCATTGGCAAAGAGCTGAACGACAGCTTACCTGTTTAGAAACACGGCAAACAGATGCCAATTATGATACAGTCTACGGCTAAATTACAGAAAATATCGCAAGTGGTTGTACAGGGAATATCCAAGAAAAGAGATATGGTCCTGACAACACTTCAGATAAAGTTAAGGATATTTCTGAAGTAATGTCTCCCTTCTGAAATTTATGCTGTCTAGACTTTATGAATGAAAGTACATTCGATTACTCGGGATCTCTAGATCAACCATCAGGAAAGCGAAAGAACATTAACTGTAAATGAAATTATTTGGATCCTTGAAATAATATGATTCGGATGTCAAAAGAAATGAAGTATACGTTTCACCATTTGTATTTGTTTTTATGTACCAACGGCGCTTGCAAATTTTCAAAAGATGCTAAAGGACACAATTACCTACTCCATATTGTAACCGGATATTCCATTGCTGGAAACAATGAAATAAGATCTAATAAATGAAGAAATGAAATCTGGGCATGTCTAATTCACTTAGTTTGATCACTTGGTATCGTCCATCATATGTGTTCAGTAATTCTTTTCTGGAAAATAAATCTAAACGTTATTCAAAATAAAATATTAAAGCTAAATTCTAGGTAGTTTGGAAATTAATAATTAAGTTTTTCATTTATATATACATATTTTATTCGGAGAGATATGATTTTTCGAAATGCGTGATTACTTCACCAAGATCTGAAACGTGTATATGATCCGGTATTGTTAGTTAATGTCATAACCGTCTGGTGTCTTGTTTTATTTTTTGCATTTTCTTCCAAAAATTATGTTTGATCTTTTCTGTTTACATGTATATTAACTATTGGGGTATACCTATGTTATTCTGGGTATTAAATTGGGATTGCGTAGGTCTTATTGGAGACATCCTCCTTTCCAAATATACATGTACCTATAGATCTTATGTGTAACAGCAAACGATGCTGTACAAATCTGCTGCAGCTTGATACCTAATTTAATTGAAAAGACTAATTATTTTATAGAACACGGAAGAGTGTAAAAACTAACTAACCCCTATTATGGTATGTTGGATCACAGCTACAGAGGATATAAATCACAATTTTCCCCAGTTTCGTTCCAGACAGATATTGGAACATCCTGTATAATTTGGTCACATCCTCCCACCAATGTTGCTTTGTTCACATAATAGCATTCTGAACAGAATTACCGAAATCTTATCTCTTAATCTTTTATAACAAGATTGAATATCTTCAGTTAATTGCAGATTCCTACTGCTTTGACAGGTAATTGCATCTGGAATTTACGACTAATTGATCACTTTGCTGAGACTTTACACGCTAATCGATAAAGTCACTTCGGCGAGATTCTAGCCACAAGTTGATGATATTGTACATTATAGAGTTTCCTATGTATTTTTGGATATTTTTTTGTATAAAATGCGTTAGCATCAGACGAATTCCTCAGTTTAGCAACTGATACTGCTACTTATTACATTATTCGGACAGACTGTAAAATCATTTATCTTAATTCAAAAAGCACGAACGAAGTGCACAAAGGTTATTCCTTACAAAAGGATATACATATATGGTAAACTCTATTACCGGAGAGCTTGCTCCAGGAAGAAATTGTAAAATCTATTGCCGGAGAGCTAGTTCTATGTAGAAATCTGATCTAATACACTGGACAAGTTTCAAGTATATAAGATCTTACCTATTCTTTGCTAGTAGAGGTTTCCAATTTAAGGTGCAATTAACGTTCTTTGTCATGTTTGCAAAATTCTTTAAAATAAAATTCATCTGAAGAATCTAAATACTTTGACAGTTAAGAGCAAATCTCTGTAAGAACCAAAAAATTCAATGACACGTTGGCACGGCATGTCATACATTCTAGCCATTTTTGGTTTGGAAGTTCAATATGGAGTGCTTAGATGAAAATTATCTTTCATATGTAGAAAAAGGGTGTCGTTGCCATGGTAATCTCTAAAGTTTGAAGCATTAGGAAATTTCATAAGAATTAGCGTGTTTGTTACCTTTGTTGCCATGGAAACGGGTGCATTTATGAATTGTAATAACCACAATTTTTTTCTTTCAATCCTATTTGTTTTAATATCTGAAATGTTTTACACACTTTATCGCTATGCCTCTTGTATAAGGAGTCAAAAAAGTGCCTAATTAAGGTTTTTTAAAAACTCTTCATTTTGTGGCTTAAAAGAGTCCCTATTTTGCATGTTTTTGTGTATTTTTACGGTGTAAAATTTCGTAAAAGCAGAAGTTTTTGGTTTTTTTCTTTCATATATTCAATATGCATAGTACCTTAACTACAAGAAAATTTAAAAAGTTGGCTGGGATCTTTTATCTTTTTTGCTGGAAACTGCATTTAGTATGGTAACCATGGCAACATTTAGGACAACGTTTTACTATGATGGGTATGTTATGAGTCTATTTTGAATTTTCCTTTATGATATGAAAACAAAATCTCGTTCATATATCTGCTGGAGACAAAACAATGTAGAGATGACTTTGATATTTGTTCAAGGTCATGCGTTGTATTTTCAAGGTCACTGAATTGTAAATGAGCAGATTTTACCAAAATTGTCATTTTTCGTAGAAAAAAAGGATCAAAATTAGAATAAGCCTTTTGGGACAAATTTAACGACTATATGCAACAAAATAATGGGTATTATAATTATTTCTTTGGATAACTTTAAGAGTTCAATCAACTCTTTGACCTTCTGAAATTGAGGTGTCAATATCAAAAATAGAGAGCATGAAATTTAAAATTCTTAGTTTTTTCGCCTTAACAAAAATATTATACTTGAATACAAAAGGTCAACAAAATCAGGGAATTTTTTTTTAATTCCATCATTTTTCAAAATATATATGAGTTATTGAAAAATTCAAAAAGAAAAAACTACAAATTTATGACAAAAATTTGTAAAATCATATAAATATCGAATTTTTTTAGTCTAAGTTAAGAAATGACCTTGAATTTCAAGTCAATGACCTTGGAAATTTTCAATGATATAAAATCAAATGAAAGAGTCTTATCAGTTCATTTTTAATATTTTCACGGTCATAAATAATATTTATGACTATTTATGACCTTCGACATTATTAATATAGACACTTATTTCACGTTGCAGTGTGGAGCAGTTTAAATCGTTCCCCGTGGCCTGATGTTTGTCAAGTGTATTTTAAAATTACTTCTTTCCAGCTCTGTCACCTGAAAGAAGCTTTGTTTTGACCTTTTATCAATGAGACATAAAATATATTTTTTTTTTGCTATTTCGGATACTAGCCATTTCACCGATAAATATCATCGAAATTAAAGGAGTTTAACATCTTAGCACCATCCCTCCAATGCTATTTTGAACATAGATTTTATTTGGATATGCTACTGAATCGACCCTACAGGAAATTCGGAGTCTCGCGCTCTCTGTAATGTAAATGTAAAAATCTAACTCATGTGGAGAAATGATGCAGCTTCTCTCAGTCACGTAACGTAGTTCGGCGAAACTCCCATTAAAATCAGTTCGTAGATTTTCTCCGTTAAATCTTCGTTTTATTTAATTTCTGTTATTCATATTATTTTCAATTTGTTATGTAACGATGATTCGTGACCTATTTTCAATTCTATAAGAAAACATAATGATTTTATACTAGAAAAAAAGAGGAAATTTCATAGAAAGAGGGAATTTTTAAAATACGTGGGAACCGCCAAAATCAGTTATCCGAAAAAATGAAGATACCTGACTTCATATATTTGTTATAAACTTTCATTCAAGATGCCCGAACATGAATTATAACACTAGAAACCTAAGAAAAAGGACATTGAAGTTGCCAAAACTCGCCAAATCATGCTGTATTCTTATGAAATTATAGTACAGCCTATGAGCGGAATTTTCAACTCGTGTGGGAACCGCGAATTTATCACGGAAAATAAAGTTTTTTACATCAACTTCTTCAGAAAATAGCGGAGTATCATATCCAATGCCCGGAAGCCGTTTAACAATCTTCGTTACAGTGATGCCCATATACGACAATAGTAATTTCAAATCTGGCTGCGAGCCATGACGTGACGTCAGAGTGGCATTATTTCTCCATATGTTCAAAAAATTAAAGAGGGCGCTACTGAAACTAATTATGGTGGCGCCGCTGAAAGCATCACTGATGAGAATTTAATATTCGAAACACGTGTCTGGTTCATGTGAATTGATTTGGAATTTTCTTCAAGAAGGTAGAGAGTTGGAACCCTTCGACATTATTATTAGGAGTTAAATCAATTTAAAAAGGTACTATATTAAAGCCTTAATGCTTAAAGTTGCCACAGCAACGGTTTTTGACGTCAAAATTGAGATAAAGAGCTCAAAGATCCCAAATTCGAGTTTCTTTCATTATATTTTTGAGGGACATTACATTTCATAATAACCCATCATAAATCTGGAAGTGGTCTGCTTTTAGTGATAATTGACACTGAAAACGGTAAAAATCACATTAAAATGGCCCCTAAGTTTACCTTCATTTTTGACCTGAATTTCACTTATTTTGGCTGGGCACAGTAAGCGTCCTGTAATATCTATCAAAAAACTGAATGCATTTTGCAAGAAAGGAGGTAACGATGCCCAAAAGGTACGAAAATGAAATATCTGCTACAATGGTATCCATGGCAACGAAGAATATAAAAGTAGATTACTTCACAGCCTTTAAAGTAGCACAAAAAGACTGATCTCGTTGCTATGGCAACAGGAACTCACATTGACCGGAAACCTTAATTTTTGCAATTAGGACATGAAAAATACCCAATATGCAGAAAATCATGAAAATCCATGACATCCGTGGCGCCAGAATTTTGATGGTAACAGAGAATTGGTCTTTAAAAATAAGATAATTCATGATATTCTGGTACAACGTGTACTAGTATCCGTGTAATAGTGAGTACCTTACATATCATATTACCTTATTGGAAGCATGGATAGAAATGATTATGCAACTTCATTTCGACTTATTCAAGTATATTTACTTCGGAATTTTATCCTTGTCTCTCTATATAATCACTGCAAAAAAAGGAAAACATACCCTATTTTAAAAGAAAAGCGAAGTATTATAACTATGTAACCAGAGAGCAGGCTTATGGATAAATCTTTTAAAGTATGACATGCTCAAGATACCAAACAAGACCGTATTACAATGGTCTCAGCGAAACAAATGCATTCAAAAAGTACGCAATTTACTCCAAATAAAGTAATAATTATTCTACAATGCCTTCAACACTTGCACTGGAGATGGTTTAATCAATAAGTTGCCCTTTCCTGTGGAGCTGTGACATGGTCTTTGTCCGTCTGTCTTATTTTCTTTTCGCATGAGAAAATTCGATCTGTTTTGTATTTTTTTTCCAGAATTCGTAAGCTTTTCGATTGTGACTTATCGAATCTTTTTTCGGCTTTTGTGTTTGACTTTCATTCACTGGTTAACAAAAGTATAAGAAATCCACCAATACGGTTTACCATAAGATAAAATCGGTAATTCATTGCTTTAATATTTGGTTTTGTTATTTTTGGATTTTGTTATTTTTTTTTTTCATCTACAGCCGATGCACGGACTGTATTTTGTATGCCTTATGTTTCTTTATATCCATTTACATATCCATCTATGTGTTTCTTTGGCCCCTGTGTTATGCTATCTGTTTGTATGATCATATAACAGTGAGGAGGCTATTTTACACCACTTTGGTACATTCTTCGAGACCTTGTACTTATCGTAAAAGTGGTAGAGTTGTGCGCATGTAACCCGGATAACTGCACCGACTGCTACTTGCGTGACAGACGGCCGTCCTAAGTCGGCACCGGTTGCCCATTGGTCTCGTTGGTTAATGTGTGGTCTTTTGTTTTTGATGTTTCTATGGTATGAGTTGGTATTCCTTGTCCCTTTTGTGTCTCTTTATGTGCGTGTCTGCTCTGTGTTTTTGCATTGGGTGTTTTTGAGTTTTGCTGTGGGTGCTGCCACCTAATTTTGTTGGAGATTTCCTCATTTGTCAAGGGATAAAGGGGGATATTTCCAATAAGACTCAGTTGCAGTACCAGCGGCAAAACATCGAAACACCACAATGTGTAAACACAAAGTAGACAAGCAGAGAAAGAGACACAAAAGGGACAAGGAACACTTTAGGTCAGATCCCCTTGAAAACAAAATGAAAATTGGCAAACTTTTATTCTTCTAATTGACATCAATTATACTCTGAATTAAAGATCAATCATAAGTAAAACAGCATGTGTAACGCGGTACAACAATGAAAACTTAAAAAGAAAGTTGGTGGTATGACAATAACATCTTATACTAACGATATTCTGGACAAATTTCAACAGATGTTGAACAGTTCAAAACTTTATGATTAGATATGAGATCCTCGTAGTTAAATTGTGCGCTACATTTAGATACCATCGGCAATTCTTTTAATGTGATTATTAAAAACTCCTTGAAATATTTATCATTTCCATGTATTTTAGCAAAATACGTGGAAACAGAAAGATTCAAGGCACGATAATTTGATGCACATTGAACACAGATAAAAGTGCACATGTTTTGTACTTTTATTTCGGGAACACAAAGGTGCACAGATTAGATGGTTGGGTTCATGTACATATTGTTTTATATCTGTATTGAAATTATAACTTTGATTGGTGTCTTGCCACATTGTTAAAACGAGGGTAATGTTTTCTTCACAAGTGTAATGAGATTATCAGTATTGAAATATGTGCACTATTTTGAAAATTCAGTGCACCATATGTGCATTTCAGCAAGTTATGTTTCATCAGTGATGCTCAAGGCCGAAAAGGAGGAAATCCAAATAATATCCAATTTTAAATATAAAATTATGAAGAGTAAAAGTCTAAACTTGCCCTGCTATACTAGATCTGGTTATTAGTTGAAATCAATTGTGGCATTTTCATTGTTATCATTCTATTTGTTCTTGATCTTAATTGCTTTTACTACATGTTTAGATTTAAACCGCTACTGAGAATCAGTTCTAGTCTGTATAATATTTCTCAATTGTTTTGAAAATATATTTTTTGGGGGCGATTCTTAACTAAAATATTCTACCTCTACTAATACTCTACTTAAAATCAAGTAGTCGTTATTTTCTTTTAAAAATGCTCTTTCTGACTCTTTTCTCTCAAGCAGTCAATTATTTTATAGGGTTCTCTTGGTATAAAGTCTTTGGCAACCATTTATCAGAAGTGTCTAATTAAGTAGAACAAGAGAATGCAATTACACCAGCTAATTCCATTCCTATAGTCTTGGTACATTACTTGATTATATTTTAATTGTTTGCAATTGGTTTCCCTAGAAAGCATTTTATAAGTTCTCTGCAATCTTAATTCTTGAAATGCAGACTGATTTCAAAGACAATTTTTGTTTGATATTTGTACAACATGCACTAAGAACCATTAATGTCAAGAATCTAATCAAAAGTGCACGCTTGTATTCTCTGAAAAATGTATGGGAAATTTTCAATCACCCCTGTCATACTTGCACTTCACTTTGAAATAGCCCCTTTCGGTTATTTGTATGGAAAATTGAACCAATTCCTTGAAAAAAAGCACTTTGCTTCTTCATTTCAGACGTAAAATTCACTTCTAGAATACATACTAAGATAGATACATCTTCTTATACACAGAATACAGAAAATTTAATATGCTCGATTCATACATTATCATGTTCGTTTTTGATGAATATGTTATGAGAAAACCAAAGAATGTACACAATGCGAAATATTAGATTCTTTGTCACCGATTTTGATAAACTATTCTAAATTAAAGAATATCTATCTATATAATGTCCTTGGTTGGTTCTTTGATATAAATCCCAGATCGTGTTCAGAATTTCACTCACCATAAATTCATTATTATCATTTCCTCCATTTTGCCTCGTGCTTCACGAACAAGCATTACTTGTTGAAATGTCTAAATGGCGCACTCAAATTATTACAGAAAAAACGTATGTATTTTAATATTGATAATTTCAGCCACTTGGTTGATATCTCTGCCAGTGTGTCAGTTCCCAAGGTACTGGTAATCGTTCTCCTAGTTTCACAGCGTTGCTGCACTTGACTTGAAATATGTATGCTTGTAAATTCTCCGTCAACCAATTCGATAGATTATTCCTTAACTAGAAAGGGGTATTCCCTAAAGGCTTGCTCTGTCCTTAGCTTGTTATTTTTTTGGCATAAAAATGTTGTGTTAAAATAATAAATTCGCATTTCATAAACTTAAGGAGGTATTGAACACTTTGACGCCAAATTCAATTTTTCTGAAAAATTCTGAAATCATAAATTATATTTCTTGTCTGTCCATGACTATACAAACTTACATTTGATTCTATCCACAGGAAAATATTCTACGAGACTTTGAAATATGCATTAATCGACGTTTTCGTGAATTTCTTGATGACGTCATAGCATTGGAACTGTCATTCCAGTTCTCGTAAAGCTATCGGAAATTAATTTGATTTAACTTCCAAAATATATATAAATATATTGCACTTTCATATGGAAAAGATCAAATGAATTGTGTTTTATACATAGGCAGGATACTTGAATAAAAATGACACTGTTGCTAAAAATTTGCAATTTCGAGCCAATTTACTGTAGTTGCTAGTCAATTATTAGGAATACTGTGGACGGATCTTTGTCAAAAACTATCAAAATTATCAAGAATGTCCAGAGATGATTTCATGATAAAATGGGAAAAATTGAATTTAGGATTAAAATATTACAAGGCTTTATATTTTCCATTTTTTTCTTCCAAAATCGTCCATTTTCAATGAAATGACATCCGCTTTCCTGTTACGTAAATTTGTCAACGAATACATTATGATGATGATTTAATTTTCTATTTCATACATGCTAAGTTTCAGTGCAATACGTTTAGTAATAATGTTTTTTTTAATGCAGTTTGAATGAGAAGGTTTGTGACGCCATTTTTCTCGATAACGTCGAAATGACGTCGTGGTTTGCTCATGGATGAAACTCCCAAAATCCTAAATTTCGAAAATTGCCATAATTTCTTCAAATGACGCCGGAAATTATTCAAACTTCATCAGGATACTCAAATGCGTATATCAATCAGACTATCAAATGTTTTAAGGGAGTTAAGACTGTACTTTTCCTGGGAAACGAGAAAACAAATAACGCCGCCGCCATCTTGATGTTCAAACCCTCCTTAATAATTTGGACTTACTCTACTTCGGCCTCGAACATCACGAATGAAACACTTTGTGACCTAAAATGTATGCCACTGGGCCAGCAAAGCACAGATTATGCAAAAATTGATATTTTATGTATTCTTGTCCTTTCATTTCAGATATAGCGCTTTGCCAACTTGCAGCGGAGGCGGAGTTTGTTGACATGCAGCTCAATTATACATATGATCAGGGTGATCTCGCCACATTGTACTGCAGGGTAAATAACCTCGGCAAAAGATCGGTAAGGACATCGGGCAACATAGATGAAACTTCAAATTTCTTGATTTAAATTATAGTGTTTTTATTTTTTTTAAAAAATGAATAGATAAGATCAAATTTTGCTGTGATTAACAAGATAGTCAAATTAGTGGCGTATCTTGGCCAACACCAATTGGATGCATTCTTTTAAATTTCGGTGTAACTGAAGAGGCCCTTAGCAGGCCCAGCTCATTTCTCTTGATGAGGTATAGCAGGATTCTGACTATGAATATCGACGAAACTAGCCATTCCAGAGCATTGTGAATAATTTAGGGAAAAGTATTGGTACAAATTAAGATTTTTTTAAGGAAATTGTGGTTGCATTAACATAAAGGCATACACGACATATAATGGAAATTAAACTAGGCTTGTTCCTTTTAAATATAACCTCCACACCAGTGTATATGCATCATTCTGCTATTCCTTAACGGCTAGGTTATATGGCGCAGAACCTCCCAACCCAGTCCCATTTCAGTTGGTACTGACATATTCGCTCCCGATGATAGATACCACGTACAACACTTACCATACCGGGGCAACTGGAACTTGTTGATCAAGAACGTCAATGCCAGAGATTCTGGCGTGTACGAGTGCCAAATAAGTGCTAAAGAGAGGGCGGGATCCAGACGATTGGTTCTATTGAATGTTATTGGTAAGCCATAAAGCCATAATATAAAATTATCGACACAGCAGTTATTGCGTAAAGCTAAATGGATCTTAAAATGTTATCTTTACCATCAATGCATTGCATACAATGTACGTTGGCCATGATTTTTGAAAGATCTATAATCGTTATGTTTTTTTTATTGAGTAAAATTTGAGCGAATTACGTTTATTTCATACTTCATAATTTTGACCTAAAAACTCTTTAACACCAATTGACAGCACTTCAAAATGTGCTGAATTAAAATTTTTAAGCGACTTTGATTTGTCAGTTATCATATTTTCAAAAAATATATTTCTTATAATTTGATTTTATTCTTGAAATCAGATTACCCTTTAATTTGACGACAAAAATGAGAAGATTTACAGATTTTATTTTTAGAACCAAATTAGAAAAAGGGGATAAGATTGAGAAGATTGAGACAGGTCCTTGTGATCATAACTCACTGAGTTTCTTCTGGGACTAAATGTAATAATATCAATCAGACTGAAGGACGGTCTCCCGATTCCTCTAGGATATCGTTCACCAAGTGATCTATGCCACCGTTATTATAACCTTCAGCAATTAGTCCCCCTCCGTCCCAGACGCCTAAGTGTTATGGTCACTTTAGGATCAATAGCTCTTCGCTCTTTCTCTAAGCAGGACATAAATAACAGTGGTGACACTACTAGAATGCTATGCTTAGGGCAATTATTGTTTCCGATTATTCTAATTAGTTTCTTGAGCTGTTGCATGACAGTATAATTTGAGCTTAAAAAAGAACATCTCATGAACTGATATCATTGACCACAAGCTTTTTATCTTCAAATTGCATGAAATATCTCTAAATGGATTTTTTTTATGAAACATGGTTGTCTGGTGCAAAGGTTTGGAATTTTTGTCCAGGAAAATGCTCTCTGATAGCAGATTTGGAAATATTGTATTTCCTTTATTGACTTTTAAACAGATTCATAATATTCACAACATGAGAGTAGGGAAAACATATCCAACGTTGCCGTGTATTGCCACATGGGAACAAAATTGGTTTTAAAAATCAGGATAACCTTGATCGAAGACAATAAGAATACTCACACTAATTTGACCAAAATAAAAACAAAGGAAACAAATCCAAAACTCGCACATATTATGTCAATTTACTTTTTTCCTTTCTTGTAGTTCCACCTTCAACGACCACCACGGCAACCAGAAAGCCTGGTAAGTATGAAGTAGTCTCCCTATCTTAGACTTAGTATAGGTACGCATGCAGAATGATAAAGGAATGACGGTTTCCTATGTGATATTACTGTTTTTGTTCAGATTTTGAAATTTAAAACATAATCGAAATATGTAGAGGTTTTCGTTTAGTTTGATGTGAATTTTCCTTTGCTTGCTTTGCTGATTGATTCCCTATCATTTGTCCGATATTAAATTCGTAATTCTTCGTAATATATAATTGCTGTGAACAAATAATATGAGATCCAACCTTAACAATTTCCCATCTACCTTATATTCAAAAACAACATACAGTAGACATAATACATGTAAATCAACACGGCACCGTAAGTGAATTAAGTATGGAAAGCTATGGTATTACCTTGCCCAACCCGTGTGCTATGATATGAAAGTCTATACTTTGTTTATACTAAGTTTATACTTTGTGCAGTTACATTTAATAAGATGTATATTGATCATTGCATATGTACTACATGCACTCTGTTACATTTAAAATCAATAACCACATGACAAACTTCTAGTTTTTCTCGATAAGGATAAGAAATCCAATAATTAAAGTATCCAGTGAATATTCCTTTGTTTCAGAAATACAAATTTCGGGTACAACATTTGTAGAAATAGGTAGTACCATCACACTAACTTGCAACGCCTCCTCTATGGACTTTCCGTCCGATGAAATTGATTGGTTTAGAGACGGACATCCTCTAAAAGACAATTTCAAAATTCAAATTTCCAAACATGTATTTCTTGTTGGAAAGTCAATACATAGTGTTTTGACGGTAAAGGAAGCAACATTAAAGGACGCTGGGACATATGTATGCCAGGCTTCAGACCGTCAAATTACCAGCACCAAAGTCCATGTTCTCAGTGGTAAGATTCTTTCAAAACTTCTTCAAACAATGAAAGTGAGTATTCGACTCTGAGACTGGAGAGCGACCATTTACTAAGTTCATTAAATACTTTTGAATCCCCGTTGTTGGCGTTTTAGACCAAATTGTATCACCAAATAGGCAATTTTTTAATGATATACTTTTTACAGACAAAAACGTGTGAGGAATTGTATTCATATAACATTAAAACGTGAAATTTCAAATTGAAATGAATATCTGAATGAGAAAAGAATTTGATTGCGACACTTTCAGATACTAGATATATAGAACTCTTTTTATCAAATCAATTGCTCTCTGTCTACAGAGTCGGATCACTTTTATCAACACGACACTTTAAACTCGACAGTTTCGATTTTATACAGAACACTCACAACATGCACATTTTCGTAATAAATTATAAGTGAGCCTAAAATCTTTGAATTTAGTGGAATTGATGTTGTTTGCTGAGACACTCATCCTTTTTCTAAAATAAAGCACATTTTATATTTTGTATGCTTTTTCCTCTTATCTGTAATAATTTCAATATTTTCCCATATATTCATTTTTCTGTATTCTGGTTGTATCTTTTTGTCAATTTATTTTCGTACTTAAGACATTGTGTTCACTCTCACTCAGATTTCATTGCAGGTCTATGGAATCCATAGGAAATAGTTTTATTTCAATTGGCTATTACATTCCCCACCTATTAGATACAAACATGTCTGAAATTAACCGTGAAATGCATCGTTTTTCTTTCAAAAACAATCTATACTCGGAAACCAATTACAAACGGGAAATTGAAGACAAACTCTTAACTTTGATCTCTATCGCAGTATTACATAGTTAATATCAACTTAAGGTTTATTTTTTCAATATGTCATCATAGCATATTGCTTCCGACAGCATTATTTCCTGATAGCCTACCTTAAGACGATGGAAATGATTTTGTCTTCTAAACTCTCAAGTCAATATTGCTAAGTGTACTATACGGGAGCATATGTTATGCCCTGCAGTATATGTGCATTTCGACAAGTCGTACGTGTTCGATTATGACCGTCCTAAATATTACTATCATTTTGTAATACACTCATTGGTGTAAAGCAGATGCACGTACCAATGGGTACAGTACCGTATGTTTACATCCTTCAATATCAACAAATGAGTTAAAGAAGATACAAATAACATAGTTCATGTTCGATTTGTACACTCAACGTGAAGATTATTTATGGATAAATACTGGAAATTAAGCAATTTCATAATTTGTTGTAAACTATACAGCGTATGTTGAGTTTATGAAAATTACATCAAGGAATGTCCGGTACCTACATCATCATCATAATTTGTTGTAAACTATACAGCGTATGTTGAGTTTATGAAAATTACATCAAGGAATGTCCGGTACCTACATCATCATCATCATTTTAATTCGGTTGAAAATAGTGTTCTAACTCGATTTTTATGATTATAGGAATATTACCATTTCCTGATCTAAACATATTATCTTCACTTTGACTGCACAAATCCAACACAAACTGTGTAAATTATTGATATCGACGGATGTAAACATACGAATCGGCATCGCCATGACGGGATGTAGGTACCCGATGGTACGCGCATCTGCTTTACACCATTGACATTTTTAAGATCTACAGAAAAAAGACACTGAACTACAATTGCAAATGCAATTGATTAAAGTTAATTATCAAATTAGTCAAATAAGGTCTAAGCTTTTTATCTTATGTTGCATCTATATCAAAATCTTTCAATCCTTCTTTTGTTATTTTTCAGCACGCTCCCAAAATTCAAAACGAGGCACAGATAACAAGGTATGTATTCCTGACAAAGAATTGACTATTCGCTTTGTTTTGTTCTCAGTTCCTTGACGTTTGCTTACAAGTAGATTCGGTTTCTTTGTGTGTTTAACAATTGTATGCAAAAGGTGTGCAATATTAATCATGCGATGTCATAACATTTCGAAAAATACCATTTTTTGTTGATTTCATGAAGACCCTCCGAAATTCTTATGCATTTAAGTTTCATTAATCACTTCCAGTGCACTATCTCTTTGTGAAGAAACTTATGTCCTCAAAATTGTAACATGACCCTAGATAAATGATATTACGGTATCAGATTTGAAGAAGTTTGATATTTACGAGTGGAATAATTTCAAATATTTACACCACTATCTCTTGAATGTCTAATACTGTTTCATAATTCATCGTATATTTTACTCAATCCCCTGTTTCAGCAATATCAATATGTTCTTCCTCTCTATTTTCAGGTTCTTCCTCAAGAAAGGGCTTTAATTCGAACATTGCATATCCACTGAAACATTCATTTTGTACTATAGTGATATCCCTATTGTTAGTTTCGTATAACCTACATCGAAGAACTTGATGTTAATTGACCTTCATTTGTTTTGTTTTCCTATTCATTGCCTTTTCTATGCAGAATTTCCTAATAAATTATATTTTTACATAGGGTTTTTATATTATATCAACCACTTATGCAAAAACGATCGAAAAGTTAAAGCATGCAGTTAAGGTAAAAAAAACGATGGAAAAGTTAAAGCAGGTAAAGTCCCAAACAGTATAACAGCAAATGAGTATATGCTAAAGAAGCCCATAAAATAACAAATACCAAAAAACCTGCCATGAAAAATAACCACAAAATTGGTAAGAGAAACGAGATGATCTCCAACAAGACTCGACTGAAGCACCCACATTAAACCAAATGAGAAAACACCGAATGAACAATCACAACATGAAACACAAAAGGGACCAGGAGTCCAAACGACAAAGACGACACCAAAACTCTATACACACAAGACCACACATAAACCAACGAGACCAATGGGCAACCGGCGCCGACAGCCATCTTCCACGTTAGTAGCAAATGGTATGTAATACGGGTTACTAGCGCACAACCCTCTCACTTGCCCAGTTGATGGAAAACACCACACACGATACGTAAGCCCTCGGTCCACTGCAATCCCGCTGTACCTACGTTCATTCCCGACCGTGAAAATTGCCAGGTCGGGAGAGAACGGCTTTTAGTCGTATCTTGGTCTGGTGCAGCGTAGGTTGGTCCAAAATCGAATCGGTATAGAGCGGGCACGATTTGGAGGTGAGGAAAAGTTTCCCGTATTCTTTCAACCGGTTGAAAAAATACGGGAAACTTTCCCGCTCTCTTTGCGGTCGTGAAATAGTCGGCGCTTGGTCGGGATAGTCCGGGGTTCAGCCTAGGTTAATCGTGTTCTGGTCGGGAAAGAGCTGTGCTTGGGCGTGGTCTGATCGGCATTTAACTAAACCCCGCTCTCTTCACGCATAAGATACGCTTTAATTACGCCCTGTTCCTGATCTTTACCCGTCTATTCTACCCTCTTACCACGATCTATCCACTACAGATTCAATGTTTGCTGATCTTACCAAGACTTTTTCAAGACCATCTTGCGACCTATTCACGCTCTATATGACCAAGTTACGACCAAACGACGCTTCAAATAGGATCTGTGCATATTTCAGTCATTTTCTCGCACTGATATTGATTTGTTCAAAATACTTATAATCAAAATGTCGCGGCGACGATTCTTGGCTATCCAATGCCATTTTTAAGTAAGAAATTTTGTTTTACTTTGATCGCGACACTTTTGGGTGAGGCTTGGTTAAAACGGGAAATAAAGGCTTCTTCTTGGCCGATACGATCATTGGATGACAAATGAGATCAGTTTAAGTTAGAAATTGTTTTGAGCGGGAATGCGTCGGGGACAATCGGTAATAGATCGGGATTGCATCGGGAATAGATCGGGTTTTGGTCGGGAATAGATCGGAGTTTGATCGGGTAGAACGGGACTTGGTCGGCAATATGATCGTGAGTAGAGCGGGTAAAGCGTGAGTAAGTCCGCGATGAAACACGAATCGGTCATAAATTGATCGGGAATCGGTCGGGAATAGAGCTTGATGTCAAGAAAAAATGAAAAGGTTGGGAAAGTTTTACCCGCTCTTGTGAAAATTGCGATCGGGAACTCGTAGGTACAGCGGGATTGCAGTAGAACGGTGGCTTATGTACGTTATTCAAAAATCGGTGAAACAAAGATCTCATAGATTTTGAATGATCAGATTATACCAATTAATAATTAATATTGATCCAACACAAGCCTGATAGCTCGATAGATAAAACTCTTTTAAGAAAAATCTCTATATTTACATTTCCTTGTCACATTCATAGTAAAGTGAGATTATCAAGTATTTTATTTATTTATGACCTTCGATATAAAGCATTTAACCTAGAACATCATTTTTAAAATTCTTCAAAACTCACATGATTACACAAACTTGTGCTATTTAGACATACGGGCGACAAAGTGTTCATACGAAATATAACAGACGTTACTTCAAACAGAACAACCGTCTGCTCGTCTTGTAAAGTTCTATATCCAGGGAGTCCATGTCAAAAGTAATCATTTCTAAGAATATTTTACGATCAAGACATACAGGCAAGATATCTGGGTAAGGTTTGATTATCTTTCTTATTTTAGATCTGCCGCTGGCATATTAGGTCAGAGATGTAATCTAACACAACGAAGATCTAAATTTTCTCATATTCTTTTATGCATAATACATTTGACATTTTCCAATAATAAAAGATTTCCTCTTGATAGAAAGTCAAGATATCTCGAGAATATTGATACTGTGGTATTAAAAAGGGCATCGAATATTGTGCATGAGATAGAAAAATCAGTATACATAAACTTATACTGAGCGAAACATCAGGAAAATCATAGACCTCATCGCGGTATTCACAGCGGAACAAACAGAACAGGATTACAACTCTGAAACAGTCACCAAAAGAGGCAAACACACATAGTCGGAGAGGAGACATAACAGTACATACACCAAGAGGACCGAAAAGAAAAAAGAAAACAAAATTCAAGCATTCATGCTACGTCTTTCGGTATTTTTTTTACCTAACTTTCACAGTCTTTGGACATATTACATTGTTTAGATTGAGGATTACTGACGAGGGTTAAGTACCCGGAACGTGCATGTCTGGTCCATGCTGCATCTGTTAAATGATACTAGGAATTTTGAAGACTTGTTACATTAGACATATATCTATCATATAGGTTTGATCGACCAAATATTTATTGATGTTTTGCTGTGGGTGCTACAACCAAGTTATTTTATATTGAGGAGGTTATTTTACACCAATATGGAGTTCATACAGTGTAAGTCAAACGAACTGTAAGCGACTTCGCGAACACTCTCATCTTTACTCCTCCAGTATTTTGTGGTGTTAAACACGAGGTGTTTCCTGCGTAGTCTGCTTGAGGAGGTCGTATTGGAGAATTTGCAAGAAACAAACTCAAACATGGGTTTTGTGGTTCAAAATAATCCAATTTTCATTAATCCATTGAGTTATATCCTCGAAAAGAAGGAGGGGACCTAGCTCCAACAGGACCCAGTTACATCATCTACGGCGAAAACACAGAGTGGACAGGCACCAAAGGGACATGGAAGAACAAACACCAAAGACGTTCTAAAAACACTAAACACAAAAGACTATACATAAGCAAACGAGACCAGTGGGCAACCGTTGACGGCTCACAACTTAATATGGATAATGACCATATCCCTATGGTCATTATAAAGTATAAGATCCTTGGGGTTAAATCAATAAAAATAAAGATAGTAAATTATTCTTCTCACTTAAACAGAAAAGTTTTTCATTTTTCATTGACTCATATGACCACTCTACTGAATATTTGTTTGTGATTGTGTCTTAACTACATAGATTTAGACTCTCAAATCCAAGTCTTCATCTGTGACAAGATATTCGCAAAGAACGTCACTGTTCCCCCTATGAAAAACCGGTCAGTGTGAAGGCTAATGAATTCTTGAATACAAAGAACGACGGTCAAAGCTTACCATTTTCATGGGCTAATACAGATATGTCATATCAATTTTCTATTAAAGACTTGCAGATAAATATAAAGCCTCTGACATATATGGATTTTTTCCTCATAAATTAACCAAGTCATCGGAGCATTCTGAAGAATTCATTCGCATGCAACTCTATATAATACGGAAGGGTTCCAACTTTATACCTTCTTGAGAAAATTTCAAACCAATTTATTATGCACCAGACACGTGTTTTCTCATCAGTGATTCTTCTAGCCAATGTGCTTTTCATAAGCCGCCCAAGTTCATTTCACTAGCGCCCTCTGGATTTATTTTTAGAATTAAATTTATGTATTTATGTACAGAGAGTACGCGCTTCCAAATTTCCTGTAGGGTCGATTCAGTAGCATATCCAAATAAAAAAAAATATGTTCAAAATAACATTGGAGGGATGGCGCTAATATGTTAACCTCCTTTAATTTCGATAGTATTTTTGGATGAAATGACAAGTTTCCGAAATAGCCAAATAAGTTGTATGAATCATTGTTAAATTGATAAAGTGCCAAAACAAAGCTTCTTTCATGCGACAGAGCTGGAAAGAAGTAATAAATACACTTAAAAACATCCAATGTCACAGGGAACGAGATTAACTGTTCCACACTGCAACAGGAAATAAGTGTTCATATAAATAATGCGGAAGTGTTCAAACTCTATACCTTCTTGAGGTTTCATCCCGATTGTCCCACATTTGGAAAAAATCATATCCCGATTGTCCTACAATTTTAAACAAACACATGTATAATGATAATACAAACATTCAGGTTATAGTCTATTTTATTGTTGTAAGTTTTTAGTTACACTTTTACATTCTTTATTATTACTCATAAGAGACAACCCCCCCCCCCTCCTTGTTAACTTGTTTCTGGCCAAATGTTCTTATTTATTTCTCTCTCTCGAACACTTTTATATGGACATACATTTACTCTTGATATTTTCATAAATAAGCCTAATATTTTCTCAAAATAAGTAGTTTTTGCATAAAATATTTCACTCCAAAGACATGGACGATCTTCATTTTTGACACCTTTATTGATTCAATTTATAGCTATTGGATATAATAATCAGAGTTTTTTTTTTTGCAGGAATTTCATTAATTGTAGAGTATGGGATAGCTACTGAAAATATTAAATACACATGTATGAATCTTCTATCGATAAACACAATCTAGGACTTATGGATTCTAAAGGATTAGTTTCGTATGCCGTATTTCATAGATTTCATATGTGATCAAGATTTATAATTATAGTTCAGAAATTGCACATTACACGCAAAAAATTCGTTGTGATACTGTCATGATTCAAAAAGAAGTATGGTAATGAGCTATACTGGTGTCAGAACGGTTTCCGGACAGACGTCGTCCTTTTGAAGTAATTTGAAGAAACTTATTTTCAAAATTCTGTGACAATTTTAAAGTATTTTAAAAATGTTGCATCTAAGTTGCTTAATCACACTATCTTTTGAAAATTTATGTTGTCTTTATAATTACTTTTAATTATAATCTGAGTCGTAAGACTTTGGAACTTTTATCAAAATATTCAAAAGGAAGAATTAATAATCGTTTTATTTTGGTTCAAGTTGTCTCATATCTCTGCAGCTGATATCGAATTTCCATTCAAAATTTTTTGTGATACTTAATACCAGTTTTGTCTTCAGTATAGCAAATTTCTGAACCCGTCAAATCTTTCGAGATCTGCAGTGTTAAAGTACGGAAGACCATTGCCTTCACAGAAAAAATTTATTTATCGAGTATTTATTTAATAAATTCATTTTTCAATGAAGCCAATGGGCTTCCGCAGTTATCCGCAGCAGATATACATGTATATATATATATTTTTTAAATGTCAATGATCTCTTCCTGTGGCAAATCAAGCAATGAAGAAAAAACAACGGTGAATTATATGCACAACAATTGAAGATTCACAAACCCAATTTCTGGATGTATTTTAATGTCCATATTTTCAATTTCCGAATTTACTTGTACATGGACATTTCTGTCTTGTTATTCTAGAGTCTTCTTTATCGTCGGTTCTTTCACATGCTTAATGCGTAGTTTTAAACTTCTCGAGAGGATCTTTGTCTGGTGCGTGTCTCAATGTAACCTTATCAAACTTGCAAGGAGCCTTGACGTTACGAAAACTTATATAACATTGAAAAAAACTAATTTAAAATACATTTCCCGTCACAGAGTAGTAGGGACTTGGGATTCTGTTTTCGTGTCAACGATCAGTTGTGTGTCTGGTATTTCAATGCCAATTTCTTTAACTATCCCATTGTCTCTTGTGATGGTGATGAATTCTATAAATTTCCATGACTTTATAATGGATGTTGTGCAAAAACATTAATTTAAGTAAAACATTGGGTTCCAAAATTTCAAAACTTGGTTTTTATAATTAAAAACTACTGAGCTAATTTCCTAGGACTTGAAGCTAAATCTTCAGAAACAATCCTTTTTTCACGAGCCTTGGTTTTGTGACAATCTCATTATTTTTTGTCGCATCGGTTTCAGAGAAAATGTTGTTTAAGCACGCATGTCCATGGAAAATCAACGGAGATTTCCCAAGACATTTTGGCTACCGTATATCTTACAGAGACGAAATGTCTTGGGACAGACAAACTTGACGACTTGTTAGAACGGAAAATGTAGATGTATGGATGACCCGAGTCTTCTTGTTTATAGAAAGAATAACTTCTATAATTGATGTCTTCAATAATTGTATTGACAACTACGTTTGAAACATATTGCCTCATAATTCTATTCTTAAGTGAAACTCCAAATGGATGTACTAAACTTTCACAGATTTCGAGACTGAATTTAATAAATTGACGAAATATTTTTAATCGCGACTTTGAAAAATTGAGAGACTTTTCAAACCTACAAGTCATACAGAAACGTGTAGTACAGAGTTGGACACTTAAAGCAATTCACACTTTGTTGCAGTGAGGAGCTGGTAAAAAGAAAGTTACACGCGCGACTAAGTTTCTGAAGAGTTCTCCAATTACTTCTCTTGCTTTGGGGAAAACTAATGTGACGATATATTTGAAGTCCATTATGTTTAAACATACCGTTCCTTTCCAAATTATCATCAAAACATTGGAGGTTAACACCGTTGCACCATTCCTCCAATATTGTGGCCACATTTTCACTTAATTACACCTCTGAGTAGGTCCTACACACAATCTGGACCACTCTTTACCAAATAGATAATATATAAAATTTTGAAATGAAACAAGGGTGTGCTTCGCTCACTAACTCAGTATTGGATCATTGTGAATTGAGGTGTCACTACACAGGAAAATGTGCAACGTACGTGTCACATATGAAAAACATATAAGACACATACGTTAAGCAACGTATAATTCACGCAAAAAAAATGCCCTGGGCGTGAAACGTGCGTGATGAAACATACGTTTTTCATATGTTATACATACGTGACTCGTATGTTACTTTTTTCAGGTGTGTAACATGCGTGACTAACATGCGTGACACATATGGTTACTATACGTGATACGTATATTAAATTTTTCATGTGTGTTTCATATGTGACGGACGTATGGTACTCATACATTTAATATACGTTTAACATGTATTTTAGATTTTCATGCGTGTTTTCTATGCGATAGACATGTGGAAAACATACGGTTAATATATGTGAAACATGCTTTTTAATTCCTTCATGCCTGTTGCATACATGTCAGAGCCAATATTCCAATGCTAATGTTACTCTTAATTTCGAGCTCAAATGTTAATTCAATATGAATCACAAATGTGGTAAACATGCGTTATCAATCTAACGTCATAACTATAGACTCCACTTGTCCAAATTCAGAGTAAATCTAGATTGTTATAAGAACCAGATGAAGACCAATTTAATAATAAAACAAATGTTCTAGAATGAATAAGATGCAACATGTTTATTACACAGTATCCAGGCTTTACAATACAATATATTATTATAATATGTATTTCTTGAGCTTCTGGAGTTAATCTTATTACATAGAATATCCATTGCTATACAATGTACTATATGTTGATTAGGTCTCTGAAATATTTAAGAGTTCTTCAAGATATCTTTAAACTTTGAGGATCCAACATGTCTATGGCTCTGTCTCCTGCAAAAGATTAAAAACATAGGTAATCACAGATTACAAGCTCACCTTGTGGCAGCAAAATTTCAATTCAAACATATTTCTAAGTATATGTATATTGGCTTTTAAAGGTAAAATCATTCAAGTAGAAAAAGTAGGTCAAGGTCATTTTATGAAAGTTTGATAAAAGATACATCCAATGTGCAAGTTTGGTACATGTAGCACTTATACCTTGCTCAATATTGGCTTTTAAAGGCAAAATCACTCAAGCGGAAAAAGTAGGTCAAGGTCATTTTATGAAAGTTTGATCAAAGATACATCCAATATGAAAGTTTGGTACATGTAGCACTTGTACTTTGCTCAATATTGGCATTTAAAGGCAAAATCACTCAAGCAGAAAAAATAGGTCATGGTCATTTAATGAAAGTTTGATCAAAGATACATCCAATATGCAAGTTTGGTACATGAAGCACTTATACTTTGCTCAATATTGGCTTTTTAAAGCAAAATCACTCAAGTGGAAAAAGTAGGTCAGATGCTGCATCCGATGCATGGGTCCATCTCGGCATCTTGTGCAAGTTTGGTTACTGTAGCATAAGTACTTTGTCAGATACTGAGCTACCCCAAACTTCTTAACAAGCCACTCTGAGCTACCCCAAACTTCTTAACCAAGTCACTCAAGCAGAAAATGAAGGTCAGATGCAGCATCCAATGCATGGGTTCACCTCAGCATCCAAAGATGAATCACTTGTGCAAGTTTGGTTACTGTAGCATCAGTACTTTGCCAAATACTGAGCTACCCCAAACTTCTTAACCGGACGCGGATGTGCGGGGGTATAGCATAAGCTTGCTAAACTTTGTCGATGTGAGCTAAAAAGATATTTCTCACTTGTATGCCTGATTTATGAACAATACAAGCATGGAGGAAAAATCATAAGTTCAGATTCAGATTCTTCAAATGCTACGCATACATGTACTTTTAGCTGTATTTCAATTTATTAATCTTCCAAATTAACATATCATAGTTCAGTTGTGTATTAAAGTAAAACTGCCTGTAAGCTAGAGGGACTCATATTCCCTCTGACCTTGACTTGTGTGACCTATTTTTCTATAAATGTTATTGTGACCATGACTTTTTGATAGGTGAAAATTCCATTGGACAAGAAAGTCTCTGATGAGATTGAAGCTCTCCTGGTGATACTGTAAAACTACTTTGTGCTGTGTATATTAAAACTTATATATAAATACTTGTAAATAACTTTATTTCTAAAAAAATAAAGCCTGTGTTTGTGAAACATGAATGCCCCCAATGGCATCTTTGTTAGTATAAACACTATTTTCTGTCAAGTACACATGTACATGTATGTGAAAGGTCAAGGTCAAGGTCAATGGGCTTAAAATGTTGGTATCAATGGAAAATCTTGTGACAAGGAATATACATGTGAAATATCACTTACCATGAACCAGACTTGTCAGAATGACAACATAGCTCGCCGGTGGCAACCATATGTAAATTGCAACAACAACAATAAAAAAGGTCTTATCACAAGGAATGCACATGTGAAATATCAAAGCCCTATCACTAACCATTCAAAAAATATGGCCAAGGTTAAAGTTTTTCAAAAGTAGGTCAATCATCTCCAAGGTCAAGGTCACAAGGTCAAAAATTTTGGTATCCATGGAAAGGTCTTGTCACAAGGAATACACATGTGAAATATCAAAGCCCTATCACTTACCATTCCAAAAATATGGCCAAGGTTAAAGTTTTTCAAAAGTAGGTCAATCATCTCCAAGGTCAAGGTCACAAGGTCAAAAATTTTGGTATCCATGGAAACGTCTTGTCACAAGGAATACACATGTGAAATATCAAAGCCCTATCACTTACCATTCCAAAAATATGACCAAGGTAAAAGTTTTTCAAAAGTAGGTCAATCTCCAAGGTCGAGGTCACAAGGTCAAAAATTTTGGTATCCATGGAAAGGTCTTGTCACAAGGAATACACATGTGAAATATCAAAGCCCTATCACTTACCATTCCAAAAATATGGCCAAGGTTAAAGTTTTTCAAAAGTAGGTCAATCTCCAAGGTCAAGGTCACAAGGTCAAAAATTTTGGTATCCATGGAAAGGTCTTGTCACAAGGAATACACATGTGAAATATCAAAGCCCTATCACTTACCATTCCAAAAATATGGCCAAGGTTAAAGTTTTTCAAAAGAAGGTCAATCTCCAAGGTCAAGGTCACAAGGTCAAAAATTTTGGTATCCATGGAAAGGTCTTGTCACAAGGAATGCACATGTGAAATATGAAAGCCCAATCTGTATTGGTTTAAAAGTTATAAGCAAGGTTAAAGTTTTTGTGCACGCGCACGCAGACGCAGACGCAGACGCCGACGCCGGGGGTATGACAATAGCTCTCCGGACATTCGTCCCGGCAAGCTAAAAAGTTATTCCCAATGTTCAAGTTTGTGTAAAGTAGGTCAAAGGTCAAAGTCAAGGTAAAAACTTTTGGTATTAATAGAAAGGTCTTGACATAACGAATACACCTATGAAATACGAAAGCCCTATCGGTTACCATTCAAAAGTTATGCCCAATGTTAAAGTTTTTGAAAAGTAAGTCAAAGGTCAAGGTCACGAGGTCAAAAACTTTGATATCTATGAATAGGTCTTGTTACAAGGAATACACATGTGAAATATGAAAGCCTTTTCACTTACCATTCAAAACTTTAATATGCCCAATGTTAAAGTTTTTGCAAAGTTTGTCACAAGGGATACACATGTGAAATATGAAAGCTCTATCAGTTTCCATTCAAAAGTTGTGCCCAATATCAAAGTTTTTCAGACAAACAGACAGACGAACAGGACAAAAACTGTATGCCCCTGAATCTTGGGCATAAAAAGTCTTGAGATTTCAAGAACTCAATTCAGTCAGACAGACTGGATGGAAAGTTTAGGCAAAACCGTAGGGGACTATTCAGCATTTTGTTGATATGTTTATAATGAATACAACAAATTGATTGCATGCAGAAACCACACTAACAACAGAATTCTCACCATGTTTAGAAGTCTTTTCAGTCTAATGGTGTCTGTGATACATCACTGGCTATTTTATCTCCTCCTAACTTAAAGTTCCCATCATGTGTAACAGTGCTGACATCTTTATTCTGTATGGTCTTTCCTTACAGTTAAATTGATCACCTATAATAAGTACAATGCATGAAATACATGTACTAAAACTGAAAGGGTACAATTTTCAATCAGTACTCTACAAGCACGTGTTTATTTGGATATACACCAACATTTTTTATAAGAATCTTACTTGATTAATTGAAGTAAATTGTGATTTCTAGTGTGACCACATTGCTTTCACATATTATTGTCCTTTATTAATTACCTTAAGTCTAAATTATTATGTATTTATCATTGTTTCCTGATTATTTCCACATTATTGCACTCTATGCAACCTAGTCAAAGTGTATGCAACAAGGTAACAGTTTACTCTATTCCGTTTATCATGTGATGAATTATTGCCCTTTGAAAGTGTCAGGTCATTGTGAGCAAATGTGACAAGTGCATATAAGGTATTGAAACAATTAATAAATGGCTATTTGGGAAACAGTCAACTATTTTCTATCAGTAGAAAAGGTGACCTTGGAAACTGCTTCCTCAACCTTTTGCTTTGTGTAAGGTTTTCCAATATCTCCTCTACTACCCCAAGACATTACTAGTTAGACTCTTCCCCAAGTAGCAATGTAAAAACTACGGTAAAACTGACCTATTACCCCTTGACCTTGAACATCAGTAGGTGTTAGCAAGTCTTAGTCCTGTCATAAACAGCTCACATGTAAAAGAGGGGCACAACACTCACCTGATACCAATGCACACTCTTAATCTACTGATATTGCATTATGATAGTGTCAGTGCCAGAATTTGAACCCACAATCCTGGGACTAGTATACACATAAACCTTTCTTCAAAATTCAAAAATATAAGATTTAGGCATGAAATATATATCATAGCAATAAGAGACTTAAATATGTCAAGTCAAATACACAGTGAAAGATTGTGCAAAACGAATAAAAAAATAAAAAAGGAAGAAAAAAAATTTTTTGATCAAAAATGAAATTAAAGGTATTCAGATAATTTAGAAGTGCAAAAAAGGTGACAAAATTGAAAAAAATGAAAGAAGACAAAAAAAATTGAGTGCCGGCGCCGGGACTTGAACGGTTGAACCCACAACCCTTTGGTCCATGTGCACAGTAAACAAGTCTAGATTCATATTTTAGAAAATTCATTAAAATTCCAAAATAGAAGATTATAGCATGTAATGTATATCAAAGCAAATGGTAACTTAAATATGACAAATATGCACTAAATGAGGGCAGAAAACCATTCATTTATAGAGTTAGTCAAAGAAACAGTTAAAAAATGAGCAAAAGAAAAAAAAAGTCCAAAAAGACATGAAAAACGCGTACAAAATTTGATTTCAGACTGGAACCAAAAACAACAACACTTGTTAAGACATCCTTCTAGACAGTTCAGATGCTTTCGGTTTGATGATATGTGCTTCGGTTCTGAAGAAGAAGTTTGTCAAAGGAGGGTACCCCCTGTGACATACTTTTGCCTGTGGTGGTGCCATCTATTGACGTATCTGGACGAAAAACAACAACACTTGTAGGGGACCATGAGTACTTCATACCTACCAAGTTTCATCAAAATCCCTTTGGTGGTTCTTGAGAAGTAGTTGAAAATGTGAAAAGTTTACAACAGACGGACGGACGCTGCACTTGAGCTTCGCTCAGGTGAGCTAAAAATTGGATAAAACGTACAAGGATGAATATAATGTCACATGCAAAATTATTTCAATCTTACCTGAATTCATGAATTTAAATATCCATCCTGAATTTCTGTCAATTCTTGGAAAGAATTCCAATATGAACTTTACACTTGCACCTGAAATTTTAAGATAAAAATTAAAGGACTGTTAATTCTAATTAATCTATGATAATGATTAGTAATTTCACGACGTTTTCTACATCTGATAAAAATAACATAACAAGTGTTTTTGAAACACGATTGCCCCGTTGGCATCTTTTTTCTATAGTAAAACAGCTGTAATGAAACAAGAGGCCCAA
Source organism: Pinctada imbricata (assembly GCA_033119305.1). NCBI lineage: Eukaryota > Metazoa > Mollusca > Bivalvia > Pterioida > Pteriidae > Pinctada > Pinctada imbricata. The sequence continues at coordinate 52,481,326 of VSWD01000007.1, forward strand.
GGGGACCACATTGCCCACCTGAGGAGACTTTATGTATGTTTTTAATCAAAGTCAGTATAAGACCTGAAGGAAATAGCTTTTAGTGAAGCTTTGAGAAGGACAATGTGTACTTACTTCCTGTAAAGTTTGGTGACATTCTGTGCAGTAGTTTAGAAGGATAAGTCAAAAATGTGTCATCCAAATAGAGCCTATGGAGGACATCTTGGATTTTCCGATCGGCTCGAAAAACACAAACTTGGTAGAGGGCAATGAGTACTTGCTTCCTGTAAAGTTTAAAGAAATTCTGTGCAGCAGTTTCACAGGAGAAGTCGAAAATGTGTCAGCCAATCAGAGCCTATGGAGGACACCTTGGATTTCCGATCGGCTCGAAAAACACAAACTTGGTAGAGGGCAATAAGTATGCTTCCTGTGAAGTTTCAAGAAATTCTGTGCATCGGTTTCAGAGGAGAAGTTGAAAATGTGTTAGCCAATCAGAGGCTGAGGCGGCCATCTTGGATTTCCGATCGGCTCGAAAAACACAAACTTGGTAGAGGACATTGACTACTTGCTATTGTGAAGTTTTGTGAAATTCTATGCAGTGTTTTCAGACGTAAAGTTGAAAATGTGTCAGCCATTCAGAGCCTGTGGTAGCCATCTTGGATTTCCGATCGGCTCGACTCGAAAAAACAAAAACTTGGTAGAGGGCATTAAGTACATGCTTCCTGTGAAGTTTCGTGAAATTCTGTGCAGTGGTTTCAGAGGGGAAGTCGAAAATGTTAAAAAGTTAACGACAGACAACGGATGGACGACAGACGACGGACGCCATGCTATGACAATAGCTCACTTGAGCTTTGCTCAGGTGAGCCAAAAAGTACTTTGGAGTATTTCATTCTCTGGCCTCCAAGTCAAAAATGTTGGTATCAATGGAAAGGTCTTGTTGCATGTGAAATATTAAAGCCTTATCACTGACCATTCAAAAATTATGGCCAAACTTAAAATTTCTGCAAAAGTAGGTCAGTCTCCATGGTCAAGGTCATAAGGTCAAAATATTGTTATCCATGGAAAGGTCTTGTCACACGAAATACACATATGCAATATGAAAACCCAACCACTTACCATTCAAAAGTTCTGGCCAAGGTTTCAGTTTTTCATAAGTAGGTCAATCTTCGAGGTCAAGGTCACAAGGTAAAAAATTTTGGTTCTTGCGGACAGACAGACAGAGGGACTAACAAACAGACACGACAATACCTATAAAATGCCCTCAATCTCCGATTATGGGGGCATATAAAAACTTTGTTCAAGAACATTCAACAATATAATAATTTCATTCTTTATCAAAAATAACTGTTCAAAAACAGGATAATCATTTCAATATTACCTTCACAACTTCAATTATTCATTCTGTACTTTCTCTGTCTTGGAAATGAAATCCTATATGCCATTTCAATTTCTACCTGAAATTTCAAGATTAAAATTACAGGATATTTCATTTACAAGGTATAAATCTATCACATGTAATTTCATGAAGTTTTCTATCTTAAAAATCTCTGTTATGCGACAAAAAAAATTAAAAACCTGTTACATATGTCAAAGAACAACCTTTCTACTTGAAGTATACAAAATTTCAAAGCATTTCCACCAGAAATAGATTTTAAAATAATTTTCAACTATTTTAGTATATTTTCACTGTATTTTAAAAATCTAAGTCCCATAACTCTGTAACGACAAACCAGATGAACCTGAAAATCAAAAGGCGGCTTTATCCCAACAGTCTAATTATAATGTATGAATATTGTGAAAATCTGTTGACACATATTCAAGTTATTGCGCTCCATAAGCCGATGGACAGACGGACTTCGCCATACCATAATACATGTACGACCCGTCAAATGACGGGCGTATACAAAAAGTAAGGTATTAGGATTCTACATGTGAAATATCAAAGCCCTACCCCTTAAAGTTCAAAAGTAAGTCCAAGGTCAAGGTCACTTGGTAAAAAGTCATGAAATCAAATGAAAGATCTCGTCATGAGGAATCCAAATGTGGAAAAAATTTCAAACTTTAACTCTTAAAGTTTAAAAGTAGGTCAATGTCAAGGTCATTTGGTCAAAAGTCATGATATGATATCAAATGAAAGATCTTGTCATGAGAAATCTATATGTGAAATATCAAAACCCTATCTCTTATACTTATAGTTTAAAAGTAGGTCAAAGTCAAAATCACTTGGTCAAATTCATGATATCAAATGAAAGATCTAGTCATGAGGAATCTACATGTGAAATACATTGTATTAAAGCCTTACCCTTTTTGGTACTTAAGAAATGAACCTTATATTTTTTCTGTTGATGCAGGTATCACCCGAAAAATTGGACAGAAAACTGCATCAATGATTCATTTCTTATCATTTAATTATGGAAAACAGACTGTTTTCTTTGATCTAAAAACAATCAATCACCGCACTATATTTCGTAAGTCGGAAGGTTTTGCAGTGATACGTCTGCCAAAACAAGTTATGGCAGCCGCCATGATTCAAACAGCGAACGATCGTCCCTCTATATCTTTGGAATAAGGACCAGTTTAAGCAAAGTCTACCTGCACTGTTAATTTTTGAGTAAGTAGAAAAGAAATGGTACCCTAGAAATGATAAGCAAACATCAGCAAATTGTATTTTCAGCAACGAGTTCATTCGTGTTTGAGGGAACCCCCGGTTCTAAAAATAGTGCTATAAATAGACTTCCGTGAAAAATTGTGTTGATCGATGTATCAACAAAATTTCTCAGCCAATCAGAATCTTCGTTTCTCGAAAATGACAATGGAAATTTAATGATATAAAATGCAACCCAGGTTAAATTTTTTTTAAAGTAGGTCAAACTCATTGGTCAAGGTCACTAGGTCAAAAGTGAAAGGTCTGGTCATGAGGATTCTGCATGCGAAATATCAAAGCCACATCCTCTATAGTTCATGATATAGCCCAGGCTTAACTTTTTCAAAAATAGGTCAAACTCCAAGGTCAAGGTCACTACATGTAGATCAAATTTTGTTGCTGAGTTTGATTCTTCTCATCATGGTCTATCACCATGTCAAGTTTCAAGTTACTGCTCCAAGCAGTTTTCTCTCTAGGAGCTTAAATGCAACACCTTGACCAAAATGTTGACTACAGCTGAAACAAATACTGGTACCTAAAATTGGTATTCGAATATTCATGACATGTATTTGATTCGTCATTTCCTATGCTAATTTTTATCATGACCTAGTGACGCTCTCCATAGGCTCAATATTAAACTTGGTGATGTCACGCTGAAATCTAACATTGAAAACACCCCTAAAAATTTATTTTGTCTGTATAATCTGATTACATGTACATAAACTCTCGACCATGTCACATATACCAAAATTCACAACTCAGCGAGATCTATTCAATTATATGGATTTTACTTAAATTCTGCACATGACAACGTTATCAAAATCAAGTTTATGCAATTTCAGAAGTGAGCCGCGCAGACAGTAAAGCTTTGATTGGTGTAAACAATTTTAACTTTAAGGATCCCGCACCCTAATAGAGTACTTTAAATTGATTAAAATGTATGCATATTTTCATGATTTCCTGACAAATGCCGATGATTTCATAATCGGGAATCTTTGGGATGTCAGAGTAAATCATTGTATGAGAAGTGTAATCCCTAATTTTAGCTAGAAAAGTATGTATAGCATTCTTCTTAAAAGAGACTGAAAATTCTTATTTCTGGTATTTATTATTGAAAATGCATTAGGGGTTGAATACCTTAAAACATTCTGTAGGCATGACTAACAGTGGCCCTAACTAGCCGCACTTGCCAGTGCTGTAAGTGGTATCTGTAGACTTGAATGTAGAACCCCCCTCCCCAAAAACAAAACTGGGAACGCCATGGGATATATTATAAGTAGGGTTCTCAGTAGCAGAACCAGCGCCCCCTTTGCTGGGGGGTCAAGGGGCGAATTTTGTCTATTTTTACTGTCAGAAAATGGGCCAAAATATAAGGGTTTTTGGATCATTTCAGGTCAATGACAATGCCAGGGAGGGGGTGGAATGCCCCCTCCGTACCCCCCTGCATCCGCAACTGGTTCAGTATGTGAAAGGTGTATGCATGTAAATTGGGACTGAACCTCCAAAATCAGGCGAATTGACAGCTATGTCGTAGGACAATGTGGACAGATATTCATTGCTCTTATCTTGATTTCTTCTATCAAATCTATCTACATGTTACGATTTCAGATGTTTCAACACTGTTCAATGTAAAAATAACTTACATAACTGGAATTAAATTTTGATTTTGGCAAGAAGTAAGCTCTTCTGATGACCAGCTGTTAATAAACCCAGCCCGGACAGATCAGTTGCCTTGTCCACGACAATTATTTCACACTATCATAGTTTCGTTTCTTCTGGTCAGAGGAAGCTCGAGCAAATTTTGATAAATCGTTTCCTTCGATTTAAAAATAATTTAGATACAGTAAAGATTACTTTTTCGTATTAGGAAAAACATGTTCACATCTTCTCATAGGGGTTTACACGGCTGATGTTCCCGATCCGATGACTTCTTCGTAGATCTATTTCCCAGTTTCCGACCAGGTTCCCGTTGATCGTCTGCTGTCTATGAGTCTATTTCGAGCACGCGCTACTTCGCGCGGTCAATGTTTCTCTTCGCATTACAGTTGTTCATCAATTTGAATCGATGTGTATCGTGTTGAAAGCTTTTTTCCATCAGTTTTAAATACAGACATAGCTATTTCTTTCTTTATTTTTTAACACTAGGCTGCCTCCCAATCTACCCTTGCCATGCAAGTGGTAGACTCCGTTTTGTACAAGGTATCACAGAGAAATAGATTCCAATATCATTTCAAAATTTATTTAAGACATGATACATATAGGAAAGCAAAAGCTTGTTAATCTTACGTTAAATTAATGTGAATCTCATCACCATCTAATGTAAAAATGTAATCAATACATGTATATGAATGCATCTTGGCATATATGCGGCACACATATGTAAAACACATATCAAATTTACCACATGTAAAACATATGTAACACATATGTTAAACGTATGTGAATATCAATGTTGACATATGGATCATAGAACAGATATCTATATTGGAAATTTTTCAAATTTGATAGTTCAAATATTTTACATGATAATCATGAGTTAGCATTCACATATGTAAAACATATGATTCACATGTGATATACATATGGTGAACAAAAACAGGTGATTTACATATGTGAATGTTTTACATATGTGGGCTAACATATGTGAAACATATGTCTGTCAACACATGTTATACATATGTCTTTATCTTACATATGTTAAACATATGAATGTCATATGTGTCACATACGTTTCAGTCAAACATGTGTGACACATACGTTGCACATTTTCCTGTGTAGTGTTTATTCCATTTTCAAAACATGCATGTCTGGTGCTCCGCATTTACCAATTCTTGTAAGGAGGGCTCCTCTCTGGCAGAGCTGCCAGTTGAAGATTCCGTTTACTATGACAATCTGCCTGAATGATCCCTTTCAACAAATAACCTTTCAACAGTCTTCAGTGTGTCAGTTTATCAAAAGGTGTAAGGTTAAAGCGATTCGTTGAGATATTTTCCTCGCAACATTCTTCAAGAAATTTTTGTATCGGTTCTATTATCCGTCGGTTTACAATTTGATGAAAGTAAAGATTTATTTTTCTATTGCAAAATACCTATAAGATTAGAAAGAAACTTTAATTGTCTTTAAGGTTATACGCATGAATGAAATTTAGTCTTCATGACACATAAGTAGAATGTTAATATGAGTACATTCAGTCGATTTCGAATTACCTTGGATACTTTCTTCTTTGTGTACTTGGGAGGAAGGATTGCTGACTATTGATATGACAGATACACTTGAATTTAATAACGTCGTTTCAATGTCCAACAGAATTCGAAAATGACAGTGTGAATAAGCAACATGTGCTGAACTGCTTCGTCCTTGAGTTATGGTGAAAATTTACATGTAAATGATTTTGAAAATAATATACTTTCAATTTAAAAGTATCCTTTCCGTAGAACTTTATATTGCCATGTCATTATAATGAAAGGAGGGGCTGCAGTGCCCATAGTAAAAACACTGAAACAATCTATTTTGAAAATAGTTGAATGTACTCTTTGTTAAAAAGAACTTTTTCTCGTTGGCTTTGTTTGTGATTGTTTGTTTAATTTTTTTTTGGGGGGGGGGGTAATTTTTCGTAGATAGAAGAGAATTTTCTTGTTTTAGTGTGAGCAGAATATAACTTTTCTCTATCTATTTCATAAGATCCAGAAATGGAATCGAACTACGTCATTTGGACGTCAATAAATGGCAACAGAAAGTTGAGGGAAGAATGTTTTCTTTTGATATGTCAAGTGGAATAAATGGATGTGTCCATAACATGACCTTGTTTTACGTAATTGTCAAACATGGTGACCCAAGTTGACGAAAATGGAAATTCAAGACATTTTCTGGACCAAAACAAATGATCTCGACATTATAAGAGAGTAATTTGGTAAAATACATCTGCGTTGAGGGTTCTGAGCTATCAATTGTATATTGGCCCTATAATTACGTTTCTTTTATCTTTGACAAGACGGGTGAACTGAAGCAAATAGAACTATACGGTCATCCTAAAGGATTAGTATATGAGTTTGACGGGATTATCTAATAGAAATTTCTTTTTTTGTCCCAAAATTGAGAAAAATTACACATTATTACGTTGATTTTATTATCAGTTACTTCTTCATGATTAACAACTATGTATTCCCTCGGTTTTCCTAAAATATGGACAATCAAAAAGTACAAAAAGGTAAAAGAAAGAAAGCTACAACGTACGGAGGACTTAGGCTAAATATAATTCACTTACTATTATATTGGGAGGCACTGAGTCATATATTGTGCTTATGAAAAGATTGTTTTAGGTTAAAATGGTAATTAGTCATCGTAAATATATACAGTCTGGTTGATTTTTTTTTTTTCGAGTGAAGCTTCAGGTACAGTCTCCGTTAAAGTGTTAAACTACTAAATTTGCGCCGCAGCCTGTACGGAAACACTTTTTATGGTAAACTAAACAAAAATATCAATTTTGATTACCTTACACAATGTTCCAATATACCACAATAGTGATTACGACCCGAACATTTGTGGTTCTTTTCCCTGGACTCACAAAGGGTCAATTCTGAATGAATTTGCCTTGTCCGGTGCACAAGGCTACATTTTTGATGTAGAAATATACAATTAAGAAATGTATCATCGGTGTCCTTTTTACTCCCAATTGAATCCCCAAAGTATTAATTTTACATAAGGGCTAAAACTTTTCCTGTATGAGATATATTGTTTTTGAAATAAGAAATAATCTGTTGTCCGTTTGAAGGTGAACAGATACGTTACCCCACTTCAAGCTGCTAGAAATGTAAGACAATAATGACTTATTCAAAATTTTTGAGTAGAAAAGAACGCGTATACATGGGTACTATCAGCAAACAGAGTCCTTCAACCAATCAAGCAAACGATATCTTATCTGTTTCATCGGGAGTATTTAAAATCGACATTTGGACGTTTAGACAGCAACAGATACGTTACCAACTATCTAGCTTTACAGTGACCCTATTTATGGATTAGATGGAGTGAATGTTGGTTCAAAACGACGGCTCTTTTTATAAGAATGAAGAAACATACAAAGTAACCCGGAAAATGCAGCTAAAAACAGATACGTTACCGACAGATACGTTACCTAGATTTCATGTTTGGTCCATATAGAAGTTATATATTACTGATTTGACGCTGATTCTTTAGCTTTTGTTAGAAGAAACATATATCAGTTGAAAATAAAGTAAAGCCATAGCTTATAAGGCATATTTTGTACTTTATGGAAAATCCTGAGAACACAGCCTTTCCCTCGGAAAATCAATAAACGTCTTAATACAGAGGCATAATTTATACCATAAATTGTTGATACATTACTCATTTGTCACAATATTGAGATTCATAGGGGATAACCTTTGCACTGTACTCAAATACAGCTTTAGAACTGAAAGTAACGTATCTGTTTCAAATGGTATCTGTTTGGATAATATCTGTAGTATTTTAGAGAAACTAACGTGAAAATCATAAAATAATGGGTTACTCATATACACTGCTTACTTATTACATCAATAAGTAATATTTTTTACCATATACTTTGAGAATTGGTACTTTTATAACAAATGCTCTACCACTGGTATAACAACGTAAAAATGCTGTCAACGATTTTCTAAGCAATTTAGATAAAATAATAATGCGCAGGATCATATATGATACCCTCTGGCATGACAAGAAATAAATATTTAGTTGATCAGGGATGCGTGCTTTGTAAAATTGTCGATGGAACGTACAGAGAGCGAAAAATGTTACGACAGAAATATTTATGCCTTCTTCAGACATCGAATTTTCAAATAATGTACGAAATCAAAAAGGTTTATTATACTTCAAAAGGATTTCTTATGCACAGTAAAAGGTCACAAGACAAAAGTTTATACTGTAACTAATTTTGTTTCTTCATTGATGTAATGAACAAAAGGCTACCCCCTTGTAACGTAGCTGTTATTTAAATTGCAATCAGGTCCCTTCTATTGAACAAAGCATATCACTAGAATTAGACTAAGTAGAGATCTCTCCTTTTCCATTTCAAATACTGAAAATGTGTATCCTTCAATAAAAATGTAAATATTTATCAATTGCGAAACTTTATTTTTCACCAATTTCAAATCGTAACTTAATATTTCAGTGGAGAAATGCACCTTCAAATCAAAGTTTTATGTTCTAGAACGACAAAACAATTGAAAAGGAGGTTTTAAGACTTCCTGGAAATAGGAACAAAGAGATTTTTTTCTATTATGAATATTGCAAAAAGTTAACAAAAACAAGCTAAGAGAAAACGCAAAAAAAAAATCTTCCGGTTGCAGCTTATGATTAATGAAGTTTAATGAAATGACTTAGGATAAATACAATTCACTTACTATTATAATGAAGTTTAACAATTGGGAGGCACTGAGTTATATATTGGGCTTATGAAAGGATTGTTTTAAGTTAAAATGGTAATTAATCATCGTACATATTTATATTCTGGTTGATTAAGTCTTTGATACATTACGTAAGATGAATCCTGTTATTATTTACCTTTAGTAAAGTTCTTGCAAAGTTTTGTAGGTTTATATTTTCTGTGATGTGATGCAAACAAAAGATGGACATACGAAAGAATTATAATAATAGAAGAATCATGCAGTAAATATTATACATGTAGTTGATTTCAATCATATTATTTGTATCCTTTTGATATTGAGTGCAATTTACATACAAAGACAAAGGCGGCACAGGTTTTCGATATGCAATTATTTTTCTTTAGCTCCGTGAAGGTTCGTTTGCATGATAGAAATTGATGCCATAAAGTGCATATTCATATTGAACGACTTGGAGGAAAACTGGCAATTAAAAAACCTTGATGTCTAAGTTTTGAAAATCTAAACCCCAGTGTTTTTTTTTTACTTTAAGATTCGTCTGATAATGATTGTGTAACAAGAGAATGCCCAGAGCTAAGACTGTCCTCTTTAAATTTGTACCAAGAACAAGTGTTTCTTGGATCAGATGTGAACGTCAGAAATGCCTTTATTCGATTCACAATTGTTGTGTTAGGTCATACAAAATCTTAATTGAATACTTTTATGTTGTGATCTACAGTCTTTACACGTATTTGCGTTTGACAAACAGTGTCACGGAAGACTTTGACGAGGGAACAATATACTTGGGAGATAAGAAATATCTAGATCTTGTTTCTTTTTTCCTTGAAATGCCAAGAGGCAATCCCTTCCAATTATCTTTCCCTCATATCCACTTGGTCTAAATTCACAACATCTCTTGTATCCATTTATTAAGCAATATCGAGTGAAGCTTCAAATCGAAGTTTTATGTTCTGGAACGGCAAAACAATTGAAAAGGAGGTTTTATGACTTCCTGGAAATAGAAACAAAGAATTTTTTTCGATTAAGAATATTGCAAAAAATTAACAAAAACAAGCTAAGAGAAAGCGCAAAAAAATCTTCCGATTGCAGCATCTGATTCAGCAAAACATCATGAAAAAAGAGAGTCAATGAAGTTTAATGAAATTTCGAAAATGTGTATTTATTTGTATTCGACCGATTGGATGTAACGAATGACATATTTGATCAAAAGATAGAAATACTTCATTTCTTGTCAAGCTTTATTGAATTCCATTAGGTTTTAGGAGAAATATCAAAAATATATCACTGAGTATCATGTAAGTAGCTTCCATAACATGCTTCCTGTACATGTAATATGCTATAAAAGTCATTGAGGAAATGTTAGATAATCACATCCTAATCCAGGTCGATCCAAATGTACATAATCGGAAACTTAATTAGGTAACTTCATCTTCCAATACATGATCATCTTTAAATGTGGTTTCTTAATATTTAGAGAAAAGACAAGCGCTGGCATCTTTTGGCAAGGATTGTCCCTCATTAGAGACATGATCCCTGACGTCGACGGAAACGATCCCCAACAATGGTTCTGTATCTGGAAGTTCATTTGTATATATTGTTGAATCCTTACGCTTGCAGTGCAATATAGAAAAAAACTAGAAAGGTTTCTTGTTGCGGTTGCAACAAGAGTGTCTTCCTCCTATACAATTTTTGGTTTGGAAATATGAAGGACGTCACATTACATGTATTAATATTATATATTTAAGTTTTCAAATAGCAGTAACATTAAATTTTCAAACCGATAATTGTTGGTGAGCAACCATTTGATTGGGGGGGGGGGGGGGGGTTAGGAATTCTATTGCCAGCCGGTAAAAATTTTTCAGCAATTTTCTGAGCAGGCCATTTTTTTCAGCCATTACCAGAGTCGGAGAAAAATTTTCGCCGGTTCTTCGGGCCGGATTTAAACAAATTGTCAAATGTTGTGAATGTCTGTGTAAGTTAAACTCCCCGCTGTTACAGAGTATGAGTTAATAACCGTTCCTTCAGATGTCTCTTTGCAATTAGCGAATTTCAGACAGATTGTATGATGTTTAAATAGAACCTTTTCTAGATTTTTGTGCCTATGCGTATTAGGTCTCTGGTAGATACAGCTATGTGAACAGTTTGTATTTATATTAATTAATTTTTTGACTTTAAATTGTCTGGCACAAAGGGCCAGCAAAAATTTCCATATCATGCAATGTATCCTTACTTTTGCATGGTCCGGGAAAAAAAAAATTGCCGGCCCTTTGGGCCGGAATATTTTTTTCAGCATTTTTCAGAGCCGGGATTTTTTTTTTTTTTGCAAATTCTTCCTGCCCCCTTCCCCCATAAAAAAGGCGAGCTCGTAGCTGTAGAACCAATTTTCTTGAGAAGAGAAATGGTAATAACAAGTTATGTTCAATATATATATCTATATAAATACCATGAGGTTCTCGCTGTGCAGGTTCAAATTTGGAACCCCCCCCCTTCCCTTTTTTCAAAGTTTATTTTGAATTTCCATCATGGCGACATCGTTCAATATAAACAGAACTGTTTTCGAAAAACGAGGAGAGGGAAGAATGTTGGAGAAATTGTTCATCAATTTGTAAATAAACCAACCGAAAATTATGTTCGAACGTTTGCTAGAATTAGAAATTAAACTTCATGTTCAAAATATAGTTATTGAAGTTTAGAAACAGGTTTGTAGGTTAGAAATCGGAATCAAACTACCACTTTTTGTGTGTAAATTCTGGTTTGTAGCTGATCTCTTCTAAATTAATCAACTGTTTTAAAATCAAATTGTGTATATCGAAATGTATTTATGAAATGCATATTCATCATTGCCGTGAAATCGGAATTTGAAAATCTCAACACTGCTTTTCTCGAGTCGGACTCGGACTACCAATTTTAGTGTGCGCCCGATCTGTTGGCGTGAAGGTGTATCGAAATACCCAACTCAAAATTTCGATGCTCATATCTTTTCAACAGTAAGAGATAGGAAAAATCAGAAAGACTAAATAAGACAGATATATGGATAAAAAATAATAATATTGAAATTTTTAGGAAACTTCATAAGCTTAATTTTTGTTTACTATTATAAGCAAAAAAGTGTCTTCCTCCTATGAACTTCTGAATTTGGAAATATGAAGGACGGTGAAGGACGTCATCGTAATAAATCGTTACAGTGTGCATCTAGCATTTCATATCTTGCATGGCTGTCGACTTTTAAAAAGAATGGAAATTGTAGATAGCAAAATACGAGATATTTAAGCTTACAAATAGCAAAACATGAAATTTTCGGTCCTTTTGAGTAATTCGACGCTCCCGTCAAATATTTGAATCTACTAAAAAAACATGATAAAAAAAATAACAGAGACCAAAAATAAAAAAGACCAATCTAGCTTTTACTCCAAACGTAACGTTGGAGAACTTTCATTGTCCTAGCTTACAGGGTTCTTGAGAAATCGCTGATCCAATTTTCCACGGTTACGAAAACAATAGGTCTTCCGACGGAAGTCGGAAGACCTAAAAATGGTTATCACTTTGAATGGTTCTTTAAAAGGAATCGAAATTTAAAGTTTGGTATTACCACGAAATAACGGGCATTTAATTCATATCATTATTGAAATATATGTTCTACATTAATAATTAATTGCACCATAAGCAAATATATTATGAATCGCATGGGAATTAAAGAATCTCCAAGGGATATATTAATTTCCCATGAGAAATCTCACATCTACTGTGCATGACTATTACCTGGACTATGTTATGTGGCATAGCTGCCTAAAGCCCTGGTCACAACCCGCCGTGCGTGCTTTCAGGACGTGCGTGTTTGTTGAGGCTACGTGCGCTGCGTTTTTCTGAAGACGCAAGGAAGGACGTAGCAAGAGGACGGAAGGAGTGCGTCACGCACGTCGCACGCACGGTTATATGGATGGTTACATGCATCATATGTAGCGAAAAAAAGTAAGTGCGTTGCACGTACTTACGACTTGAGTGCAACTTGCTTACAACGTACTTTCTCCGTACGTCTTCTACGTTATTGTAAGGATGTCGAATTGACACGTACTGCTAACGCACGGAGTCCTCACTTCCTTGCGTCGAACGTGCGTTGCACGTACTTGCAACGTGTGTGTCGTACTTCTTTTTGAATTCTTAGACAGGACGCAGACAGGACGCAGCGAAAGTTTTGTATGCACTTAAACTGCTACGTCCTGTCTGCGTGTTCCCAAATCCGTAAGGAGGACGTACGGGACACGTACGGACAACGCACGGACATCGTACGGATACCCAAGGTTTGCCTACGTTTTTGCACACAGACACCACGTACGTGCACGTACGGCGGGTTGTGACCACCGCTTAAGCTGACTTTTATTGTGTGTGTTGCCTTTGTGCTTTTAAAAGTGTTGCGTTTGATTTGGGTCTTTTCTCATACATGCATGTACAAATAAATAAAAAAAAATCAGCAGTAATCCCTGAAATTCTAAACGTCTTCAAATTCAATTTGCGGCATGGACCAGACATGCACATTTCGGGTACTCAACCTCGCCAGTGATCCTCAATCTAAACAATGTAATATGACCAAAGAGTGTGAAAGTTATTATGTCCAAAAATGTACTGATGGGTGGGATAAAGATGGAAAAGATGACAAGGAATCGATTAGAACAAATCCTTTTCAATGATCCGATTTCAAATTATGAACAACATTTTTAAAGGTAAAGATAAATGAACGAAGAATATGGGCAGAATATGATGAATGTCGACCATTGATGCTAATTTTCGATAATAAAAATTATTTATATATAGGAACTTTCAAGTTACTAAATTTAAAAATCATTTTCAGTAAACAAAATGCGCATTTCAAAAGAAATGTCTCATCAGTGATGATTTATGCCGATAAACATGTAGAGGAAATCCAAATGAAGAGTATATTCTTGACATTATGTAAAATTTATGCCAAAGAGCCAGCTAGGGAAAAAGCTATGCCAGGAAGATGTCCCTAAATTTTAGGATATTTTATCAGAATTAACAGAACTGTTCAACTAGGCGAACAATATCATTGGGACTAGCAATAGCGGTTGAAATAATTAATATTGCAATATATGTTCTATTGTACAAATGAAATTAACAATTTGTTACAGATTGAACTAAATGTGTATTCATGATTATGATAATATGACTGTGTACCTACATACACATAACAACAAAACAATTACTCTACACCACATGTGATGGAAATTTCACAGTGTGAAGTTGAAAAGGATTTGTGACATGTGACATGCAAATGGCCGTCCAAAGTCGGCACCGGTTACCCATTGGTCTCGTTGGTTTATGTGTAGTCTTTTGTGTTTGATGTTTATATGTCGTATGTCTCTTTTTCGTCTATTAGTATGCTCGTCTGTGTTTTCGCATCGGGTGTTTGGTGTTTGCTGTTGGTACTGCAACAGGGTCTGGTTGGAGATCCCCTCCCTTCTTGTATCAATTTAATATTCGATTTATAAGGAATTCTCCTTGAGCTTAACTCTTGGTCAGCATCTGTTTAATCTATAGGTCAATGACAAGCTTTTAGTATCAGCCAACCGGTTCTGAGTAATGCCGCCATATTGACATTAACTATCAATGTGTCGTTTGTACCTTTCATCGCGGTAGAAATCATCTTAAATTAATATCTCGCTAGTCCACAATGTAGCTATGTTCGATTTTTTTATGTCCCCGGGGAATAAATTTGTCAGTATGGACTTGTAAGATAGAATGGTTTTCCAGGAGTACAGGAGTCTATAGTTATGATGTGGAAGAGTCCGCTCTCATAAATTGTCATCATTAACGAACTGTTCTTCCGATTGTCTTTTCTCAGATCAGAGTGTTTAGTATTTCTTTACAATACATGTAGCAGTTTTGGTCCAGAGGAGGAAAAAACCATTCCCGTGTCCTTTAATGATAATTTTGATCTTAGTTCAGTATCAATTTAACGTTTTAAGTCTACTGTTTTTGAGTAGTCAGGGCACTTTAAGCCTATTTGCTGTATAATGATGAATATGACATTCTGAAATATCTCATATTTCAAGCTATTTTCTTTTTTCATCGTTTTAAGTTTTGCTTTAAATACAACTATAGTTATCAAGACGATCTATGCAATATTCTTACCATTTCAAAGAGGATCTGGAGTACTTGCTTTCTGTATATTGTGAAAAGTTCATGTCGACAACAGATGGACGACAAAATATTACTAAAGCAAACATGAGCTTTGTTCGGGCGAGCTGATGATGTTCCTAGATTAAATTGGAATATTTAGTCCTCTACTTCATTTTTTCTTATTCTGTTTCTTGTATATGTACTCATACTACTGTCCTGTTCACTAAATCCAGAGCACCCTGTTTTCCCGGTTTTCTCTAAAATATGATACTGTCATCTTCTAAAAAGATATCAATTTCATAGTACTCCTAAATACCATTGTTTTGGCTGCACGTCAATTAAGTTAGAAATAGGACGGAAAATAAAAAAAGTCTACGGGGATTTTCTATAGTAAAATCGCTGAAAATGCGTGACGTCGGAAGCTTTGACATCAGTTTACTATTGTTGACAGAGAGAACAATATGGCGGCGGCTTGAAATAAATATGGAAATTTCCCGTAGACATTTTATTTTTCATATTGCGATTTGAAGTCAGCTGATAGGGTAAGATGAAGTTAATTTCCAGTTACATTCTCGGAAACAATAATCTATAGGAAAATTCTTCACATGACAGAATAAATCGCCAAAACAGGGTGTTCTGGATTTAGTGAACAGGACACACTCGTACTGCATACAAATGTAAACTCACGATACGGTCAAGTCATATCAAGAGATTCTCACAATTTCTTCATAATCTTTTAAATTCTTCCCAAATAAGCTGATATCAACATCACTCCAGACAAGGAGCGAACAAATATCTATTTGTCTCCGGTTATCCAAGATTGGACAAGGATGTTAAAAGATTTGGTCAAGCAAGAATTTTGATTATATTGCAAGCAATACAAAGTTTCCCACTCCCTGTAAAGTGACCTTAATAACATGTTTGGAAAACACTTTTCTAATGTCATAAAGGGCATTGATCAGCAAAAGTGGGTCAACTTTTATATTCACCCAATGTCTACTGTCCAAGAAATAGATAATGTATCAATCTGAAAATCCGTCTTTTTTCAGAGAACTTGTTGATAGGAGACAAACAAATGAAAGAAACAATTAATTTGTAACAGATTGAACTAAATATTTATTCATGATTATGATAATATGACTGTGTACCTACATACACATAACAACAAAACAATTACACATACTCTACACCACATGTGATGGAAATATAACACTGTGAAGTAGAAAAGGATTTGTGACATGGAAAGATAATGATAATTTATATGTATGTCATGAACAATGAAACAGACTTCCAGGATAAAAAAGAACATGTGTATATATCTACCTCTGATCAAATGCTCTGGCAAGTGGCAATTCATGGTATTAATCATATAAATTAAAGACCTCAAATGAATTTCTAATATCTACAGCATTTATGAAACAAGTCATATGATTTTACATCGCAGAGCTTTGGCAGTGGGATTAAAATCACACAATAAATTTCATTTTATACTTAATAAAATGATAACATCATTTGACATGACATACATTGTAACTGATAGAAATACCGTCCAAATGTTGAAATATTGTTGTCATTTCTGACAAATAACATGTCAATGTTGCCGTTTCCATTGTGACAACAAAAACAATCTTTTATTTAAAAGTGTTTGCCAAAAGGCATTGCTCTGAAGTGCTATGTAATGCAAGTTATAAAAAAAAAAAAACATATATAACGAAATGGCATTTTGTTATTGAATATTAGAGATATCATGCCATAAATGATTTTTTAAAGGAAGTTAAATAATGTAATAATATTCATCAGAAAGGAGTCGGTGGACTACACATCAAATCTGCAACACTTGCAATATGTACATAAAGTACGAGCGTTCATTAAATATTAAGAAGACAAAATCTCCAGAAAATCAATGATTAGAGCAGCTTTGACAGCTTGACGCAGAGTAGTAATCTGAAGTGTCAGGTTTGTCAAGGGAAAATTATTTTCATATGAACAAAATAGATAATTATTCCATTGCGAGCGTGTGATCTATGAGTAATAACCTGCATCTCAAGTGAGAAATATATTGTCTGCAACTCGACTCCACCGAGACTTTATAAAGATGCCGTTTTCTCTCAAAGAACATAGACACAATACCAATTCAAGACAATTAATGAAGTGATCTAAGGCAATATAGGGCAGTTACAAAGACAAAAACAGAACAATAGCAATTAGGGTGACAGGAAAAAAAGGACGTTATTTAGCAAAATGACAGTATGTAAGTGATTGCTTCTAGCAAATTGCAACACATTTTTAAAACAAAATAGCTTTTCCTTTTCCCTGAACTTTTAAAAAATTTTGAATGCTCAGTGATTACTGGTCACCTTACCTATTAGTGAATTATTGATCAGTACAGGAAAATTTGTGCATAAAAGGATATAAAAGTAAACTCAGGGACAAAATAAAAAGATTACATCGATATCATGTATTAAAAGAAACCATGGCTACAATATGAAGAATGCCTTTTTACTTGGAACAATGTAGTGATGAAGTCTGAATATTCTTATACAAAATTACCGGTAATTAAAAATACCAACAAAACAAGCAATAATTTAAACAGATAAAAGAATTTTTTCATAAGTACAGATCACTAATGATTTAGATATCAGTATCACTACATAATACAGCAATGCTCTAGTGCGCATGTATGATTGTGGTATCTACATAATATTACATTTCCATTTATCACAATTTGCTTCTTCAAAGTTGTGCATTTGACAATTTGCCTTAATAGAAGAACAGAGACTTAAGTAATTAAAGAAGATACTAGAATTTAGCATATTTTTCATCAATATGCAATAGCGACCCAGATTTATCTTGGTAGGAGAATTTGGTAATGTTTTTTTTCTATGCCTAGACATGAGAAACACAACCCTTATTCTTTCCCATCATTGATGCACTTTACAATAATGATGGATAAAATTCACTACTTTGTGTCTCAATAGGAGGTACATACATATTGGTTAAAATTACATTATCTAAATGTAATTAGCACTCAAATCATTAATTATCATTCATTATCATTAATAATCATTCACTCACTCATAATGCTCCAGCACTTGACAATGACCTCAGTGAAAATATTTCCTACTATGAAAATCCTTTTGACATGATAATGATAATGATAATGCGCAGTGTCACTTGAAACTTAATGATGGGGGTTGACTGATTAAAGTATTCAATGAATAGAGGCATGTAACGATAAATATAATATTGTAATAATGTGAATATTGGACTAGAATGAGACAGAGTTTATACTTGGATGTAATTTGATCCGAAGCTCCAATTAGTATGATTCATGATCGTTAATATGAAAATAACCGATAAAACATAAAAGCTAATTATAAGTCATACGAGGCATAGCCCTTAGTCAAATGAGATTCATAATTAATGTCCTAAAGATTTAACTGTCAAAATGATGTGCCATTATAAATATTTTCTGATATAAAAATTATAGATAAAAGTAACAATTTCACCTTGCTAAAATAGTACAGTACCTTAGATGCCATTCCATGCAATTAATATCCAGGATTATGATATCATTGCATCTATTTTTACATTAAAATACATTGTGTTAATATCAACATTTGTCAAGTTCAGCAATACAAATGCAATGATGGTATATAAAATTGCACGGTTCATGCTTTCATTCTAGAGACAATAAAATGTTCTTCAATTTGATTTAAATCAGTTAAATCATAATTAAAAAAATCAATATTATGCACATCTTTTTTTCAATGTTAGTCACTAGATAGATCCATGCATATTTGACATATACACATACTTGCTATCAAATAAAATGTGCTTGTAAGATAAACATGTAAGCAAAATGTGAAAACCTCTATTCAGTTAAGTACGAAAGTACAAATGGAAATCCCATCTTGTTGGCATGAATTTGAGGTCATGGATAAATCATACAGCCAAATAACACTTAAATTATATCAATTTTGCACTTGGTTTGATTTAAAAAACAAAATAGATAGCAAAATATTAACAGTTTTTTGTAAAAATACAAAATTTATGGTATTACATTTTCCATGTAACTAATCTTTCAAATTAATACCTGTTATGCATGCAAATCAGTTAACCAATTACTAGGTCTGAAAATTTGCCCAAGGGTTAAAATGTCTTTGTCACGCTAAAATAATTGCACCTTTATATCATATTATAAATATACATGCATATATATCTAAAAGAAATAAATATTCTCGATTGAAATAAAGGACTAGATACAGTAATACAAAAGAGGCCTGGATATAAGAATGATTATACTTTATAATAATCATATAAATTTGAACTTACACTAACTTTCAAAATTTTTGCAAGTGAAAAAGCATTATGTATATATAAAAGTTGTTTTATTTATTGCTGTTGTCATAGATAGATATAGAGCACAGATCTTTAAATAACTCACTTGCAGACAAAAGTTGTAGATAAGAAGAACACAAAATACTAAATCAATGAGACAAAGAAATATCACATAAGTTGTAAGTTTTACATCCTTTGCGATCAAGTTTCACAAAATGGAAGTAAAACTTTACGAATGCTTATTGAAATTTGCAGTTTTGCTTACAACCCACATTTTTTGGACTTCAAGCTTTGCGGCTTATTGTGTATTCCTCCTCATCAGAGTCATTTAACGGATCAAATTCTGTATCACTCTCGTCCTGACTCAGTCGGTTCGAATCCTCGGTGTGGACTGAGGAAGTTACCAAGGTTAAACTTCTTTCTGGAGCGTGATTTATATTGTCCGCAACAATTGTATTGGCCTGAAAAAGAGAACAAAAATAAATGTGGGCGATTTTTAAAAACAATCAGAAATTGTAGGATACTAAGGTTTAAAAAAGCCTTTGATGAGAAGTAAGACTGTCCCTTTTAAATCTGTCTATACTGTCACTAAATAGTGTCTAAAGAAAATTATATTTGTTGTACAATCAAGAAAATCTAATCTATTTCATTATGGAGCAATACAAAGAGATGTGTAGATGACTTAATACAAATCAATGTTTTCTGAAGTTCAAGATTGAATATAACTAATGTTTTTCTATGTTATAAGCAATGAAAATTATTCAGTTGGCAGGAATATATACAGCTTAGATACATGTACATCTTGATATTGACAGAGAGGTAATGCGGTATTTGACAGTCATAAAACACCTTTATTTTCAATGTTAATACCTGAACTTTATTTTCAATGTTAATACCTGAACTAACTTCTAAATGTTTGTCATTTCATCTAATTTATCTATCATCTTTTTAATAATACTAAGCATTCCAAATTTTATTTTCAAGGAAGAATTAATTTGAAGTCTAGGTATCTAAGAAGATTGTTCAAAAATCTCAACAAATCTACTAAGTTGTCTAAATTCTGCTTCACTTCCTCAATAATTCAATCTACGCATAGTTAGTGAAACTGCCTTGCCAACTTATCTCATCTAGATTGAAATTCATATTCCTTTTATTCATTGCAGAGGCTTAACTCTTTCATGCAAATATGCCTTATCCTCTTGAGAAATGGAAATGAAAATCATGAAAATCTTATAAAGCTGAAAATAAAGTATAAAATTCCATATTTGTTAGATTGCATGCAAATTAATGTTAATTTCCCACATGGATGAATGTGGAAATATTATGAAGTGCACCTGTACCGATTTGTGAGACCTAATGTCTATTAAAGAAAAATTTGATTTGTTATTTTGGTAAAAGTTGTAACCAATAATCCTCTGTCGTCAAGGTTACCTCAATTCTCTCTGCAGGATTTACACTATGATGGGCCTGACTTCTTTTCTATTATTTTTAGTGAACAGAAGAGTGTAGTGATTAAAATGAATATAACAAAGATAAAGTATAGGTGAAACAGAACAATGGAATACTAGTCTAGATGTAAGAAAAATGTATTTAAGCAAGATGAATGAATACAGTATATTCAACAGAAATTAAGCATGAAAAAGTTGTGTATGGTAATAAACAGAAAATGTGTCTAGCTAAATTAGCAGAATATGAAAGCAAGCATGCCTGTTCTTTTTTTCTAATATCTTTAATCCGTATTTTTTTTCAATAGCAAGACTAGCAAAAGTTTACATATAGTGTATAATAAAAGATGCTACTTCAGTAGTGTACAGAATTTGCTTAAGGAAATTTCAGTGAGTAGAAAGATTTATAAAAGTAGAATAATGTAATAGCATATGAATCTAAAATCCAAGTCTTCACATGAATACACACCACAAACTTCAAGTTCATAATTCTGAGCAAGGCATATGAAGTGTGACACACATGAATTGTGAGAAAAGTTTAGTTATCAGAAACAAATTCTACAATTATTTGATACATCTCAAACAAATTTCATACTTTAAAGATCATTTCACAGATAGAGGCCCATAGTGGAACTTCTGAGAGAAATAAATGTGTAAACACTGAACAATTACATTTTAGCTTTCCTTATTTATAGAATAACTGTCTTTTGGAATGTGATTATACTGTGATAACCTACAATGGATCCAGGAATTATGTTCCATAATGCGCGTTAGCGCATTATGAGAAACATAATTCCTTGATCCATTGTAGGTTATCACAGTATAATCACATTCCAAAAGACAGTTATTATATATATTTACATTTCAGTTTTTCACACTTTAACGACGTTAAAATACGTTTACAACTACGTTGCTAAGGCTCTGTTACTACGTAGCGTCAAAGTTCAAATCAAGCCAACTTACTATGACGTCATAGTTCAAATCACGCCACTGCGGTTATACTCCTATAATCACAGTGTAAATTCTATACAAATGAATGGGCATATGTAAATATATTCAAATATGGAGAGTTTAACATACAATTTACAAAGAGAAATATTGAAAGAAAAAAAAATTGCTTTTAAATTCTAAACCATAAACTTTCCAAAATGTTTTGTCAACATAAACACACAATGAAATTTCCTCTTTTACAGAGACATCATAATGAAATTATGATGTCGACTCAAATAATTTTAGCTTAAGTCACGGTCAAATGTTGATTTCTTCATTCTGGACTTTTTTGTATAACTTTTTATCTTTACTCTGGATATCTCAAAAACCACATATGGACCCCTATTCATAAATGACTCTATTTATAAAATTTCTTACCAATCTTACCTTTTCTATAAACTCTTATAACAACAACGACAACAATGATTATAATGACAGGTATAACGAGAAGTGCTCCGATGATTATAGCCGGTAAAACTTGGTCCTCCTCAGCTAATACCGATTTCTTTGTATCCTCTATGATAGGCTCAGAACTGTTGACTGTGACCATACCAAGTGTTGTTGTATAGACTGAAATAAACAAGAGCAGATAAGGTGAGGATATGTTTAGAATGCATTATTTTATGTATCTGCAGTCTTAATTTTAAGGTTTGAGACTCAATTACAACTTTTTTTAGCTATGACCTTGACCTTTGGCTTTGACAAGTTTTTCTTCCAACATTGAAGATCCTTCCTTTCTGGCAAGTATGAAGATGCAAATACTTCAGTCTGTATTATGCTGAAAAAGCCCTCAAAACTTCAAATTGCTGTGATTCTGACATTTAATCTTAACAATCTACAAGATTCTTCCTCATTTGGGGATCGAACGACAATCCTAAGGCTAGCAAGTAAGACTGTATCCTGTCCATAAGGATATGGGGACACACAGATGGATATGATTTTGACAGTGAGATAATCCTCTCTAAAGACAGCTATGTGATAAAATACACAAAAAGGTTCTTGAACTGAATGAACTTTCAGAGGAAAAAACTGACAAAATAACTAACAATTTATAAAAGTACATCTGTCCCTAATTATTTGACATTTTATCTCAAATGGACATCTGTCTTTTTGTAGTAATGATATTTCTTGACGAAATTTCTGTTAAAACTAGTGATAATTCCAGACAATAGAATTGTCTACTTACAAAATTAGCACTGTAAAAGTACACATGGTATGAATCCTAACATATTTTTGGACCGTACTTACCAGGGAATATAGAACCTGAGTGATCATCGGATTTCATATCAAATCTCCATACTTTGGTGGGATCTAATTCTCCAACATACACCCTGTTGTTTACTGGATCCACCTCAATATCATGGGGATTTTGAAGACCCTATATACACAAAAATTGAAATTTTAAACATTTAAGAGTAATTCATTATTCCTTTAAATTTGGCAAGTTTGTTACATTATCAAGCATACAGGTATACACAGATGGAAGCGATGAGAAACCTAAGCAATTTAAATGAAAGATAGTTTTTCATAAAAGGACTTGTTTATTTTTAATCACAACGAATATAAATAACTACAGTTTCTACTGGAAAAAAATCAAAATTACACAAAAAAGTAGTGTATCTACATGTTCAAGTTTTGATCTACATAAATTTTAGGGTTTTTTTTTCTAAATTCTTTAATATAAACGACTTACAGGTTGAGCATTCCAAGTTTCAATGAGTTCACCACTATTTATATCAATGATAAATCCTTGTACTGTGATGTCAGAGCTGAATGCTGGACCATTAACAGCAAATAAAAGGCCACCTAAATGACAGAATATGTGTAAGTCAGAATTATATAACTGGAAATTCTTTAACCATGTAAAAAAAAGCACAATATTAACATGACAGGGTCAATATATACAAGAAGACAATACAAAGAATGGATATCTACTGTGTTCATACATATATACAGCTTGAGTCTAACTTAAGAAGAGTCTACAAATATCAATAAAAAGTTAATATCAATCTTAGAGTGAAGCTTTTCATTAAACAAGCAAAATATCTCAATTTTAAAATCATGAAGTAAACACCAAACAGTGGTTTTGGGAGTGTTTAAAGAATTGAATGTCAATGTGCTTTGAGGCCAATATAGTTACCATGTAATGGGCAGTAAGACACAGCAAACAATCTGGTTCCGAATTCAGGTGGGTGAATCTGTTTCTGGAATTGGCCTTCTAAATCAAAGCATTGTATCCTGCCAGTTCTCTCTGTCAGCCACACACAACAAACCCTTATCCTCCGCTAAAGCCAAACTATGGGGTACCTCAAACGACCCAACAGGTGGAGTCCCACTATCTACATAGCCAAGTTACCAATAAGATTAATAAGTAGGAACTTTCTCAGCCTTAATATACGCTAGTCAGGTCTCTTGTTAGCTTCATGAAATTTAAGATCATTCAAAATTATCTAATTGAACAAATATCAAAGATTTTGCTCTTTTGAATTAAAAAAAATTCTTCAAAAACTTACTTGAAAAGGAGTTGTCTTCTCTGCCAAACTCTCCCAGATATTTCCCTGTGCTATCAAACCTAGCGATCCTGGAGTTACAGTAACCGTCACTGATAAAGAATTCTCCCGACTTGAGAACCGACAACGTCTGTAGGCTTGCAGAAGTGGCTCTCATCAGTTACCAGGTTTAAAACGTGTACCAAGTATTATGTCTGGTTTGTCGCTGTTCTCGGGGAATCTCATAATCTAAATAGATTTTGTATAAAATAAATGTTTAAATTCAAAAAATCTTATCTGTACTATCATCAATTCTAAACCAATACAAAATGTGTACCAAGAGTGCATAATACATGTACTTATCTTCAAATTCATATTCAAGGTAGACTGGTGGTTTTGGTAAATGCAAGAAATTAACCACAGAGGGACATTTTTTTCTATATTTTGAAGTTTTCTTAAGTAAGAACATATGAATTCATGGTACCAACCTGGTGAAGTGCTACATCAGTCACCCAGATATTGTTACTGTCGTCTACAGATATCCCATGTGGCATGTAAAACCTGAAATCACAACAAGTTTGTAAATGTATTTTGTAGTTACAAATACAAAACAAAATTCATACTATATTCTGCTTTTTAAAACATGAAATTGCTTCTATCAATTCAAAGCTAAACACTTTTAAAAGTTCTCACATTTCAATTCAATCTTACATTTTACTTCCAAATTTTCGGATGATTCTTCCATCTTTGTTGTATATGATGATGCAATTGGCATTGATAGGTTGGCTTTGCTGCTGAAATTCATTTCTGGCATTGAAAGACCTGAATGATAATAAAATGGCACATCATAAATTTCAAGGAATTGTCATATAAAACCCTGGTAACCCTTCAATGAGATAGCTCTTACATAACAATGCTTACTAAGCAAAGTCTTATTCCCATAGCAATTTATGGATTTTATTTGAACTTATGCAGTATGGCATAATGGAGCATATATAACATGTGAATCTTAAACTTACAATCCATTCCAGACCCTTGTGCCTCTGTGAAAGACATAGACGTTGCCATTTTTGTCCACAGCCACACCCCCAACTTGACCTATGACCTCATCGTCTGACCCTGATGTTGGATTGCCATCTGTGCCATGGACAAAATCCGAGTCAAAGTCCACCATGTGACTTGTTCCTATAGGAAGAGAAAAGGTCAATATCTACATATATAACTTTTTAAAGAATGCAATGACATGTACATGTACGTATATTTGATATAAAGATGTATGTTTGTGTCAGTTCCTCTAAAATTTTCAATTTAAATCAGAATTAAAAATATGATTCAAAATTTGCGATCAGAAAATACCATTATTATTTATATCTTTATGTTAGGAATATTTCGTTTCTTGTTCTTTTTTCTTTTGAAAAAGTCTTGGATTCACAGTTTCTATTTCAGAAAGAGAAAATGTTGTATGAAATGCAAAGTGGCTTAATATTTGATTTACTGCCTGTAAGAAGGACAACACATAAACAAAAGTTTGACGACAGGATAATTAACGGGCATAAAAAACAATCAAATGAATCACAACAAATTATACAAAGCGTAATAATTTTTACATCGACAACACCTGAATAAAAGACATCAATGACTCACTCCATCAAGCAATACCAATCTCTTCACAGATCATAAAATGTAGATAAAACTGACAGGGGCAACTGATAGGTCAATCATTACAAGGAAGGGAAGCAAAGGTGAAAAACTCATAAACAATGGCGAAGGAAATAAAATGTTTTTGGGTTATCTCCCTCTTAGTGACATTAGTCTATACAGCTTATGGGTTTGATGTTTATTTAAGTATGATTGATTTATGTGCAGTTATCATTATAATCTATGATCTTAGACCAGCCGTGTAATTAGGATGGTGACTTCCTGCCCTCAGGGGCTGTACATACAGAATAAGGCGGGAAGGTTATAACATTGGGTAAAGGTATAAACAAACTGTAATGGATTATACAACAGCTTGTGAACCACACCAATGTATTTCCTTGTTAAGATACTGGAGTTTTCTTGATTGCCGCTAAAAATTTATTTATGGAGAAATGAAATATTGTTCATTCCAAAATTTTGATATGTTAAAATATAATGTATATTTTGAACAGCTGCATGATCTAAACACAACATAGTCTATACTGGTAAATGAAAACTGGTTGTGTTCTGTCTCACATACATTAGAACTCAGAAAGACAGACAGATCTTCCAACTGACGGACACACAGACTGTCAAACAAAATGGAGTGAAACTTTTAAGCATATCATTGCTACAATAATGTATGTCCCCTTTAAAAATTTTATCCACCGACAAAATAAAATATCAATAAAAGAATAAAGATTTAGTCTATATATAGAAGATTATCAGATAAAATACTAATACCGGTATATTATTGCCCTTCTTTTTGTTACTAAGGTCAAATGGTTATTATTGGTCATAAACTGAGAATGATGATCTATACCGTCTGGATACACCTTGTATTATGACTATAGGTAATACATCTTTAGGTATAAAAGTCGATATAGGTAATATCACTTAAAAGAAACCGCATTCTCTGATTGAGCACAAAAAAAAAGAAACCGTATTCTCTGATTGAGCACAAAAAAAAAAGAAACCGTATTCTCTGATTGAGCACAAAAAAAAAGAAACCGTATTCTCTGATTGAGCACAGAAAAGAAATTGCATTCTTTTGCTTAGCACAAAGGGGTGAAATTTTGCAAGATCTATATGCTCTAAAGCTAAAGCAATAGGAATTTATCCAAAATTATACATAGAAAATTATGAATAACCATGTAAAAGCACCACATGATTTCCTCTATGGTACTTGTAAAATGCTCCAATAAATTTACAGATACAGTAGTCATGCATTGACCTAAAACTCAAACGACATTTACCGAGCCTTAGTTTTCCCCATCGATCAGAATGATAAAATGCTTTGATAGCAAAATATACTGGTACACAGTATAGACATGCATGCACCAAATACGTAGTTATTAAAGTCAGGGTATGAAGAGGAAGATACAACAAGTAGAGGTACAAATGTACCTAGGTATATAAACCAACAACATTGTGGATGACAACATTTGTCTTACTGATTTTGGTTGCCTTGGTAGCGAACCAATGGATGGGGATCTTTCACAGTAAGAGTTGTTGACTTTTGCTTATCGAGACTTATAGCGTATGCTTCCTCAAACATTTTATTTCTCTGAGCACTATGATCGTCCACATTACTGTGGTTTCTCAACCTTCCCCTCCCCCTTCCTCTGACTGGCTTATCTTGCATGTTATTCCTGTTGTGATTTCTATTGCGTCTGCTTGAAGGCTTGACCTCCCAGCCCTTTGTAACGTGACGATAGATTCGGATCTTTCTCTCCATATTGATATCCACCCACATCTTCATCATAATAATCCAAATTGTCATTATTATTAAGGTTGTACAGAGGTCGACGCTGATACGTAGGCCTGGAGGCATAGGGCGATGAATGAAACCGTTTTCTTGCTCTCTGATTCTCTAACTCGTTGTAATAATCATTCATGTTATAATCGGGTATAAATTCCCGAGGGTACATACCATCGCTTTCTTGTTGATAAATATTATCTTGATTGACCAAATCAGTATTTCTACTCAGTGCATTTGGATGTATGTACTTATTGTTTGATAGTATATCGTCAATAACATTACCTATGTCAAAGTTTTCTGTAGTAGGTTTGGCAGTGGTTGGAGCCAGTGTGGGTTTGGGTGTCGCCTTTGGTGTTGTTTTTACCTCCTCATCATGGCCCTCTGGGTTACCCATGTGACCATGATGCCCGTGGGCTGCCTCCTCGAGAGCTGGGTTTGGAGGTAGTGGGACGTCAGCATCTTTAGGCATATTCCTTATCAACGAGGGGAAATTGTTGCCAGCACATGAATGGTACTGTAATCTGGTATTAGCATCCATGTAAAACATAATGTAGAAATTACACATCTCATCATTGGCTGTGGCCCTGAAATCAAACAAAAGACAATTTGTATATCAGTATGATACAAGGGCATGTTCAGGGGTATAGTGGCTACATAGCTTTATGAAGTACTGAGCCACTACATTCAATGATAACTTCCCCAATGTCATAGCAATAACATCAAAATGTCAAATACACATACAGTGATGATTCGTTAGTTCGGACGATTTGGTTCCTGAGGAATTCGTCCGGTTTCACGAATTTTCCGGATTACTGAATCATGTTAAAAATGTCAAAACTTGAGCGCCAAATTTCGAAGTAAAGGGGGAGGGTCGGCCGTTTTTTGTGAGTGTGTTTGTACGGTTAAATTGTCTTGTAAACAAATATTTTCTCATCATAGATAATTTGATTTAATGTTTATTTCTTGAAAGTTTTGGATGACTAAATCTCTAGATATGTCTTTAAAGCATGAGCGCTAAAAACTAGAAAAGGGAAGTTACGTGGTTCGGGTGCCGGGATTTTGTCTTCGCTTTTTAGTATCGGTAAGATCATCTTGAAGTCAATACTTTTCTCATCATTGAAAATAAATATACAAGTAGTTTTATTTCTTTATAATTCTAATCAAATTAATAGAAATGAATAGACGAAATGCACAAGAATAAAGATCAAACGAAATGGAGGGAGGCCTCCGATTTATTACGCTGAGGTCAATCAGTTAAATTGGGGGGGGGATAGAGCGTAACTTTAACCTTAAAATGAGAATAAAATTTTATCTAAGCATCGAGATTCCGCGGGCGCCGATACTTACCAATACCTACCGAAACTTACCACTTTTCTTCCTGAAAAATACGGAAATCATCGTCTGTCAAGAGCGGTTGACGTTCGTTTTCGATTCTATTTTAAATAAAAACAAGCTCTCAATATTCTAACTAACTCTAACATTCAGTTCACTTCCATCTTCATCGTGATACAAACATTAGAATTAAAAATATCAACTTTAATTTGAAATGATTTTAGGGCGTGCATCTGTTCAAAAATGACCAAGCGAACAATTAAGTCTTTTAATGCATAGATTTGATAACCACGTAAGTACACGTACCCCAAGCCCTTACAAGTACTGCGTATCCCATCGCCTAATTAACCCGCCGGTTTTCCGGTAAATTTCTCCTGGTAGAAATTAATTGTTGTGAAAACATGGCCGTGTAGATTTCTCCAGGTAAATCTTAATTGTTATGAAAACACGTCCGTGTAGATTTCTCCAGGTAAAAATCAATTGTTATGAAAACACGTCCGTAGTTGCTTATATCGTCCGGACTAATGGGACAAAATAACATATGATCCGCACGTCCGTTCCCGAAAACTACCGTCCAGATCCGGAACGCGGATTTCCGGATTATCGGATCATTTTTGCACTATGCACGTTTGTTCCCTGAGAAATCGTCCAGAGTAACGAATTTTCCAGAGTAACGAATTCCGGACTAACGAATCATCACTGTAATTATATTGATCTTACTTTGGAGATTTTTTCTATATCCATATATTTTCAATAATAAAATTTTCATTTCAATATTCATTTCTTTGCTGTAGAGGACGAATTTACTCTGACAATTTTTAATGGATTTCAGATTGCTTGACATTAAGCAATGAAACGTGAATTCTTTGAGAATTAAAAGTTCTGTGATAATAAGCATTTACATGTAGGTTCAAAGTTAGCAAAATGCTCAGCAAGAGTTAGCCATTCAAAGTTAGCCACTCAAAACCAGCCACGCAAGTGATGGCTACCATCTTGAACCTTTTCTTTCTCTTCAATGCTTTTAGAAGGACAATACCTGGATATTCATAAAAATGATAAAACAAAAGCTTACTTACCCAATATATGTAGATCTGCCCCTTCCAGTGGAATTGTATGTACATCTCCCAGTCTATCAAACATCACAAAAATACAATAATCAGTCTGCTAATGTCGCAAGAATTCAAAACAGATTATTTGGTATTTGTTATGGAATATTCAGAGAAAATCATTTTTAAAATTTTGAAATACTGTATTAGCAACTCTATGCTAAATAAATAAGTATGTACATGTATCTTTCTATAAAACAATTTTCAACATCAAGAGTGTACATTTGGATTTTAAATGAAAGTGTAAAAGAATGATGTAAGTGTACTGTACCAGATAATCTCCAGGTTTTATGACTATTTTGTCTTCAACGGGATAAAAAGCTTGCGGCCATTGTGGATTTCCTTTCCCTATCCGATGGTATGTACCGTTAACTTGATATCCAGTAATTACTCTCCCTGACGACAGACAAGTACATGTACAATGTATAAATTAAGCCTTTTTATCATATGCATATAATCATGATAATAGATTCACAAATATTTGAAATGATAAAATATATAATCGTACATTACATTTTTCAATAAACTAAGCAAGTAATAACTTGGTAGATAGCAGATGAGAATGGTATTTTCTTAGTCCTTAAGAAAACCCCTCCCTCTGCTTTTTTTTTCAAGCTTCAAACAAAATATCTCTTATAATGAGATTTTTATAGAAAACTATCATATAAATTCCTGATCATACATTCTACAAACAGCATTACACAAGAAAATAAAATTGTCAAGACATGTGGCTTCCTTTAAATATGAGATTGTTTACAGCTTATAAAGCATGAGAATTACTCACCTAAGCTATGTGCATGTGTTCTGTAACCAAATGGATATATAGGTCCGGAGGCTTTGAACTGACAGGAAATATCAGCATGGACCTCTGTACAGAAAAAAGACATACATAATTCTTAACATACGTTAAAAACTACAATAAGTCCCTCATCTACGATTATCTTGAATGTAGATATTTATTCTATTAGTTTAAATTTCACTACAAATAAGCATGTTTTCAATGTACAAAATCATGTTAGTTAAAAAATAGTATACATGTAAATCAAGTTTTTAGAGCCATGCAAACATACCTTACCATAACAAAATCTTAATGAACGTTACAACAATACAAGTACTAGTATGTGTTGCGCTTTGAATTTCAAATTGAATATTTTCAAAGAACTTACTTTCGCTCTTCCCAGGGATGACCACAGAATAAGCTAGTAAGAGATAAATTCCAGCTAAATACCGCTGCCTGTTGAAAGAGAATGAAATTTTGAATGTTTCTCACAATTTTTCCTCAAATTTATACATTCTAAGTACATTTTTTAAAATGCCTTAACTTTGGGGGGGGGGGGTTATATCTCATACATATCTTAAGCCTATTGTATCTTTAAAAACAGAAGTCACTATTGAAAGGGCAATTGAGATTTCACGCTCTTGAGGGGTATCATTTTCGTAAATTCTTACCTGGCAGAGGTTAGCTTTAATGATATTCCTGAATTATCAAATTGTACACCAGCTGAAAAGAGAGGATGGAATCTTCATACACATGTTCACATACTAATAGCAATATCAAGTTGATCAAATTATGCTTTCATTTTTAAATTTTTCACACAAAAAAAATCAAATTTTAACTTCAACAGATTCAAATTGATTCATGATATTTTTTTTTTACATTTAAACAATATAATAACTTTTTTTCAAAATTTATATTGACAATTTGTGTTACGCATATAAAGTATCCCATGCCTTGATTCTGAGAGACAGAAGATTGGCTATAAGGATGTTTGATGAGCTAATTCATGACTCAATTTAAACAGCATTACTATTAAAGTAATGAATTACACTGACCTGGCAATGGATGTACATAATGCACTTGAACAACAATATATTTTATTTGTGTATTGGCACCAACTCTGAATCCCACACCTGAAATAACATCGAAATTATTGCATATTAGATTAAATGAGATTATTCTTTTTAACATGAAGTTTTTTTGTCAATTTAATATAATTTCCAATGAAAGAAGTAGCTTTAAGGACACTTGTAAATATATGTTTTTCAGCAATGCAATAATTTTGCAGAATTTCTCTAAGAATTTCCTTTTCTTGGCATATAAAGGGGTAGGGCCACGAGACCCCTAAATCGGCCCTCAATTTTTCTCTAGAAATAAATTTTATGATTAATACTTGATATCTCTCATGAAAATACACGAATGTTAACCGCTTTTAATGAAAAGAAAAATATCACCAAACATAGTGCCATTTAACTGTAATGACGTAATGAAGTGACGTCATTTTGACGTTATTGACAACATATGGCAAAAATTGCTTGGAATTTTGTTTTTTGTGGAAGAATTCAATGTGGCTGCATGCCTTAACTGTGATAAAACTTTTATGACAATAGGATATAATGATAATCTTTCACATACAATTTTTTCATCCTAGTTAATGCATGCGGCCATTGCTAATTTTATAGAAATATGTAGTTTTTGCATCAATTTCGCGGAATATGACCAATTTTAGTGTTTTCAAAGAGCTAAACGCTATTGATAAACGAAATGTTTACAAAAGATAGATTCGTGATTCAGTAGAGAACATTTCAAAATGGTAAATCACAGTTAAAAATTCTATGAAGTACAATGGTCAAAATTAGGGCCAATATCGTGCTTCGTGGCCCTACCCCTTTTAGATGTTGAAGGATTTCTATATTCTGATAGACCTACCGTCTGGAAGTACAAGAGGATCGGCATTTTTAGCCCATGCAAAGAGAATCTGTTCCTGAGACTTACATATCCTCCCACAATGCCTGTAAAATATACATATACATGTTTATAATTATATCATGTTTACATTACGCCAATAGAAATCAAATGCATTCATAAATACAGTAGCTTCTTATCTTAAAATGTTTCTCATGTATACATGGTATACAGCATAATATATCTGAAACAATTTCTTATTCTAAATGTTTCAAGTTAAATGAAACCACATCCATCTGACACAAGATCAAACTCCTACATCATGTACTTGCAAGAAGATAAAAAATGAAGAATAAGAGACAGGCACACATAGTTTTTCTAGTAGATTTATGGAGACAGTCCATGTTGATAATTACCAGGTTTTACTGTCAACTGCAGGTTCATCACAACCAAACAGAAGTATATGATGTGCCCTCCCGGCATCCGCTATCGCTTTATACTGGGCTAGAATAGAAAAGAAAACTTCATTAAAGTGTGATCATTTTTTTTTTCAGTTAAAACTTCATACTTTTAAATATTTACTTGAATATGACAACTTCCCCCGCCCCCAATCCGACCCACAACCTAACACATTAGAACACTCTATTGAATGCCTTTAAGTTCGGGTCACCATGAACAGGTCTGTTGAATGAAACATCTACTTATACCGGGTATTCTCTTTCATGGCACATAACATCAATATATCGGTATATCATTTATCACTATTGCCCAATGTGTCCTTATAGCTTTTGACGTCCAACATAGAAAATTGTTTCCCGAGTTTGTATCATGTATATTCAATTGCTACCTTGACATTTTACTTCAGACCTTGAAAGTTTGGTTACTATTATCATTTTAAGTACCTTACGATCAAGAGCACTTAACATAATGTCCACATAGTAGTTAGTACATATTCTTTGTACATGTACAAAGCTTCATCATATGACCTTGTCCTTGACAATCGATATGCTGTACATGTATCTTTTTCATTGAACACTTTCATTATATTCATACGGGTATTCTCTTCCCGCTCAGTGACAGTGTCCTATATGACCTTGTCCTTTGACCTTTGATTCTCCCCTCATGAATACCGGTTACTCCCTATCTACATGTACTAGTATATGTAGTTTGAAGTGCCTCCAAATTCGTAAGATTCATTATCTATCAAGAATCGACGTTAAAATAGACGTAAAAAGACAACCGGAAAAAATATTATATCTCCATGGCAAAGAATTACGCGAAGGGATACCATCACAAATATCTTTTGTATCACTGCAAACAATCAGTCCAAGTAACACGAGAAATGTAACCTTGACCAAATATGGTACTTTCAACCGTAGATCAATAGAATACATAAAGAGACTCCGAATCATCTAACAATTTTTCTGATAACCCCTCGTAACACTTCTTGATAACCCCTCGTGCATTGTCATGCAAAGACGTATTCTCTGATAATGGCCGGTCTACGTAAATCAGATTACATAGAACTTAGTTCAAAGAAGTAAAGTGATGCAATGCCTGTTTTTGTGGGTACTACACAATGTGTGCTCTTGGGAATGTAAGTACAAGAGGAGGGGGAGGGGCTGATTACAATGTATAACTGTGATAGTGCCAAATGAAGAAAAACGTCCTTCCATTTTGTCTATGGATACAATATACTAGTATGAAACGTGTAAGAATGCCAATCTATGTGATAAGTAGCTTTGTAATTATGACTTGAGTTATTACGGCAGTACCGAGGGGCATCTAATAAATTACATTTCGTTTCTATGACATCCTTGTTAATTAATAATCAATAATCTAGAGATCGAAATACATGTACGATTTATATATGATCGTGTAATATTTGCATGACGATTGGAGATAAAAAGCAATGGAAATCAACAACTCCTTTGGGGAAACAGAAACTTTCAGAAATCTAGTATCGTGTGTATTGGTTACCGGTGACAAAGTTATGTTTATCTCTACTGATTCCCGTGTAGTCGAGCGTCCGTATCCCTAGGAATGGATAATGTCAACAGGTTCGCCCACTCAATGAC
This sequence comes from Pinctada imbricata, assembly GCA_033119305.1. Lineage (NCBI taxonomy): Eukaryota > Metazoa > Mollusca > Bivalvia > Pterioida > Pteriidae > Pinctada > Pinctada imbricata. Next base: position 52,516,382 of record VSWD01000007.1, read on the forward strand.
GACAGATTTATATTGATCAGATCGTCGTACCTGGTGGACATTCACATATGGTCCTCGCCATTTTTATATAAAGGATTATTTTTGTCTACAGTTCTTTCATAAAGCGACAGAGGTGTAGATACATGTAGGACCTCCCTCCTCCATAATGGGGTACGGGGTACATGTTCGTTGTTGTCATTTGCGAAGATCACAAAACGGCTAACAACAAATATAATTCACAAAACAACGCATATATTGACCAACAAATTTTCAATTTTGAAGTTTAATGCAATGGTGAATAAATCAAACAAGGTGCTTTCCCTACCATTTCCCCGGGATCAAATAATGAAAACATACAAAAGTAAAGTAGTCTGTAGATAAGTAGATAAAATAACAAAACGTCAATATATTCTATAATTATTCCGGATAAATCCCAACAATCAAAATAGACATAATAGAATTCACGAAACTCTCTCGTTAATTACACAGTTAAATGGAAGTCATGAAGAGATGTACAATGTGGCGATGGTTGTAGGTAATGGAAAAGGGACGGCCAAATCGATTTACAATCAAAGCCACGTCAACATACTAAATGATACGTCCTTCTGCTAAGAAAATTGTCGCTCTATTTGCAACTCGCTCTGTGATAGTCTTTTATACAATAAAGGTGGATAGGGCAGCACTTCTTTCGTAGTTCAACTCAGGGCATCACTTCTTTCGTAGTTCAACTTAATAGGCGGATCTAGAAAGTTTTTCAAGGTGCCCCAACCCATCAAGCAGAGGTCCAGTCTATGGTTTTGAAAACAAAAAATTAAATACGTCAAATGGAAAAATCAGCATTAAGGTCAAAAGCTCGTAATAGCTTGTGTTATGTTGTTTTCTTACCACTTAAATCTTATTTTAGCGGGATTATCATTATTTTCTCTTTTTTTTTTTGCAAATTCCAGGCCAGGTCCCAAGGGGGCTGACCTCACTTACCCCCTCCCCCTTCTTCCTAGATCCGCGCTTGAAGTGACAAAATAGTTATATCATTTCCTTTTTATTTGCCATGGTTATAATCCTAATCTCTTTGTTACCACTCACTGAAACTTGCATTTTCTAGAGGTAGTGAGAACCAATTAATGAAGATGATAAATAAAATGCTTTCTACCTCACTCCATGAATTGATGGTCCTCTCCCACATACTGAGGATACATGAGGATACAGTAGTTTAGAAGTTATCAAATATGCTCATCTACGGGGAAAATGGTTTATGAAGAAAACAATTTATACGACAAAGCGTTCTACATGTTCTACCTATCCATTCATGTACAGCATTTTTGGACATTTACCTTTGATACACGACAATTACTATAAGCCTAAAATAAGGTCTTTCTACAGAGGAGGAGGCGGCTGGGAGTTGTGAAACTTTTTTATGTTTTTCCTGGGATTGATTATTAATATGTTGAGATACTCTATAGATGAAAAAGAAATTTAGAAGGTTGGCTTTCTCAACCGCCTGTTCAAATCTCTTGATATCTTTTCGACACACACTGGTCTGCTGGTCTTATCTTCATTTGAAAATCTAATTTATTTATTGATTTACATTAAGCTGGTAATGGTATACATGTACTCTTTCTTAGTAAGAGAAACTTTCTGCTGACAATTTAAGCTTGTTTTGCTTGACTTTCAAAATTGATGCCAGGGTCAAAATAGTTAAATTGCCCGACCACAGTTTTGCATAATAAACAAGGTAAAAAAACATGGATAGAGAGCCTATTGCACTGCATCAATACAGTGTATTTTCCATAAATCAATAGAATTTTATGCATTGACAATTCTATGCATTTTCATTTTCTTGTTTTGATCTGTCTGTAAGAGAGGGGAATCAATGTTACAATGACTGAATCCTTGATAATTAGCCCAGCACATTTTAAGACTAAAAGGCTACCTCTATTAAATGGCTCCATTATTATATCAAAATAATCTCTAAGGTTTTCTTCAGTGGTAGTTTTGATTTGAATGTCAAATGGATTTTCATTAAAATAGGCATGATAATTTTCTAACTCTAAGTAAAATATCTTGTGAGGATCATTTATCAGAATCAGTATGAAGATAGAATACTTTCTCTTGTGTATGAAAAAAAAAGTTACCATATTGTCTACATATAAGTATTATCAATAAACCATTGTCTATGTAGGCATAAGATTTGTCTCAATCAACCATGTTAATCTGTTCCAATCTGATTCACAGAAATCAGAAAGTCCTCATGCAAAATGAAAATACACAAAAATTACAATTATCGGAATGCTTTAACAAAAGAATTACATACAGTTTGTATTCATCTACACAAGCAGTCAGGGTCAGAATAGGAGGATCAAGCCCTTGCATAAAAACATAAAAACGTTCTCGGTGTCAAAACCTCTGGTCGGTCACGTGAGATTTCTACATGACACATCATAGGTTCTATCAATGACAGATTGAATCATAGTCCATAACTCATCATGTCTACATAATGCATTCTTCTATTTGTAATTAAAGAAAACTACAGAAATATTGTACAAAAGAATTGCCATGACAACGGATCTAGAATTTTGCCTTCATTACGATCATATTCATCAACTGCTGGTGTACCTTAATCATGTTACAATGTACTGAATTGGGTTTTTGTACATGCATTAGCAACTACAGAAATAAATGACATTGGCTTACTAATACATGTATGATCAAGAACTAGTAACAGAAAAGTAGTATAAGTTTTCATGAAGAGTCACTCAAGAAACTGTAACAACTGCCATACATGAACATGTAGTTGACATCCACTGTCATAATGAAACCACAATCAAATTTATCTGAGAACACCATATCAACTTGATGACTTCAAGAAAGACTTCAATCTACTTGAGCAAATAACAAACCACTTCCATGTTTGAGGCTGACAGTCTAAAAGTGGAAATGTCAATAACCCAAATGTGCCATTTATATCAGCAAGTGCTCATCCTTTGACTCATAAGAATCAAAAGAAATCAATTTCATTATTAAATGAATACCATTATAGTAATTTCAAAGCAATCTGAATATAATAAGAAACAGTTCATTATGGATATATATTGTACCCTACATCCTAGATAAGAGGATTTTGTTTTTTGGCTTTGGTTATTTTTTATAAGAAGCTATACAAATCTTTGTATTATACATATGTTATGTTGTATTGTATTGTACATATTTTGTTATATTGTATTGCATTGTATATACATATGTTATGTTGTATTGTATTGTATTGTACATGTTATGTTGTATTGTATTGTATGGTATTACACATATGTTATGTTGTATTGTATTATACATGTTATGTTATTTGTATTGCATTGTATTATACATATGTTATGGTGTATCATATTGTATTGTACATATGTTATATTATATTGTATTGTATAATTAGCTTGACAAGGAGATACTTACTGATATAGAGCTCCTCGTTGGCTGGTAATTTATGGCTACTACATAAATACTCATCATTCTGTAATAGAGAAAATTAAGGAAAAAAATCAGTTCTTAAGTCACCAATCACATCTGGTTGCAGCCTACTAAACAGGATGTATGTTATTTAGAAGCAGCACATCTCTGCCCTTCTGTAACTTATGTTAGAATTTCAACAAATAAATAACTGAATTTTTTTTATTATTTATAGCACAAGTACATGTACTAGCGAACAATCCAAATAAAGTCCCCTCCCCCAGCGGCATCTCTGGCCATTATTTCAAATAACACCATAGTAAAATAACTTGATATTTTCATCACTATATTTTTGTGGAAGCGTGATTTTATTTGAAAGCACTATCACTTTCAAGCTAGAAACCAGTATCTTTCTACGGTACTGATAGTAGATACTAATTTATAAATAACAACATAAATATTAATGAAACATTTACATGTATGTTTTATCAGGTGATTTATGTAACACAGTATCAAGTTCAGTGTTTCAGTTGCATGCTATATAATTATACCTGGCTAACTTACATGTAACATCTGCTGTACCAATAATTAGTAAAAATCAAAAGTGAGGCGTCATATCAATATTTAGTTATACGTGTATGGGAAACAGATAAAACACATGAGGATATCATTTACACAGGTACAGCAAATGTAGTGATCTTCTGTTACTTGACTTCAGAACAACTTGTTATATTACAAATCATTAATTAAACCAAGTGCACGCACATTCATCTGTTCATGCGTGCACATTGGTCAAATGCAAACTTTATGATACAAATGCAAATGAGTATAACTGCTATATATAAGAAATTATCACCATCTCAAGAGTAACCAGAAGTCTCTGACGAGACTGTAGCTCTCCTGGTTGTTTTTTCTAAAACATCAGTTTCCTTTCTTTTTTTTTAAATCAAGACCATAGGGAGCAGGCGCTCTAACAAATTATAAGTAGCATGACAAAACTACATATCCATTAGACTGCAACTATAATAGCACTCATATAATTCATAATATCCGAGATAAAGTATTTCTAAAAAGAATGTCACACCCATTTTCCAAGATCCTAGGGGCCAAGGGCTGCTAGCTCAAATGAACTATCAATGACACATCAAGACTACAGATCCATAATATCGGATAATAGCTTTAAACGAGTAGAGAGCACAACTATATAGGAAAAATTACCACACCAATTTTCAAAGACCCTGGGGGTATAGGGTATACTCTTACCTATATTAGAGAATTACTTACCGGTATCTTATAAGTTTTACCCACGTCAAAGAAATATACATGTATATGTCATAAAGTGTAAGTTTGCAATATGATATCGTATCTTTGGACTTCCCTCCTTTGCATAAGGAGCACACCCAGAGGGGTTAATAGCAGAGCTATAGCTGGAGCATGAAGTACAAGTTTTCTAAACTTGTTCAAAGTTAAACAAAACTTAAAATCATTAAAATTTGAGACAAAATTTGAGATTCCTGCATTTGACAAATTGAACTTCACTGTATTTAACTATATTAATATAATCAATTTAGTGCTGTTTTGTCAAATAAAAGGTGTAAATTGGATAGAAATGGATCTGATAACTGAAAGTCATTAAAACCTAAAATGTAATTACAAGAATTTGTTACTTTGAAACACTAAATTGGAATTTCCTTAATGAATATTATAAATGATTAGAATTAATGATAAATTTTGCACATTAAAAATCTGCAAATTATTTATGCATAATTTGCATACATCCCGATGATTTTCTGAAAGGTACCTAGCTGTATTCGGTCAGAGGAGATCCATAAACTTTTTTAAATAGGTGATTAAATTATAATAATTGCAAATAGAGATAAGGAAAGATTTCCTAATCAAGTGAGGATACTATTTCTTTATTTTGTCCATTAAGTTACTCGATATACATTTATTTATATAGAGCATTAAGAATTTCTGCTCGTAAAGGATCGCTATAGGAATCTAGATTTATTTGAAATGGCATTTTGAGTCTTTCGGGATAGAAGAATCTATTCTTCTTCTTTTAATATTTCTCATAAAAGGATGTCTAGCGTAGACTTGTAACACAATATTTTCTATACTATGGCCGAGTACTCATTATAATAAAAACAATTCACACCCGCGACTGAAATAATTTTCTTTTCTCCACCCCTCATTGTTTTTTATTGACCTCCACACTTCACTGAACGTTCATAAAACCTTATATATTTAGAATCGTCCGCAGTCTTTATGAAATAAAATGACCGATGAATAACAAAAGAATAACATTTGAAGGTTTGTAAATATAATAGGACATGTGGCCTACCGAGTGAAAAAAGTATCGGCCATTTTGTTCTAAAACCTAAAAAGGTTTTAGGCTATTCTTTTAGTAAATGTAAAACAATGTAAATAGAATATTGAACTAAGAATATGAACTTTTAAGCCAATAGGGTGAATGTGGTATTAATGTAGACAGAAGCTAATTATTCAAATATAATACAAACTATTTTTACATACCGGTTATAAATGAAATATTTGATCCTCTATAGAAAACATTTTTACCATATATCCCAGTTCAGAATAAGGGTGTTCCATAAATATTTTAAAATCTGCATGAGGTTAAAATGATGTTTTTGATTGGTCAAATTGTAAAAGGACAAAATGACTCGAGGTCCAATTGACAAAAAGGCCTGAAACATTTGTTCATAACCAGTAATTTATGGCAGGAACAGGTATCGTACCCAGATAGCTCAGTTGGTAATAGCGTCTGCCAAGATAGCAGAAGGTCTCGGGTTCGATTCACGGTCCGGTCACATCTTTTCCTCTCCTGTTACAGAATTGGCGCCAAACTAAATGACTCAAGGTAAAGTGGAGTTTTGTGTGACCTGGTTTCCAGTGCATGGAAACCTGAAAAATTGGTGGAGAGGAGTGTGGCAGGAACCGGCATCGTGCCCAGATAGCTCAGTTGGTAAGAGCGTCTGCCCTGATAGCAGAAGATCTCGGGTTCGATTCCCGGTCCAGTCACATCTCTCCCTCTCCTGTTACAAATTTAACTTCTATAATTAATACTAAATTTAGAATTTTGCAAAATAAAACTTACACAAGCACCTTTCATTTGGCAATGTGAAGGATGCATTATTGCTATTTTATTTGATAAAATGATCAATCTTTGTGATTCTGGTGTTTCCATTTATCAGAAAGCACAGCTCAAGTCGGCAGTGATCACTTAGGACATTCTACTCTTGCAACAAAAAGTCTCACTACTCTCTCCAAAAATCTTACACCTTAAACAATTAAAAAATAAGTAAGAAATACATGCATTTTGATTATTTGTTATCTTTCTTGCACTGTATAAACATAATAGAAAAGATTTTCAAGTTGATTGATTGATCAGAGGAAATTCCGAAACTATCCCCTAGCGTTTCTATAGAATTGAAGATAAAATCCTGGTTTAGGTCCCAAATAAAATATGAGAATAACTAAATTTCAGAGTCATCTATGATAATATTGTAAAATGGCAATAAAGGAAGATTTTGGTAGAAGTTTTCCTGGGTTGAAATATTTTTGTATGAGTTGGCTTTTACAAATGAATTTTTTAGTATTTTCTTTTTTTCTTTTTTTTTTTAATTTGATAAACACATTGTAGATATGCCTATAAGGCATCTCTTGTTATATTATCTACTATTAAAACATGTGTCACTTGCTTTAATGTAAACATTATGAAAATTTCATCAAACCACACAGTTTTACATCCCATTGGGGGTGGTACTCCAAGCAGTGGAGGAATTTATAAGAAGAAAGATGTAAGAGTTACCTCCCCCCTCTCCCCCCCCCCCCCCCCCCCCAAAAAAACTTACACAAGCACAATATTCCTTTCATTTGGCAATGTGAAGGATGCATTATTGCTATTTTATTTGATAAATTTATCAATCTTTGTGATTCTGGTGTTCCCATTTAACAGAAAGCACAGCTCAAGTCTGTGATCACTCAGGAAATTCTACTCTTGCAACAAAAATTCTCACTACTCTCCCCAAAAATCTTACACCTTAAACATGTTAAAAAAATAAAAAAATTAGTGAGAAATACATGCATTTTAATAATTTGATATCTTTCTTGCACTATATAAACACTATAGAAAAGATTTTCATGTTGATTGATTGATCAGAGGAAATTCTGAAACTATCCCCTAGCGTTTCTATAGAACTGAAGATAAAATCCTGGGTCAGATCCCAAATAAAATATGAGAAAAACTAAATTACAGACTCATCTATGATAATATTGTAAAATGGCAATATCTTTGTTTATTTATAGTTTCTGTCACTTATGTACTCTAAATGCATGTAGAAAGGGTAAGAGAAAATAGCCATATACCCATTTTCCATAATCCTAGGGAACAGGGACTCAAGTAAAATAATGTAATGACATCTAAACTGCAAACCGATAATATTTTGGAATAAATCAATTAATTATTATCCATAAATTCTTGGAAATTAGCTATCATGAGATCACATGTAGTTTAATAGAGAGAAAACAACCACACCCATTTTCTAAGACCCTTGGGGTCAGAGACTCAAACAAAATATCAGGTGAACAACGAGATTACAGACCCATCATATTGCATAAAGAATTTAGTCTCCATTATTTATAGTGTCAGCGCTGTAAGCATAAGATTATATGGAATAATATAAAAGAAAATGGCCACACCCTTTTCTAAGACCCTGAGGGTCATTGGCTCAAACAACATATCAGGTGCATAACTAGACTACAGACCCATCATATTGCAAAAAGAATTATGTCTCTATCATTAATAGTGATAGAAGAGCTGTCCGGACAAAATTACATAGAATTTAATGACCACGCCCATTTTCTAAGACCCTGGGGGTCAGGGACTGAAACTAAATGTCAGGTGCACAACTACACCATGGACCAAGTAAAATACAAAAAGAATTAAGTTTCTATCTCTAACAGTTTCAGAGGAGTTGTCCGGACAAGAATTGTTTACGGACAGACGGACAGACAGACAGACGGACAGACGGACAGACGGACAGACGGACAGACGCCGGACGAAGGGTGATCGCATAAGCTCGACTGGTCTGAGACCAGTAGAGCTAATTACACAGGTATACGTGTTATAGTTTAACATCCAAATACTCAAAGTTTGTTGGCAACAAGAGAACAGATGCTCTATTTGGTGAATCTAGATGAAACAATGTGAGATCTTCTGTAGATAGAAGAATTAAAAAAAAAAGTGCAAGATTCCATGATCTCATATTTGAAACTTGTATGGTATACATTGATATTATTGATATATATCATAATATATCATTGACATGACATAGTTAGGATGTATCAATGTATTCTTTAAAACTAAAACGTATGATATATGTTATGACACACATGTATATATGTATTTTATATTTCATGATATCACATGAAATTAAGATTTCACATTTTACAAGCCCACTTACCCGTGTAGGTTTTGCTGATTTCATCACTGCATCCAACGTGATCTCCTTTTGTGTCAAAACTAGCGGAAAAATCATTGTAATTATCATAACAGATACCAGATGAACGTGGTCTCTTTTTAAAGTCTTCATGATTGGTGCCATTTGGATTTCTCTATCCTAACTCAGTAACTGTAGTATGTAAAATTCCTTTTGATTTTTGAATTTATTGCGGCATAGAATCACTTGAATTAATGGCTGTACACATCAAAACCATAGATCTGTCTTTAATATATCCAGCAAACCATCCGTCAGATTTTAGCGGTGACCACTGTATAGAGTCTTATCCAGTTCATTAGTTGCATGTCTCCACCTAGAAAAGAAAGCACAAGTTCAATTTCCTTGAAAAATGCTTGTACAATACAGCTGTAACAGTCAAAGTTGAAAGATTGACCTTGACCTACTTACCCTTAGGTAGGTATGTACTACATGTATCAATACATTTAAATTTGGGTAAGGATATACATGTATCAGTTAACCATGTTGATCCAATTGGAACTTGGTTCTTGCATCTTTGACCTTGAACTTGACCTTTATCTTCCCTATATATACCATTAAATCAATAAGGTTACAGGTTGCTAATCTTGATCTGAATGAACTAACTTGGTCTGGATAGTTTGATAGTTTTTTGGCTTTTTTTTTTGTATTTATTCAGCAATGATCTTAATAATCATGATAATGAAAGTACAGTATGAGATAAAAACAAAACCACATGACTCTGTGGCAGATATTGGGGAATTGCTTTTTAATCAAATCAAAAAAACATACATTCACATGATTTAGTGTGTATGCATCTTCATGTATCAGTTTGACTTTTGACTTTCTGACCTCGAAATCACTGAAGTCCTTACTACAGCTGCTACTGGAGCATCTTCCTAATAACTTAACGTGTGCAAGGAAATAAACAAACCATCTGCTTGTGTAGGCTATCTTCTTGTCACAGCCTATACCGATATGTACAAACTAAATGTAACCTGGATATAAATAGAAGATGATGTATGTACCATTACTGTAGGGTCACTTTATAATACTATATATACAACATCAATGGATAAAGTTTATCCATTTTAATTTAAAGGATTTGTGAAGCATTACAAAAGAAAGATATACATGTACATGATATACAACCCCATATGTCCTATAATTAAGTTATGACTACATGTATGCAGACTATAACCAGACTTGTCAGAATGACAACATAGCTCGCCGGTGGCAACCATATGTAAATTGCAACAACAACAAAAAGTAGGTAAAATTTCAAGGTCAAGGTCACTAGGTCAAAATTTATGGTACGACATGAAAGGTCTTATCACAAGGAATGCACATGTGAAATATCAAAGCCCTATCACTTACCATTCAAAAAATATGGCCCAAGTTAAAGTTTTTGAAAAGTAGGTAAAATTTCAAGGTCAAGGTCACTAGGTCAAAATTTATGGTACGGCATGAAAGGTCTTATCACAAGGAATGCACATGTGAAATATCAAAGCCCTATCACATACCAATCAAAAAATATGGCCAAGATTAAAGTTTTTCAAAAGTAGGTCAATCTCCAAGGTCAAGGTCACAAGGTCAAAAATTTTGGTATCCATGGAAAGGTCTTGTCACAAGGAATACACATGTGAAATATCAAAGCCCTATCACTTACCATTCAAAAAATATGGCCAAGGTTAAAGTTTTTCAAAAGTAGGTCAATCTCCAAGGTCAAGGTCACAAGGTCAAAAATTTTGGTATCCATGGAAAGGTCTTGTCACAAGGAATACACATGTGGAATATCAAAGCCCTATCACTTACCATTCAAAAAATATGGCCAAGGTTAAAGTTTTTCAAAAGTAGGTCAATCTCCAAGGTCAAGGTCACAAGGTCAAAAATTTTGGTATCCATGGAAAGGTCTTGTCACAAGGAATACACATGTGGAATATCAAAGCCCTATCACTTACCATTCAAAAAATATGGCCAAGGTTAAAGTTTTTCAAAAGTAGGTCAATCTCCAAGGTCAAGGTCACAAGGTCAAAAATTTTGGTATCCATGGAAAGGTCTTGTCACAAGGAATACACATGTGAAATATCAAAGCCCTATCACTTACCATTCAAAAAATATGGCCAAGGTTAAAGTTTTTCAAAAGTAGGTCAATCTCCAAGGTCAAGGTCACAAGGTCAAAAATTTTGGTATCCATGGAAAGGTCTTGTCACAAGGAATGCACATGTGAAATATGAAAGCCCAATCTGTATTGGTTTAAAAGTTATAAGCAAGGTTAAAGTTTTTGTGCACGCGCACGCAGACGCAGACGCCAACGCCGACACCGGGGGTATGACAATAGCTCTCCGGACATTCGTCCCGGCGAGCTAAAAAGGACAGACAGACAAACTGCAAGAGTAAAACAGATATGCTTTAAAAGTTATCCTTTGTGCCATATCTTATCAAAGGAAACATGTAAAGTATATATCAGAGACTGTTGTAGCGGGCCTTTACACAGTGGAGTTTGGGGGGGGGGGGGAAGATACATGTAACATGATCAAAATAACCACTTCAAATAAAATGTAATTGACCATGAAGAAGCCTTAAATTTTACCTCCGACAAGAGTACATCTGTTTTGAGTATATCTAAAATGTATTGTATGTGCAATTCATGTAGGAATGCATACATGTAATGAAGTTACAAGAGTACCAATTGCAAGGTTTTAGCCAACAACACTTAGAGAGTCTCTCCAGTCCTGTGGTGCTGCAGTCATGCATCATCAGCAGCATCACTAGTTGCCCCCAAACTGAGCCAACTAGCCAACTTAACAACAGGGGCGTGTTACGTGAGAAGTTGGTCCTTTACTGCTTTACTATTTAATCCCTCTCTATCCCTCTACCCAAGGTAAAATTGGGTCCGCTTCAAACAGTGTTTTCAACATTTCCTGGAGCTATTGACTATTCAACAGAAAATAAAGCCACTGCATGAAGATAAATGTCCAATCCATTGATACCTACCACAAAACATGTAAATAGTCACAGTGCAACAATGCCTACATAGGCCCTGCCCTCCACTTGGAAGAAGAAGAAGAAGAAAACATTCAAAATAATTTGTTTATAAACGACTACTTGCTGGCAGCGCAAATAGAAACTCTTGAGAGAATGTAGGATCGTATGGCAAGAAGGGCTGAGCAGTTTTATGGCGGTACTGGTATAATGCGATAAGAGGCTTCGCAATAATACCACGGTATTTGTTTTCAAAAACCCGTTTTTGGTTATATTTTTAATCTTTCTATTTCGATATTGTTTCTTTGAAAATTATGAGCAAACATGAAACACTACTCAAAATACAACAATAGGGTAATTTAAATTAATTCAAAAGACGGATTCTTATCTACAAGTATGACCTTTAAATTAGAATGTCTTGAATTAACATCATGCTTATTCAAATTTTTATGTTTCGTCCAATTACAACAGTGTTAAAATAATGATCAGTTCTACAATTTTATGATTAGCAACTTTTATACATGATGAGATGTCGTACAGTATGCTACACAGCCTATTTAGATTCCAAGGAATAGATGTACAATTGTACGGTACGTCAACACACTACATGTCAAGGGCAAAAGAATAATCATTGGAATACTAATTTGCAAGAAAGACTTGACAATGTTAGCTCGATTCTAGTTCTTGATTAATTGGCAGATTGTTTACACATAATACGTTGTCTTGTAATTCAAAATCGTTTGCCTTAAATTTGATGAGGGTACCTTACATGTAGTTTCCTAGTGACTTTTTCACTGTCAGACCTGTCAAGGAGTGTCCGCTGATGTCCCAGCATAATTATCACATTAATACTTGGATGAAATTTTTTTTCAGCCGTATATGCATGCATGTATGATTTACTTCGAATGTTTTACATGTTTTAGAAGGATTTGTCTGCTGCTGCACGTGTCGATCATTACTTTGTGAAGACATTCCCCGATTTTCAATAAAATTTTAGAGGCAAAATTGAGTTAGGGAAATGAAAATCATAAGGAATCTCAATGCCATAAAATATTTCAATATACAAATGCAGGCTTTCTACTCTACCTTGATGAAAAAGTAGGAAAAAAGTAGTAGTCAATGAAAAAAGTAGGAATTAATAGGGGAAAAGAAGGAAATTTCCAATCACTTTTAGCGACAATTTTCAGTAAGTATTACACACAAATCACAGTAAGCAATGATCATGATGATTGTAGACTGGTAATCTTCAACTGTGAGGAAATCACAGAGAGAAATAAGGACAGATTGATTTTTCATGTCAAATATATAGTATGGGCGAGCAATGCGAACCCAAAAATTTTTAAAAACTTTGAATCAGATGTAGATGACATGCGAAGCAAGTAATTTTTTACTTTTGAGATGAAAAAGTAGGAATACAAAATGTAGTAGGAGGTTTTGAAGAAAAAGTAGGAAAAAATAGGATCAAAATAAAAAAGTAGGAAAAGTAGGAAATAGTAGGAACAGTAGAAAGCCTGCAAATGTATCGCAATATTTTTCGAAATATAGCAATATATCGCAATACAAGTTTGACCCGCAATAATACTCAGCCCTAATGGCAAGTCGACTGCGAGCTGAACCTATTGAATTTGCATTTGTAGTCGTATATAAACAAATTATTTTGAGTGTTTTGTGGTAGGTATCAAAGGATTGGACATTTATCTACATGCAGGTGCTTTATTTTCTGTTGAATATTAGCCTCAGAATTTTTAATGTTGAAAACATTGTTTGAAGCGAACCAAATTTTACTTGCGTTTCGTACCTTGGGACTGGAAGGGAACAATACGATATACTAGGGGGGTTTAGGAGAGTAGAATAATATAATCTTACACAACCATGAGCATGATGAGGGAGGTCGATCGATGGCGATTGCACAAATTTTGCAAGACCAAGATGAGCATGATGTCAAGACATGTTGAGTTGTGGACAAGCAAAACTTTTACACTCAGGTTGAGAATAAGCCATCCCTCCCTTGATGTGGTGTTTGACTGTTTTTCTCCCACGTTTCTACATGTTCTACTAGGAAAAACAACTCATAGATGTCATAATCACCTGCTTCCACATATAGTAACACCCTTTGGGAGCAATGACGTCAGAGGTTGGGATTGATTTATCTCAACCCAGGAAAATTTGAGAGATTCCTCAGTCTCAAGTGGGAAAAAGGGACTATCTTCTCACGTAATATGTGCCTGTGACTGAACAGTGCAGAGCACCCCCCCCCCCCAAACCCAAGATGGTGTGTATCAAGTTGCAACATTATTCAAATGAGAAAAACTCTCTCCCCTCCTTTCTCTACTTACTAAATTGGACAGCTGAAAGAAAGGGAAATAATCTAATGATTTCTGTGAACACACGTAGACCACAGGCACAGAGCCTATTTGAAGTGTATCTGTACGACTGTAGATTCATGGTAGATCCACATTCTTTTATTGATCTTGAATGCCTTGATGCTTATCTCAAGTTCATCAGCATAACTAATATTTGACATTCATCCAAAATTAAGATTGAAATTTCATGTGACTGACAAGAAAAACATACAACCTTCTGTAACAAATAATCCAGATGGTTTCTCTTCTGTTTTCCAATATGCAAATTTCAAAGGGAGATAATCCAAATATCTTACTTTCACTTTTAGACTTTTAGGTTCCGGATACCATCTATCATGCTGGTGATTGGCACTTGGAGTTTTAGTTTCGAAGCAGTTCAAAAAGCTTTTGGTTACATGAAGAATTCAAAAGATTCTGTTACCGCCGTGGAGAAAGGAATAAACAGTAAGAGTTATGTTGCTGCACTAGTACTGTACCATTATTCACCTGGAAAGGGGGGGGGGTAACTTCGTACCACAGGGGTGAGGTATCATCGCTTGGTCACAAACCCTTTCTTCAATACAAACCCTTTCTTCTATATGTCTTAAAAAATTAATTGAAAATTAAATTTATAGGAGGACACTTCCTACTGATAAAATAGCTATATAACTCTTTTGTACTCGATCATGACTTCCACTTTCGACCACTTGCATCTTTTAGGATGAACATTCGTCTTGAGATAACAAAACCAAAAATCGTATCAAATGGACCGTGAGTTTAGCCTGTAGGAAGGGAAAAAAGAGCAAGCCACGATCGATTACAAAGAGAGTGTCCTTCCCTTGGGGTTTTTGATATAGACATATAGAAGAAAGGGTTTGACAGTGTATTGAAGAAAGGGTTTGTGACCAAGCGATGATACCTCACCCCTGTGCTTCATACGATTCACGAAGACTATGTAAGCAAGGACTTATAAACATGATAAACAGGCACATATACTGTTTATAAGTCCTTGATGTAAGTTAGTCATAGATAAAAAAAGATTTTGAGATACATTTAATAATACACAAAAGGTAAAAATGTTTGTATTTGTGTATTGTATTCAGTTGTAAGTCAGGTTACTCAAGATTTCCGTTTGGAAAAAAAAAGATTTTTTTTACAGTGACGGTTTCTTTGCAATTCATGACGGTTAGCTTGCATGGAAGGCAGGGATTTTTTTACCCTTTGATTCCAGGGGTCTGGACCTTCATGATTGGGAAAAATAGCTATATTTGGTTGAAATTGGGGAAAAATTAAACGAATAAATTGAGAAAACAAACGAGACGTTAACTTGGTCGTTGCCATAGGGAAAGGGGATGGGCGGTTATTAACGGTTCGGTTTTTCAGATTTTTTCAATTTGAAATGATGGGTCACTGGCCACTAATGTAGCCTCAGATAAATTAATACGTGTAATTGGGACTGAGTTTTTATACACTTTCCTAGGGATTTTTAGGGGTTCTCCAGGGCCCCATTCCCAATGCTTAAAAACAGGCATTTTTCCCAATGTCTGAGCTTAAAATTCCCAATTTGAAAAAAAAATCAAATTCCAATAAACCAAGTATAAAAACCCTTTGAAATTACTGAAAATATATTCACAATTATCTGTTTTGCGATGTACACTATCTGAAATATAATATTCTAGGTACTACAGGTGTCTATATGCGTTCAGTAGCAAATGTCTGAAGATCTTTTTTTACATAGAGCATGTAGAGGGCGCCCCTCTATTCTTCGCTTAATATAATGATTATTTACATAAAAAAAATCTGTATTATCCAGCGTAGTGTTGATCAATACAAAATAATTCGAGATTACAATATATAGCATTTTTAAAAATGCCATTTAAAAGACGTTCTAAAAATATGCACCCGCCACTTTCCCCCTGATTTTATTAATAAGACTAACGTGCCCTAAGAAATTAAGTATAGAATACGGAAATGATTTGAAACTATACGTATTATCATAAATTCATATTACACGATAAAATTTATTAACAATCAGTGCCTGTGGCTGTTTGCCCGGAGAAACGGTCATCTCGTATAGTCTGACCAATCACTGTGAATCACGGAAGTGGCGATTTGTTTACATAATATTATATGCCTACCCGAATTCTTTTTCGGATCGAAGTAAATATTAATATTATGCGCATGTTTTTAATCCGAAAACTTAAATCATCAAATATTCTTACATTTGTTTTAATGCAATGTTTCTTTTTCCTTCATTATATAATATTGGGTGCACTTAAGGGAGTGTTACTTTCGTAGAGATAGAAAAATTTAAGCTGCAACATTTCTACTCCAACGAAAACTCTGTTAAAGAATTTTTGGGGTGTTGGGCACGACGTACAATTCAATCTTGACATGAATTCTACACAAAATATGCAGTAATACATGTATGATGTACATATTTATGAATGCATAAATTGATAATACTCATTGATTTCAATTTATGAAATGTGGCATAATGAAAATACAACTACCCTTACTACTTACCAAAAATGGCAAATGATTGAAAACATCGTTAATCTATAATATCAAATGAATTTATTTCATTCATGATTTTGACTAAAAATTTATAATATTTGTCTTTTTTCCCCAAAGAGATAACATGCATACTTACATATATAGTTTATGGTAAATCCAGTATATAAATTTTCACTCTATGGCAATATTTTCCGTACTGCTAATATATTTAATCCTTAAAAATCAGCATGTAGTACATTGTATGGGGAATACACAGATATGAGTTCTCAGGTAGTTATAGTGTGGTCACACAAAAAACGTTATCAAGGTAGGAAGGAACATACAAAACTCCTGTTTTATCGACGTAACTGACATATTATTAGTGGATTACAACCAAATATCAGTACATGATCACCTATATCATGACTTTTTGCCCGCGGGCACCTGACGTCATGGACGGCGCCAGAGAGCGCTGGACGATGGGCAGTTTATGATGTCATTTGAAATATTTCATTTACCCAGCATACTTGTACATATGCACCAATCAATTACATGATAGCAGATAGGGTTACATCCATATCTTTTTTTTTATTTTTACATTCCTTTTTCATTAATTTGCAAAGTTATGAATTCGATTCTTTTCTTGGACAAATTCCATCATACATGTATGAATTTTTGGATTTCCACCTTTAGTTGTCAAAGTCTTATAGTCCCTACAGTTTTCTTCGGTACCACTGGGTAGCCGGACTAGTGAGAGGGTCGTTTGCACGTAATCCGGATAACAACATCATTTGCTATTATTGTTGAAGATGCCGTCGTACATGTAAGTCAACACCAGTTGCCCATTGGTTACGTTGGCTTTTGTGTTTAGTGCTTTGATGCCGTCTTTGGTTTTTGTTCTTCCTTGTCCCTTTGGTGTCCCTTGTTGTACTTGTCTACCCTCTGTTTCTCATGAATTTGTTTGTTTCTGTGTTTTGCATGTTTTGTAGATATTGTTTTCATTTTCGTGCGTGAACATCGACGGCGGCTGTAGCTAGCCAAACAGGTGATTCTTTCTCTTCCTGGGCGCCTGGTCCCAACTCTAGCTTGCTAGGGGTCTGTCGATGCTCAATTTGGTGCTCTATTGTGAGTGCTGTTGAGATTGTCGTCAGGATCTTCTTTATCTCATTCTTGTTGGTGTTGCAACCGAGTTCGTTGGATACCTCCTCCTTTCTTCTGTATAGGATATTTCATTAAATTTTTTTTTCTATTTTAAATCTTGTCTTTTATGCCGATGTCAGATTATATAAGAAAGTGATTTTTTACATATATCTATTTATCATACAAAATTATATAAAAGTTATGCCATAAAGAATTTTGCTTGTATTTTTGTCGACTTTATGTGTGTTACATTACACAGCTATAGAGTCTGATGAGAAGTATGGCCTTTGTATTGTTGGAAGAGGCGGACCCAGGAATGCTGATGGCTATCTGGAAATGGACGCTGCCATTATGGATGGACCGTCTCATAAATTTGGTGCCGTTACTGCACTGAAAGGGTAGGGAATTATGATTGTGGACGGACGACAGACCGCGGGTGATTACATAGAAATACGTTTAGTATGTACAGCTAATGGATGTATTTTACTTTTCATTACCTATTTACGACTTAAGTAACCTAAAATGTTGCAATAAGATGATTTTTTTTCTATTTTAGATTTAAGAACATGTAAAGTTGCATATCTTTTCCTAACTAGAGATATTTTGTTGTTGAAACAACGAAAAAGTCAGTTTAAATTAACAAAGTCAAAAGTATAAAAGTTTTCACCGCGCTCATTTTGACTTTCATTCCTTCCCCCTTTCTATCATTTGTTTGTCTGGATGCGTAACGAAAATGTGGTTTGAAAATATTTCATTTTACTATTGCATGGAAAACAAAGAGAGCAGCGTTCAACAAAGTTATGAAAAAAACCTTTTTCAGGATATCTACCCCAATTTCCGTGGCCAGGTGTGTAATGGATAAAAGTCCACATAGTATGCTGACTGGTGATGGTGCACTGAAATTTGCAACAAATAACGGATTCAAAGTTGATGATGCATTATTAAACCCTACTGTATCAGATGATACGGCAAGTGACATCAATATCAGGAAACTTTGAAAAGACACATTCATTGCAAACTTGTGCAAAGGATAGGACAGGATATAAGTAACAAAGTCCTTACATATATTTTAACGCAACAAAATTTTAGAGAAATCAGGTTTAAAATGGGCAAATTGATACAGCTTATTGTTGAAATATAATACTGTGGAAAAAATCACTTTTGACTTTTTATAGGAGTTGGAATCAAAGATATTTCATGATGCACACGATACCTTGGGCCTGATTGCTACTTACGCCGACGGGTGTGACATTGCTGTCGGTAATTAATATCTTTATATATTCGATGCATGAGTTTATTTTAAAATAAACACTTGAAAATAATTAAAATCGAACAAAGTAAATGTTGAAAAGAGCTTTACAAGAGCACGATGTACTACAGTGGAACACACCGGCAAGACCGCACCAAACGATGGACACCAGACATAACAACCAGTTCAACAATTAACAGCCTTGGGGCAATGGACCAATGAACAATGGGCCAACAAACAAAGCAGGCATATTAACTTAAAGTCTGTAAATATGCATCCGGTACAGACTTTTAACGACCATTTCCAATATATATAGCAAATGGTGAAGTAATCCGGAATTTCCCTCTTATACCAAGACCATGTCGTGGAGACAAACAAACAGAAACAAGACGTAAAAGCGGAGGGTCCTACTATACACACAACAGTGGCGTAGCTACCATATATGCTTGTATGCTCAAGCATACACATCATTTTGACAAAAAAAAAATTTTTCTTTGAAATACAATAAATTTTCACTAACTAACGTGCAAAGCGTTGCTGATAAGTTTGCCAATGCCAAAGAGCGCCGTTTATTATTTAAGTGACGCAATAACTTCAGCTATTTTGACCAACAATTAAAGTTTCGGGTCTGCTTCGCGGCCAAGATTACACTGTGTTCTCAGCTGATATTGTTACTGATGTTTTATGTTTCTGGATTAAAATTTTCCATTTATAGAGTTATTAATGTTAATTTCAAGACTTGTCTGGGCTTCCACTAAAATCAAACATCATCACGGTTATGTACCGGAAAAAAAAAATCATAATTATTATCAAAAGGTCGCTATTTTTACTATATTAGGTAGAAATTTAAGAATAATCTGATCTATAATTTCGTGGTCAGGGAAATGGCCTCTGCTGTGTTCTTATCTTCAAAAATGTTCCGGGGGGGGGCATGCCCCCGAACCCCCCTAGTGCGCTCGCACTAAAAATTCATGCATACACATCTTTTTGGGTCTAGCTACGCCACTGCACAAAAATAAGACTCTTAGCATTAGACAAAAGAAAATCAACTTGTATCCTGCTGGCATACGCGAGTCCACGATCAATTACATGTACATATATATACAGTACTCAAAAAGTCCGACAAACTTTTTGATGGACAATGGATCAAGGCCCAGTCTTCTTTGACGAAATTTCGACAGATCTCGTCATGGAGTTCTGTTGTCACGATTGGTATTGTGCAACACTGGAAAATATGCTTTAAAAAAGTGAAGATGGGTCTTATGTCATGCGTAATTTCTATTGATGACTTCACGATGATATCCTCGGCTACATGTAAGAAGGTGACTGATTGTCTGTATCGGCTTTGTACGGAAGCTTATTAGGGCCGCAGCATTACTTTTTTATAATTTGTTATATCACATTACTAATTTGATATTTCAACTTATTAATTTGATATAACAACTTATTAAGTTGATAAAACAACTTATTAATTTGTTATAACAACTTATTAATTTGATAAAACAACTTATTAATTTGATAAAACAACTTATTGATTTGATAAAACAAGTTATTAATTTGATAAAACAACTTATTAATTTGTTATAACAACTTATTAATTTGTTATAACAACTTATTAATTTGATAAAACAAGTTATTAATTTGATAAAACAAGTTATTAATTTGTTAAAACAACTTATTAATTTGATAAAACAACTTACCAATTTGTTATAACAACTTATTAATTTGTTATAACAACTTATTAATTTGTTATAACAACTTATTAATTTGATAAAACAACTTATTAATTTGATAAAACAACTTATTAATTTGATAAAACAACTTATTAATTTGATATAACAACTTATTAATTTGATATATCAACTTATTAATTCGATATAACAAGTTACTTGTTTTATGTAATTTTCATCTTGAAATGATGATGTAGAAGAGATGATTAAGCGAATCAAGAGACCAACAGAGTATAATTGGACAGTATCTTATGCTGTAGCTTTACACTTTCATGTATAACTACATGCACAAACAAAAAAACATCCTTCCCAATAAATTTATGATGGATTAGTGATTATTTTAGTTTTTTAATATCATTTGATATGATCATAACTTGGTCCATGAATGACTGACCACCCTTTAGTTCATTAGTCTGCCAGTTGCAGCAACAGTTTTTCCCCATAGTAAGTTGTTGGAGAACCATTCGCTTTCGATTAAACATCCAGCTCAGGCGGACCATCAACATTTATATGTATGATTTTTAATCAAGCCCTTGACCTTGACCTTCTGACCATAATGTGCACTAGCATTTATAGACAATTATAATGAAGATATGATCACTTACGGCATTAAGTAAAGTTGATTTCTTGCTTGTTTGTATTTATAATTTTTCAATAAAGAATGCTTTAAACAGGTACCCACCTTAAGTGTAAGTGTGTGTGTGTGGGGGGGGGGGGGCGCTCGATTTATAATTGCTCTATAGAAACTTGTGCCCCTCTTTCCCAATCAGACCCTGATTCCGCATCTGTAAAGATTTCTAACAAAGTTGTAATGGATGTCAAGGGCTCCTATTGGATGGTTTTCCGAAGTCAAAGGGAAAACAATATGGAATTTCAAAATAAATTAAAGAAATCAATTTTTCTCTATCACCATGTTATCATATTTATCATGTATACATGTAGCTCACAGAACCCCGGTAGTGGGGGTTGCAAACACATGGATCCAGGAAGGGGGTGTATTGTCTGTTTAGGAGGGTCCAGCCTTTGACTTTGAAAAAGTTTACACGTAAAGATAAGAAAATCATAACGGTAATTTTTGGCAATTTCCAGGAGACATCCTTATCCCTCCTCTAGAACCGCCCTTGCACACGATACACAACACTATGGTTTGCGGGAGGAGTAGAACTTGAATTTGAAGACGTTTAACATTTGAACGAAAATTGTAATAATGGACTTTATAATAACTAACTTGAAACATTTTATAATACTTGTGTTTTTCAACCATATCCTTATTTTCATTTTCCGGACCTTAAATTGGCGGAGTTAAGAGTGGTGGGACGGGGGCGCAATCCCCTCCCACATGAATCGTCAAAGTAAAATGTTTTTGTTGGGGGTGGTGGGGGTTGGGAGGGAGGCTTAAACGTCTATGTGAATAGGCTGTTTTGAGTCGCAACTTTTCGCCGGGTCGCTGTCGCTCGCTACCTGATGGATTTACATATCATTTTTTTAATTCAAAACAGAAAAGCAAACAAACAAACAAAGCAAAACAAAACACCCCCCCATAAAAACAAATAAAATAAAACACCGCTAAAGACGGTATGGCCGGATTGCAAAGTAAGTTTTTGTCACTAATTGGGTTAAGGTCAATAGGTCAAATAATACAGTATAAATTGAAAGGTTTTGTCAGTATAAAATAAAGTTTCTACTGCACACGTACAGTTCCATAGATTTTGCTCATAAACCAGGAACTTTAACCTTAATCCTTAACTAGGTCAAAGTCCAAGGTCAAGGTCACTAGGTCAAATGTTACCGCATAAATTGAAAGGTCTTGTGATGGGCAAGCTTCGTGTATAATATAAAGTTTCTACTGCATATAGTTCCTTAGATTTTGCCTCAACCAGAAACTTTAACCAAATTCTTCAACTAGGTCAAAGTCCAAGGTCAAGGTCACTAGGTCAAATGTTATGGCATGAATTGAATGGTCTTGTCATGGGCAAGCTTCATGTATAATATAAAGTTTCTACTGCATATAGTTCCTTCGATTTTGCCTCAACCAGAAACTTTAACAAAATGTTGACGGCAGACGGACAGACAGACAGACAGACGGACGGACGGACATCGTCAATCTATAGGCCGGAATTGCTTTGCAATCCGGCCAAAAACCCCAAGGAATTACCATTTCATGCTTAATAGCCAGTATTACTAGTATTATGTATTATAAACTCTTCCACACCCGAACCTAACTTTCAATAATTTTTGACCGGTCTTTTCAGATATTGTCAACATATTATTCATTCAAGGGATGGGATTAGTGGTGTGACCCCCCCCCCCCCCGAAAAAAAAAATCGCTGGCTCGCTTCATTCCCTATCATGCAGCTTCTATAAAAACGATTTTCCGTCCGAGGGGACAGGACGTCCCCCCCCCCACCCATATCCGTCCCTAAACTCAAATCCTGTATCCGCCTCTACCAAGTAAATTAAATATATTGAAATTAATAAGGGGTCACTTTGTCCATTGTCCGTCTGTAAAACTTTCGATGTCACACCCATAACTTTTGTTTTGGATTTGATAGGATTTTGATATTTCATATGTGTATTCCTTGTGACAAGACCTTTCTACACATACCATTATTTTTGAACTAGTGACCTTGACCTAGATATTTGACCTACTTTAAAAAAATTAAGATTGGTATCTTTTGATTGGTTAGTGATAGGGCTTTGATATTACATGTGCATTCCTGGTGACAAAACCTTTCTACACATACCTCATTTTTTGATCAAGTGACCTTGACCTAGATACTAGTATTTGACTCACTTTTTCAAACAATGAAGATGGACTATATCATTTGATTAGTAAGTGATTAGATTTAATAGGGCTTTTATATTTGACATATGTATTTCTTATGACTGGACCAATCTACAGTTTTGTACCAGTGTCTTTCCAAATGCTGTACACTGGTCAACGGTGACGACGGGATTCCACGTCGGACCTTGTTCAAATCTCGGCAGAGTTCTAAAACTTGCTTCAGATCCTCTGTCCTATCTGAAAGTTGGTCAGACTTCTCGGGTGAATGATCTTGAGCGCGCTTCAGCCAGCAGAGCACATACTATTATACGCATGCCATAGAATTTTTAGATCCATTTACGCGCACGTAATCCGGATTACTGCACAATTTGCTGATAGCAGTAGGCCGTCCAAAGTCGGTGCCGGGTGCACATTTATCTCCTTCCATTTATGTGTTGTAAATAATGTTTGTGTCGATTTTTATACCCCTCGCAACAAAGCTATGTGTGTGTAGGGGCGGGGAGGGGGCGGGGTTGTTAATACTGTATTCATCCTGTTTGTCCGTCCGTCTGTAGACGAGAGCTTGTCATCGCAACTCATCCCAAACCATGGCTGGATTTCAATGAAACTTTACACAATGAAAGAACATGATATGTAGATGTGCACGAAGAAAGGGGATTGCTGTCGAAAAAGTTAGACTTGAGTTATGGCCCTTGGACTTAGATTCTTCATGCATTAAATTATTTTCAATGTCAAACCTTGTCACCGCAACTCCTTCAAAACCATTTGAAAGATTTCAATGAAACTTTACACAATGGAATATCATAATATGTAGATGTCCATGAAGAAAGAGGTCTGCAGTCAAAAAGGTTATAAAAGAGTTATTGCCCTTTTACTTAGATTTTTAAATATTGAATCTTGCCATCACTCATCCCATAAGGCTATCTCATATATATGTATCATTAAACATTTTTAAAACATTCTATAGTAAGTATTTTATTCGACAAAATGACCTTAACCCTGAATAATGACCTTATATGAGAGAATATCCATTTGGAAAATATATAATGTCAGGTCTTAAAATGGATCTGTTCAGAGGGGGTATAATTCGTCAATTTAGGGCATTTAGGGCAGTTTTCATTTTGTATGATGTTCTAGTGAATATTGTCGTGTCTATTTGCGGTTTGTAGTTTTGTTTGATGTCATTTATGTGTCGCTTTCTTGTGGGTTTGTTTCACTGGGTCAGTGCAAGGTGGTCATGCTGAAGATTCGATGAGAGCTTTCTTTTTTTAAACAAAATCTTTGGCCTTTCTATCTTGACCTAGATGATTGACCTTTCTTTTTTTCTGAAAAATTGACCATGTCTTTTGATTTTTATGTAATAGGTCAGATACATTGTATTCACATGTATAATTTTGACGTAGAAAAATTGGCCAACACATCCACTTTTGAAATATAAGCCTCTTCACAGGCGACACAAGCATTCCTTGGATTGTTATCTTTTAAATATAATTAAACATCTTCATGGTAGAACACTTTCTTGTTCTCTTATGGTCTCTATGTTACATAAATCCCTTAATCTCAGTGACAATGGTAGGTTGATATATCAGATTAATAAGTTGTTATAACAAATTAATAAGTTGTTTTATCAAATTAATAACTTGTTTTATCAAATTAATAAGTTGTTATATCAAATTAATAACTTGTTATATCAAATTAATAACTTGTTTTATCAAATTAATAACATGTTTTATCAAATTAATTAGTTGTTTTATCAAATTAATAACTTGTTTTATCAAATTAATAAGTTGTTATAACAAATTAATAAGTTGTTTTATCAAATTAATAACTTGTTTTATCAAATTAATAAGTTGTTTTATCAAATTAATAAGTTGTTATAACAAATTAATAAGTTGTTTTATCAAATTAATAACTTGTTTTATCAAATTAATAAGTTGTTATATCAAATTAATAAGTTGTTATATCAAATTAATAACTTGTTTTATCAAATTAATAAGTTGTTATATCAAATTAATAACTTGTTTTATCAAATTAATAACTTGTTATATCAAATTAATAACTTGTTATATCAAATTAATAACTTGTTATATCAAATTAATAACTTGTTATATCAAATTAATAACTTGTTTTATCAAATTAATAACTTGTTTTATCAAATTAATAAGTTGTTTTGTCAAATTTATAACTTGATATATCAACTTAATAAGTTGTTATATCAACTTAATAAGTTGTTATATCAACTTAATAAGTTGTTATATCAACTTAATAAGTTGTTATATCAACTTAATAAGTTGTTATATCAACTTCATAAGTTGTTTTATCAAATTAATAACTTGTTTAATCATCTTAATCAGTTGTTATATCAAATTAATAAGTTGAAATATCAAATTAGTAATTTGATATAACAAATTATAAAAAAGTAATGCTGCGGCCCTAATAAGCTTCCGTAGCTTTGATTTAAATCCATAAGAGTATTTTTTTTATGCACTGCTCAAAAGGTGTGATATTTCATTGTATGCTTTACTACAATACATAATTCATTTAATGATCGTTGATATCTATTTTGAATTATGAATAATATTATTCAAATAGGAGTATCGACTAGTGGAATGCCAAAAAAGCACTACGGGCGAGTGGGCGATAGTGCATTGCCCGGATCTGGGCTGTACGCAAGTAAGCCTAAAATCCTTTGAATAGAGAAGCGTATTTAAGCATATTTAATATTTTTGTTTTTGACATAATATCTTTTATATCCCGGATCTTGTCACTTGCTTGCAGATGAAAATTTGTATGTTTAGCTCTCTGTGCGTGGCAGAGGTGGGGGGGGGGGGGGTTCTTTTGTGTATACATGTACATGTGTCCTTCGCCCAGAATGATTTTTTTCTCTCAAATGTTACGATGATAAACGCTAAAAAGCTTTATTAAGCCAACGGGCTACTATGTTATTTAGTCATTTAGTTAGTATTTAGTTATAAACAGTTTTGTTGATTCCAGACGAATTTGGAGCAGCTTGCTGCAGTGGTGATGGTGATGAAATTCTCAAATTCTGTCCAGCCTTTCATGCTGTCCATCTGATGTCATCTGTAGGTATATCCTCTAGTACCATAATCCAACATCGTTATGTGTATTTTGTTTGAATACATTTGTATTTCTAAAAAAATCGCGCAATTTTGGATTCTTTCAGAGGAGACATATGAGTGAAAATTTAAGGTCAAGTGTTGCATGCATTTGATGGATACTTATTTGTGTGTTTGAAGTATGTTTTATAAACATTTTGGAAACTTCAGTGTTTTTACTATTATAGGGAATGACACCGCAACATGCGTGTGAAGAAGTTGTGGAATCAATCAGAACAAAAACTGAAAATACTATAGAAATTGGAATGATTGCTGCCAACGTTAAGGTGATTAATTGATTAATGTCTACTATATGAAAATAATTTAAACCAATCATTTCTTGAAGTTTTATCAGATTTTAACGTTTTATCAGATTTTAACGGTTTTTTTTTTCTTATTCCTTTTCTGGAATGCTTTTTATAGATATTATATTATCTAAGAACTTTAAATATGGAGGTCAGATTAAAAACTGTGAAGAGAGGTTCCCAGATCGCTCTTAAATATTTGGATTTGAAGTATTTCTCATGTCTTCTTTGATAGGGTGAATTTGGAGCATCTACTACAGTAAAATCATGGACTGATCCTTTGACGGGTTCCAAATACCAAGGCTTTCCTTACGTCGTGATGACGTCAGCAAAACAGCAACCAATTATCGCCTTAGCTGAAGTAAAACTTTGACATGATGATCGAAAATACAACAAAATGACAATAAAAAAAGAACCTAGGATAACAGTCATTGATGTAGATATATGTACGTGTATTAGTATTTATGTACAGCTAGTGGAAGAGTTTGGTGTACAGATGTTTCGATCATTGCCTCGTCTCCGAGCTGGTTCAGAGAGGCATTGCGGATCCCAGTTAAGAGAGTGAGAGAATATTATAACTGCAACAATTGGAAATAAACTGTCAAATTGAATCATTCAAGAGGGCGCTACTGAAACTATTTATGATGGCGCCGCCGAAAGCATCACTGATGAGAATTTAATATTCGAAACACGTGTCTGGTGCATGTAAATTGATTTTGAATTTTCTTCAAGAAGGTAGAGAGTTGGAACCCTTCGACATTATCAAAAATTGAGAGAATTATAAAGGGCACATGGCACAGATTGCGATTAGAGATGTTAACTCTACAGCGGTCAGTGAGGAAATGACAGGATTACCTGTCTTCTTTTATAGTCCCCACCCGGCCTTTAAAAAAAAACGAACAAGTTATTTACTTATTACACTTCAAATGTCTTTTACTTGCTTTTTTGCAGATATCAAGTGCATGATCGTTCATATACATATATAATAATTAACTTCAGTACATCAGTGAACGCTAAATGCACATGGACAAACAGGCAAGATCACAACATGCTATCATGCACATGGTCAGGAGATGAAACTCTATTTAAAAGTTGCATGCGTATTCCTAGTGACCAGTCCTTTCTAACTATGTTTTTTTTTTCGGTGTCTAGGAAATTTGGCCCATCTTGCGAGCGGGAGTACCTGTCGCTGTGACGTTTGCCCCCTTCGCCCTCGCCCTCGCCCTCGCCCTCCTGGCAGTGACCCCAAACAAGTGGCGGACTCAGGCCGGGTGGAGGGGGCGTAATCCACCCCACCCCCACTAAAATTGGCAAATTATGGGTCCCTGGGTCATAATATAATTTTCCATCTTCATAAAGAGTAAATATTTGTATATATTAGGTATTACATGAGTAACTCTGATACCTCGAACAGGGTTGCCAATAGTCTTGAAAAGTCAGGGAAATTGCTTTTTTTTTTTATAAATTCGAAATCAGTCAAAAATTACCATAAAATAAGGTCAAAATTAAGGCCTATTTTTGTCCAATTTTTACCATTTTTAAGCAAAAATAAAACAAAATGTCAGGCTGATAACACCATCACTGTTGTCAGAACAAAATAGATTTCATGTGACATATATAATCACTGAAAAAAATAAGTGGGACCTTGTTTTGTTTTCCTTCATTTTGAGGTCAAAAATGGTTGCCATGGCAACTTTTCATTTGATATATGATGACTATATCTTTTCAAATTGATTTTTATCATGGTTGAAATAACTTATATTGCTTAAGCTTTATGTAGGGACAACAGAAGAAATTATTCTTGATTTGAGCACTTCCAAAATCTGTCAAGGTCATTGACTCTAAGTTCAAGGTCAATTCAAAATATAGGTTCCAATTTCAATAAAATTTACATTCTTGTTATTATTTATTGTTACTTATTTTAGGTTTGACTGTCATAGATGTATATTTGTAACCAAAATACTTCTTTCTAAAATCAGGACCGATAGTTGTAAAAACATTACAATTTTTAGTTCAGAACATTTTTCCTTAATAAAATAAGTGCCAGACAAAAATCATGATAATCTCACATTTTTTTTTTTTTATATGTATGAAATATTAGCTACAAGTCAAGGATGTCATTGATTTTGACATTTTTGCAACTTTGGTCAATAAATAGGGGATATATCCAAAATCATTATGTATGTGTTTGTTTTACTCAATACCACATGATATTTGAGTAACTGCCTCCATATTTTTGAAAAATCACAGAATTTTGCCAAATTTTGTGTATTGCGTTCAAGATTACCTTGACATTGGGTCCTGTGACCTTGAAAACTTTTAAGGTGATTTTTAATCAATAATGCTCTTTTATATGCACTGATAAAAATGCTTAAAAATATATAACGGACGGCTAAAAATTTACCAGTAAATTAATTTATGTGTAATAGCACTGAACAGAATGTCACCATGGTAACCATTTTTCATACCCTTTTGAATAAAATTGTGAAGAGGTCCCATTCAAATTTTAACATTTTCTTAAAGATCGAGGATTAAACTTAAAAGATAATTGGCAGTAGAAATCAAGTTAGCCTGGCATTTCAGATTATTTGCTCTAGAAATTGAGCAAAATCATGTTAAATTAGGAGCTTTTTCAAAACAGGTTTTTGCCTACATTTTGAGCATACTGACAAAAACAATAGCGGGCGGAAGCATACTTCTTGTGTAGTATCTATACAAAGAAAGATATAAAGAGAAAAATAAAGGAAATTTCAGTTGACTATAATAGCCGTTACCATGGAAACGAGCCTTGTGAAAATGACATTTTACAAGTATTCTACTGATGCGTAAAATATTTCAAACATGGTTTCCATGGCAACGAAAACTTAATTTGTAAAAAAAAAATTATTTTTGTCTCAGTACATCATATACACCTTCCATACCAAAAATCTCCAAAATTGGAAACATGCTATTTCCACGTGCTATTGAAATTATTTTGGTCCTTACAGAGAATTGCTTTTAAGATTGAAAGTTTAAGAAAACTATGTTTATTATTGGCTTACATTGTATTTCATGTTGATTTATTATTGAAAACTAAACATAACACAATAAAACAATATGAATTTATACTAGTATATATGGGCAGATTGGAC
Source organism: Pinctada imbricata (assembly GCA_033119305.1). Taxonomy (NCBI): domain Eukaryota; kingdom Metazoa; phylum Mollusca; class Bivalvia; order Pterioida; family Pteriidae; genus Pinctada; species Pinctada imbricata. Next base: position 52,546,573 of record VSWD01000007.1, read on the forward strand.
GGCTATAATGGGAAGATCAGGAGGCCGTTTGAATATTTGGCGGTTTTGGTTAGTGAAGAATATGAATTGGTCTGGGAAAAGTAAGGGAATTTAGTTCACCGAGAGTGCAGGTAACCCTGTCGAAGTAATTCCGCAATACCGGACGGAGTCACGAAAAAGAGTCTAAGGAGGGCTGAAATCCAGGAGACTAACTGAGACCCCTCGCCAATTTTACGCCCCCTAACTCAAAAGCTGGATCCGTCACTAAAAATCCTTTCAGACAATTTTCGCTCAAATCTGGCAGGACCATGTATGCTTTTTGTTGTCTCCTAAAATCGACTTCTCCAAAATTAAATTTTGTCATCAATTTTCATATATGTTTTCTCAATGAAAATTGATAACAATTAAAATTTAATCATGCAAAGGCAACAAGATTTAAGATTGTTCAGATGCCCGCTCGATATTATTATAACAGCTAATTATAAGAAGTCAAGTTGTGGAAAGTTATTTTCAATGGAAACTGAGGAGCTTCTTAATTTTTGTCTTCAAGCAACCTGAAGTGAAATTAGTTGAAAGTTTGCCCCAAAATGATATTTTTCCAGAAATTTGGAAAAATACTCCATTTTCTGAAGCCTAAATTCCAGACTGAAATTGGCAAAGGAATTAAGTGAAAGATTAAGTATCAGCCTAAATTGTAGAATATATTTTTTAAAGAAATTCATTACCTCTTGAAACATTATTTTTGCATTTCTTTACTAAACCATACAGACAGCAAAGGGGGACGGCAGTGACAGCCCCCATAAATGTTGTGAATCATAGATAACGCAATCATTTTTTCATCTAAGCGGCCCAGACTCGTCGCAACCCCCCCCCCCCCCCCCCCCCCTTCCCAACTCAGGGTAAAAACCGGATTCTAAATATCAGTTTCGACTTGAGATTTTAGTTTTACAAATGGCTGACGAGAAACGAGAAGAACTGGAGGAAAAAGTTGAAGAGGCAAATTTAAAATTAAATGAAGCCAGATTAGACGAGAAAATACTGAAAAATAACCAATGTGAACAGGAGGAACAAACAAGGGAGCTGACACAGACCGATCATCTCAATAAACGATTGCTTAGTGCATTTCTTGACAGAATAAATTCGCGACAACAGGCGGATACACAAAACCACTCACTGTACAACACTGGTCACCCTGTTGACAACAGAGACGTTATTGATTGTGAAACCGATGAATTCAGAGACGATAAAATCTAGGCTATAGGACTATGGAAAACAACATCACTGTTATAGGCATCTCTGGGTAAATGCGTTATAGAATTTCCTGTTTGTGCAGCTCATTTTGAAAGTTGGAAAATTGAAATTTTGTCTATTCGGATTGATATTCAAATAGGGGGTAGCTCTCAAACTCTCATTATAAATGATACTAGTTATATGGAATTTTGTAACTGTTAATATGAACTCATGGCAAAGCCATCAAGAGGACGAAGTCAAAACCCTATTATTTGCATTTATTCTGTACATACACAGCTCGCTTCGCTCGCTCGCTAATCAAATAAATCTAACAATATCACTGAGATATCCCAATCATGGCGTTAAAGATTTTAAAAAAGCTTGGTCGACGGTATATTTTATAGATGCATTGACGGATGGACTGATTTTTTTCAACATCAATGACTAGTGATCATGGTGATGAACCAATTAATTGTCACCACGATGATCGATCGCCAAAAGTCTTCCTATTTTGATTGTCCATTTCAATTTAGTGTTACTGAAAGGATGATGTTTGGAGTTTAAATTTAATATATTATATATATATATATATATATTTGTTGTTTTTCCAAAATGTTTTCTGATGTACATGTATGAATAAGTGTCAATGACTTAAATGTAAATATTTTTCAGCTTCCCATATAATTTTCCTATAAATGCTCCGAAAGTCTAATTAATAAAATATTATCATCAAATAAATTCCGATTTTATGAGAGGAGGGTTTCTCAACCTTGAAACTTATAATCTATATGTAAACCAGTGAGAAATAATAATTTGTCTTTTTTTCTTCTTTTGCTTAATAATGTTTACTGATTGACTGTTGATTATATTGATCATTGAGTTATATGTATTATTCATGTCATAACCTCATGGAAATAGAAAAAAATAACTTGAATGAATGAATGAATGAATGAATATGTTAAAGACCATTACATTAATCCTTGATTAAAGACCAAAAAGTGCTGTCCTATCAAAAATTCATGGGGAACACAGTTTTTTTTAAAATATGATGTTTGTTGCTTGGTCATGAGTGTCTGAAAAATACGCCAGAGTGTCAGTGGCCTTTGCATTAAATTATCATGAGGAAGCAGTTGTAACCACGGTCGAGGGAGGAGCCCTTGGGGGGGGGGGGGTTTCCAGTGCAAAAAAGTAATAGACCAGCTTGAAATATCTTGCCAAAGAAGAAAAACAAAATTTATCAACAAAGTATTGTTGAAGTAGGTTGCTGGTTCCTGACCCCCTCTCCCTCGATCCCTTCCAAAATAATGATGAAAATAATATTTATCCACCTGAAATATATAATTATACTAATGTTTTTAATCAATATTTTGAGATAAAGATATGTACACTTACATAATAGTGCCAGCAAAAATTTCATTAAAACCATCTCATATTAGTAAAATAATAAATCGTGCCCCCCCCTCCCAACCCAACCACCACATTTCCTCTATAGATCCATGCTTTCCTTTGAAAAAAAAGATTATAGACCCAACAAGAAATATAAATATTATCAATTTGAACATTATTTTTTTCTGACTTCATTTTTTTTATGACTGGTGATTGCTCCCTGTATATTCACATGTGTACTATATATAGACGACCTAGTACAGGTGTGCGAGTGACCGAGATTTACAATGTGACGTAGTCAATGACGCACCATACCAGACGAAGTTCGAGGACTGACTGCAGTGTGCATAGCGCTTGTGGGTTTTCACCCTCAACCATTATTAACTGTTTGGGATGTACGATTTCGGGTATTAGTGGATCAGACTTATTCAGAATTAAGGTTGAAGGTTTGATCTACTTTTGTCATTCATCTTCACCATGCAATCTGATGGTGTTTGTGTTGAGGTAGGTTTTCCATCTTGTAGTTTCGCTTTAAATCGATTTGTTACGCACTATGTACATGTGTAGCACTACGGATTTTGTGTCGATTCAGCAATTGCAATGTCATAATGATCTTACGATGATGAAATGTTTCATCTAATGTTTTAATCTCCGTGAAAAGAAGCATTTTCCTCCGGTTTTTCGTTAGGTTGAAGAGCAGTACACAAAACTTCTCGCGCACTTGCATGTACGTTACACATTACGTCATTCGAAATTTGAATGAAGATTTTTGTTTACAAATAAATAATTCTAGATATATATACTGAAATAAAATTAGTGTGTTCAATCGGTCAATTTTTATGGATAAATTATTTTAATTTTATTTAAAAATGTGTAAATCTCCAAGGAAAACCGCACGTGAGACCTTCGATACAAGATGGCGACTTCCATAAAACTTTGCAAAATAATCACAATTTTCGAAGATTTCTATGCTTATTTCCCATTTAAAGTATCTGGGAAGATACGGACAACTTCGTAACTTTGTTCTCTTACGACGAAAACCATTAAAGTTCATTTTGATGGGAGGAATAGATCAATATGCGTATATTTCAGCGCATTCTAATTTTGACAGACAAAAATCGAGTCCATTAGTGTACAGAGGGAAAATCTATTTATAGTAAATTTTACAGACTTTTCTTATCTTTTAGAGGACTTCGTCCTCTATAATTGTCCCTATGACCAATCATACCGTAGGTACACTCACAGTGAAAGAAAAAAGTTTTAGATGGGGAGTTTTCTTCCTAATTAAAGGGTGATGTTGCTAGTGTTTATATTGAGGCTATGGAGAATGTCAATGACGTGACCCTAAAACGTAAAAAATAAAAAATCCCAATTAAATGTATATTGTCTAAAATTATTTTCTCTATACCGGTAAATAAGACAAAACTTAAGTTTTCAAAGGACCTGTTAAGATAAGGGCCCTATTTAGCCCTAAATCTCGTGACTTATTTCTTCTTCATGGCAAATCGTATACAGAAAAACATTAATCATTATTAAAATATAATGTATTTGCAGACCTTTTACATGTTTTACATTTCGTTAAAGAAACCTTAAGATTCTAAAATTAAGGTCGAAAGAGGTAGGGGTGCACGGATTGAAAAAAACGATAATATCGACAAAAAACGTAAAAATTTTGGAACATTCTACCAAAAATGGATAAATATAGATTAAAAGACATCAAATATGTCTACATTGAGTATCAGAAATAGATTTCGAGCGTTCCATCTTCTTTAATCGTTAAATAATGCAATCCGGGACTTAAAATATGGTCCCATTTTGTATTCAATGGCTACAATGTAAGCTTATTAGCGCGAAATACACATTGGCGGAGAAATGAACATCATTCTTGCTTATTTCATTCCTAATTCTTGAATATTTCATTCAGTCATATTGAGGTTACATCTTTTGATGGATTAAAGAGGAAAAATAGTCAAATGTGCTATATTTTGTGGTCGAAAAGGTCGATTCTTAAAAAATGCACCCCCTTTCCATTTTTGGTTTTTCGTCTATGGGGTTGTGTTCCCCCTGGAGATACAGAACCCAACTTTGCCAAAAAAATTGCATCATTGATATACATCTCCAGTAAAAGTGGCTTTCTGTATATCCCGGGGGAACAATGTTCAAAAAAACTTTTCCGTTTTCTATTGATTTCTATGAGAAAAAGAGAAGTTTTGACCCCAAAATTAGCAATAATATGCAAAACAGATAAAGATTTACTTCATATTCTGATGGTATGCAGTATAGGTATACATTTTACATTAAAAGGTTCTTGAAATTTCAATTTTCAAAATTCCACTTTTCAGGGCTGATTTTACGCCTTATCTTAACAGTTCCTTTCATAAGTGAGCTGCATGGACATTAAAATATATTTTGCGATAATCTTATTTGAGATTTTTGCACATGGCTACACAAAAATGTAGTTACTCTGCTGTTGTTTCCTTATGCCACTCTGCATCAGTAAACAACAGCAAAGTAAACAGCATTATGCAAGAATCTCAAGAGATTATTATTATGACAGTGGCCTTCTGTATAATAGTATTATTTAATTAATACATGTATTGGTGTGATTAGCTGAATATTGGGGTGAAACTAACTGTATGCTGAATTTTGGTTTATGATGGTATTTACGGTATGCTCTCACTTGCCTCTGTATCAATTAATTTTAATTTCAAAAGTTTATCCTGATAAACCGTTACACTGTTGATCATGCTACCTGAATATGATATGTTCTTGCACATACATTTGATTCTAATCCTAGAAGATGTACTTTTCAGAGCAACGAACAGTGGAAAGACAACTCTATCTAAGTACCTTGTAAATACTTTATCAAACTGCCATGTGATATGCCAAGACAATTACTTCTTGGTAAGTGTTAATTCAGCCAGTTCAATGTTCAGATTACAGAGTTTAATGTGGTAAAATCTATTTGCATGTGTGAAACAGCCGTTATTAAAGATCATAATTTTACGTAGTATGGATTGTGTTCAAGTACTGTTCAACAGTTAAAGTAATCAAACTTAAGAGTTCTATTAATGATAAGGGTTAGACATGTATATCCCTTATTATGACTTGCTCAGTTCATTCTGGTATATACCATAAGAATGTAAGAATATACATGTAGAAGTTGCATGTATGTTGATAAATTGCAAATATGTAATGTATAAACGATTAATCAGTAATACATGTATACATGTACCAGGTACATCTTATGTTCTGCATTTTGTACATACATGTTTGGATAGACTGTATGTTTTACAGTTTGATACATTTTAAGTGTCAATGTATAAAACCATAGCAGGGGTCTAGAATTTCCATTTCCTGGGACAAGTGAAAAGTTAGGTCGGGAAAGTACATGTACAAAGCAGGTATTCACTTGCCCGTGGGCAAGGAGACTTGTTGAAAAAAAAATTTTCCTCTTCATTCAGATTTCTTTCTTATTTTATTCTACGGAAAAGATTTTGATTTTAATATTCTGAAGAATCGAGCACTCGATTTACTAAATATGCCAAAGGAGAAGGGCCACTAACAATCAAAATCGGCCCTCTTGCCGTTTTTAAAGAAAATTTACGTATACATAATACAACATTTCTAGTTTCTGAAAATGTAAGCATTATGAAAATCTGACATAAGGTATGCGTTTCATGACCCGGCAAAGTTGGAATTGTGAAACGTCAAATTGCGCTTTCTTTCACCATGACGTCATGACGTAAACTGATAATTTTTAACCTAAAACTCTACATTAAAAGTATAACTAACTCATTCTCAAATAAAAACAGAAATTCTTATTTTCTGTTTTTGGATTTTTACACCATGTTTTGACAGAAATCTAGACAAAATGCAATATTTTAGTAAAAATACTTTATTTACTGAACACAGTATCAACAAAACAGCTCTTTTTCGAGTTTATACATAAATACAAGGGATTTCTCAGTAATTGTTTTCTTAGTAACAATTAGACTCAGTTGAATGTTTCGGAGTAAATTTACTCAGAAATGTAGAATCTGTTACACTGGCCCTTATCCAGGTTAAACAATATTCAGAGTAAATTTACTTTGAAATGTTCAAAATTGTAGTATTTCATTTCAATCTATTGCAACCTGAAAATTACATTGAATGGATCATAGAATGAATCTAGAAATCTTTTTTTTCAATTCAAAGTTGTGCAAGAATATGAATTCTTAATTTCTTTTTCCTGAAAAAAAAAATTGGAATTTACTCCGAAGTTTAGAATTTATAGCATTGGCCTTTATCCAGAATAAATCATTTCAGAGTAAATGTTCTTTGAAATTTTGAAATCATGAAGTATTGAAATCAATGAATTCATATTTACCATACATATTACAGATAAGCTGTTCAGAGTAAATTTACTCTGAAATTTTGAGTTTTTTATACTGGCCTTTATCCAGAAGGAATCATTTCAGAGTAAATTTACTTTGATATTTTGAAATCATTGAATCCATATTTACCATTCATATTATAGATAAGCTGTTCAGAGTAAATTTACTCCGAATTACTGGCCTTTATCCAGAATGAATCTTTTCAGAGTATAATTACTCTGTAATTTTCAAAATTGTAGTAGTTCATTTGAAAATGATTTGTAAATTACATTGGAACAAATGAAAAAGATGGCACAGCTTTAAAAAATGCATTTTGAGGAAAAAATGAATTCAAGAGTAAATTTACTTTGAAATTTTGAAATAATCTAATTCATTTTAACCATACATATTATGATTGAGTTGTTCAAAGTAAATTTACTCCGAAATTAACAGTCCATAACACTGGCCGTTATCCAGACTGAATCATTTCAGAGTAAATTTACTCTGTAATGTGCAAAATTGTCGTAGTTCATATTAATGTCAAATAGTTTCAATTCAAAAATGGTACAAGACTAAAATTTGAATTGATTTCTACAAAATAAAGTTGGTATAAACTATTCCAAATTGTATAAAAATATATTTAGGATTCAAGTATCCAACTTTAAGGTATATACATGATATATAACAAAACATTTTATGATGGATGATACTACTACTAGTACCAGTACAATCAGTAGATGCACAGCTTTAAAAATATAGGTATTAAACCAGAGGCAAATGCTATGTACATTACAAATGAACGAAAAGAATATGTTAGCTTGGAAAGTAACACCCTTTTCATCATTGAAGAAATGAAAATATTTTAGATTATTCTTTAGACAATTTTTAGATACAAAATGAAAATATTTAAAAGTCTAAAAATAATTCTGACATCTAATGCCTTTGATCCCTTCCTCTCAAATAAAATACTTAATTTTACTTCCAATACCCTACTGTTCTGCAAAACAAATGTAAAAATGAACAATTTTCCCCATCAATATACACACAGGTTAATCAATATGAATTAAACAATATATCATTCTAAGTCATGCTAAATACAAAAATCTTATTTCATAATGAACAAGAGGTCAAATATACAGTTTATAATCAACAGGATATGCCAAAGATACAGTTTATAATCAACAAGAAGGCAAATTTACAGTTTACGATCAAGAAGGGGGCAAATTTACAGTTTCTAATCAACAAGAGGCCATGTTTACAATTTCGGATCAACAGGAAGCAAAATTTGCAGTCTAGTATCAACAAGAGGCAAGGTTTACTGTTATGAGTTTTCAATGAATGATTTACAGAGGGTTTATATGTTCACCATGTTCACAGTCTATAATAAACGAGAAACGGAAGTTTATTGCCTATAATCAACATGAGAGTAGACTTACAGTTTATGATCAACAATAGGCCAAGTTTACTTTTATAATTGACATTTTAGAGGCCAACTTTTCAATTTATCATTTACAGTAGTTTATGTGTACATTCTATAACCAATAAGAGGCCAAAATAATGGTTTATAATCAACAAAAGGACAAGTTTACAGATTGTAATCAAGAAGAAACCAAGTTTACCAATGTGCCAAGTTTACTGTAATACTTAACAATAAGCCATGCTTAAAGTTTCATATCAACAAGAGGCCATGTTTACAGTTTCTTATCAACAAGAGGCCATGTTAATAGTTTAAAATCAACAAGAGGCCAATTTTACAGTTTTTGAAGGCAAATTCACAGTATATGATAAACAAGAGGCCAAGCTTACAGTTTGTAATCGATAAGGGGCAAAATTTACAGTTTAAAATCTACAAGAAGGCAAGTTTACTGTTTATAATCAACAAGGGGGGCAAATTTACATATTACAATCAAGAAGAAACAAATTTTACTGTTATAATTGACAAGAGGTAAAGTTTACAGGTTCTTATTACAGGAAGTCATATTTAAAGTCTATAGTGAACGAGAGGCCAAATTTACAAATAAGAATTATCAACAAGAGGCAAAGTTTACAGCTTATAATCAACGAGAGTTGAAATCTATAGTTATAGAGGCCAAAGATACAGTTTATAATCAACAAGAAGGCTAGTTCACAGTTTATGATCAACAAGAGTCGAAGTTTGTAGTTTGTAATCTACAAGAGACCAATTTAATAATTTATTATCAATAAGAGGCCAATTGTATAGCTTATAATCAACATGAGGTCATTTGTACTGTTTATGATCAACAAGAGGCCAAGTTTACAACTTATAATCAACAAGAGGCCATGTTTACAACTTACAATCAACAAGAGGCCATGTTTACAGCTTATAATCAAAAAGACGCCATTTCGACAGTTATTTATCAACAAGAGGTCAAGTTTACAGTGCAAAATTGGCTGAGAGCCAATATGGTATCACTAAGTGAAATGAAATAAATTTATCTTCTATTCCATTGTCATTTGTTTTCTTTTTACTGCTTTCCATTCCTCTGCCATATATTTTGAAGACAATCGGAAATGTCTTTACTGCTGATCAACAGTTTCATTCCATTTTTCTCCAACACACCATTTTCTTAAGCATTGCCAATATGCCACACAAATATTGAAGCAAGTTTTTAAAACAGTGACTGTTTCTTCAAAACTTCAACTTTGCTTGAACTCCATAACCGCATTGTCTATCTTTTTGAACGGTTTGAGTAAATGCCTAATGATTATCTACTCCCATCCGAGATTCACTCTCTTGGTATTATGTTTTCTAAAAGAAAAACAAATCGGAATATAAGATTGGCTGAATGTTTAATGGGGTCCCCGAAAAGTGCGCAACGAAACAAAAATGAAACAAATCGAAAAGAAACGAAACAGATCGAAACGAAACAAAACATAAATCTTTAAGAAATGATGTAAATGCAGAGAAGTAGCACGTAAGGTCAATATTTTTATGTATTATTGCCTTCAGCCATAAGTTGTTGTGGCTGGAGGGTCTTTTTAGGGTCAAAGTTGACGATTAAACCACGGTAAATAGCACAATTGCATTTTAGAGGATTGAAAGAGGGTGGGCGGGATTAATTATATCATTTAACAGGGAGGAGTCTAGTACAGAGGAAAGGGAACTGTGTGTTTGAAAACTTCAGATCAAATACTGAGGGGGGGGGGCACATTTCGTTTGAAAAGGGATTAGATTTTTTTTTCCTGAAATGTGCCCCAAGTTTTATGTTCTCTAATAGACAATTTTCATCGCGACGAACTTCGCGCTTCGAACTTCGTACTTCGCACTTCGAACATTGAAGAATAAGTGGCATAGCTGCCGTTCGCGTATAAACTCATAAGCAGAATGATAGCATACTCGGCAATTTTCCTCTTTATGCGTGTTTTTTCTCATATTCTTTAAGATTTATGTTTTGTTTTGTTTCGTTTGGATCAGTTTCGTTTCGTTTCAATCTGTTTCGTTTCGTTTCATTTTTGTTTCGTTTCGCACTTTACAGGAACCCTGTTTAATGTTATGATTAACCATAATGCAATATCTGTCAATTAATTTTGCTTTATTAATTTTACTTTTATCTGTTTAAATTTTGTACAAATGACAAACACTTGAAACTACAATATTAAAGATAGATATTTGTCATAAGTATACCTCGTACTACCCTCCATTTCATGTCATCAAGGTCCCGTTTGAAGATCAGTTTTTGAAGAAAAATTGTCTTCACAGGAAGGTCTTTTTATACAATCGTTTTCATCTCATCATTCCTCTTATTTGCACACTGTCTGATGTGTTTTAGTGGAATCAGCCTCTGAAGTTAGAAGCAAGGAGATAAATGTAACCTTGTATATTAATGTCATATCAATCAATCAATCAATCAATCGATCAATCAATCAATCAATCAATCAGTCAGTTACCCAAATTTCATTAGCTACATGTATATTGACATGGCAGGTTATGTCATAATCATTCAAAACAATACCTGACATTGTAAATCATATACATATAGTTATTATTTCGAACGAGTCGCTTCCCTTCTGGGGCCATCAAAGTTTGACAAGGAGAAAAAGATAGCGCTTCTGTGATCGGATAGTATTCAATAATACAGATATGAAAGAAAAGTACTGCTTGTAGACTTTCATTGCATGTACAACATTTTTAGTCCATCTAGTCTGATGTTGGGCAAATTGTTCCTACTTGGTCGTTTGTTATATCCCCCGTTTGTCTAAACATTTTCATGAAATTCAATTTAGGTAGAAATGTTAAGGGGTGTACTATGGGGGGGGATTTATTTATTTTAGATTGACTATTCACTTCATCTCCCGATTTTTTTAAAATGAGAATTAAATTGAAGGGAGAAAAGGAACGATAAACCCCAAATTTTGTTTTGGTCAAATGTAAGATACTTTATTAGCCTCTGTCATGAAGATTAGCATATTTTTCAAATCAACTTTGTTTACTGAGTTATGGAGGCCAAATCGGGATAACCCCTCTCCATAGAACTCGAGGGATTACTACCATCATCCCGTCCATTCATATAAATTGCCGTGCGCATGCGTCATTTTGCTCTAGTACATTTCTTTCAAATTATTTTACGATTTCCAGTTTTATTTTATTGATTTCCGTAGTTCCAAAATTGCTAAATCCGTCAACTTACACAACATGTACCTCATAATGAAGCCAAAAAAGTCTTCATTTTATATAAGATACAAGTACGAAAGACAAATATATATATATACGAAAATACAGATAAACATGTAAAACAAAATACTTGCGGGTCCAAAATTTCTAAAAATCTGCATGCTGATTGTTTATGTCTCTTTCTACTCACCTCTTTATATGTTATTCCTTAAATTCACACAAGAACAATTTTCGTGTATACATCATCTCTAAGACACTTCACACTGTTGTAATTTACAAGCGTGCGTCTTCGTACTCTTCTAAGATAAACTTGGTCAGTCTGCATAGCGCTCACATCTGTTTATCATCAACCACACTGGGGAACATCCGGCCTGGGGAGCAACGGGGAATCTATCAATTTTCTCAAGCGACCACGAAAACCAAGTGTTTTTTTTATAGAATTTTATTCATTGTGAAATGTTCTCTTCAATTATTTATCATATCCGATCACGTTGGGATTCTTTTACTTTAAATTTCAGAAGAAAGCACATTCTAATCCCATGAGGTGCCTTAATTGTGTTCAATGTCATACCGCTGCTTAGAAAAGTTGAACAAGAAAACATGATGGTTCCTATCAATATTGTAAATATTTCTCATGAATAATTTATAGGTGATTTTTTTTTAATAATTACTTTGTATGGAACAATATGTAAGCAATATTTCGAGGATTAAAAAAAACTAGATGCATTGCGTTGTTTGTCTGTGTCTTTGTCTCTATATTCTCTAATTTTACCTTCTAAATCCCATTACTCCTACAATGTGGACACAAATAGGTATTTTCTAATATTAGAAATTCATGTTCTTATATAAGAAATTCATTTTCTAATATTTGAAATTCATTTTCTAAAATTTAAAATTCGTTTTCTAATATTTGAAATTCATTTTCTAATATTTGAAATTCATTTTCTAATATTAAAAAATCCTTCTATTATCAAATATTAGAAATTGAATTTCAAATATTAGAAAATGAATTTTTAATAAAAGAAAAAGAATATCTAATATTAGAAATTAAAATTCTAATATTTGAAATTAAAATTCTTATAAAAGAAAATCATTTTCTTATATCAAAAAATAAATTTCAAATATTAGAAAATCATAGGTAAATTCTAATATAAGAAAATCATTTTCTAATATTAGAAATTCATTTTCTAATTTTAGAAATTAATTTTCTAATATTTGATTTTCTAATATTTGAAATTCATTTTCTGATACTAGAAATTCATTTTTTAATATTTGAAATTCATTTTCTAATATTTGAAACTGATTTTCTAACATTAGATATTGATTTTCTAATATTAGAAAATTATTTCCTAATATTAGAAAATGATTTTCAAATATTAGAAAATGAATTTCTAATATTAGAAAAAGGTGTATATTTTCTACTATTAGAAAATGAATTTCTTAAATTAGAAAATCAAAAGTAATATGCTATATAGAAATTCATTTTCTAATATAGGAAATTCAGTATATTTTCTGATATTTGAAAATGATTTTCTAATATTTGAAAATGATTTTCTTATATAACAAAATGAATTTCTAATATTTGAAAATGATTTTCTAATATTAGAAAATGAATTTCTAATATTAGAAAATGAATTTCTAATATTAGAAAATGAATTTCTAATATTAGTAAATGAATTTCTAATGTTAGAAAATGAATTTCTAATGTTAGAAAATGAATTTCTAATGTTAGAAAATGAATTTCTAATGTTAGAAAATGAATTTCTAATATTAGAAAATGAATTTCTAATGTTAGAAAATGAATTTCTAATATTAGAAAATGAATTTCAAATATTAGAAAATGAATTTCTAATGTTAGAAAATGAATTTCTAATATTAGAAAATGAATTTCAAATATTAGAAAATGAATTTCTAATGTTAGAAAATGAATTTCTAATGATAGAAAATGAATTTCTAATATAAGAAAATGAATTTCTTATGTTAGAAAATGAATTTCTAATATCAGAAAATGAATTTCTAATATTAGAAAATGAATTTCCATTATTAGAAAATGAATTTCTAATATTAGAAAATGAATATTTGATAATATAAGAAATGAATTTCTTATATTAGAAAATGAATTTCTAAAATTAGAAAATGAATTTCTAAAATTAGAAAATGAATTTCTAAAATTAGAAAATGAATTTCTAATATAAGAAAATGAATATCTAATAATTGAAAATGAATTTCTAATATTAGAAGATGAATTTCAAATATTAGAAAATAAATTTCTAAAATTAGAAAATAAATTTCTAATATTAGAAAATACCTATTTTTGTCTACATTTGCTTGCCATACTCCTGTGCTCCAACTTTGCAAGATCAATTTTCCTCCGGACCGGGGCGTAAAAAAATCTGGCCCCTTCCCCCTCCCCCCCCCGCATAAAAACCGAAGCACCCCCCTTCCCACACCATCAAAGAATTTTAAATGGACCATGCCTTAAGGCAATGAGACAATATGAAGTGGTCAGTTTGATAGTAAAGTCCTGCAGTCAGTGAAATTGGGGGGTGTTGCTTCCGGGCTGAATCGTAGCTGAATATAAATGCTTAGAAAATATCTGTATCAGGATAATACTTCATTCAAAACATGGAACGTATTTTACATTATAAATAGACAAGTATGCATGCTCTAAGGAAAGCTAAGATCTGCATAGCGCTCACATCTGTTTATCATCAATCACACCGGGGAACATCCGGCCTGGGGAGCTACGGGTAATCTATCCAATTTCTCCAAAACTTTAAAAGCGACGACAGAAAACCAAGTGTTTATGTTTATTTTCATTGAATTTTTATTCATGGTGAAATGTTCTCTTCAATTATTTATCATATCCGATCTTTTACTTTAAATTTGAATATGATAATATGACCAGTAAATAAAGTATATGGGATGCAAATTATGCATTCATAATTTGCATATAATTAATTATCATTAATTATGTCCAATTATCTATATTAATATTCAAATCTAATTTAAGTTAACTATGTGAAGAAAAATATAAATTCTTCTGATAACTTAACACTCTTTGGAATTTCTTTCATGTGAGATTATTTACTTTGATTCACACCTCTTTTATGAAAAAAGTAACTTAAGGCCAAATTGTCCCAAATTGTAGGTAATTGTTAGTTTAAGGATCAGACATGTGTTGATTGCTCTGTCCCAGGTAAGCTGACTAAATAAATTAAAACACTTGGTTTTTCTTTGAAACATTTAATTTTGGGAGAAACTTGAAAGATTCCCCGTTGTTCCCCGACCCGATTGTTCCCAGGCTTTCTTGATAATAAACAGATGTGGGCGCGATGCAGACTGACCAAGTTTATCTCAGGAGAGTAATTTGGATATATGTGAAAACGCACGCTTGTAGATTACAACATGTTAAAAATAAAATTTTGTGTCTCAGAGATTATATATTTATACACAAATTGTGCAAATTATATTGAGCTTGTATGAATTCGTCAAGGAATTATACGAAGAGGTGATCAAAAGGAGATCTTAACAATCAACAGTTATTCAAATTGTGGACCGGTAAGACTTTTCTTTCTTTGTATATATATATATATATCTATATTTTCGTACTTGTGTCTCATTTGTAATAAAGACCTTTCTTAGCTTTATATTAAAGTACATGTTGTAACTGATTTAGCGATTCGGAAAACTGAAATTGTGAATAGATTTGAAAGATATGTTTATATACGCGCGGTAAGATTAGGCATGCGCACTCCAATGATGTGAATGTTCGGGATGATTTAAAGCAATATTAGCACAGAGGCTAAAAATCATTTTCTTGCAAAAAATCTCTTAATACCTTCTAATTTTTATTAAAAGATGATACACAAGTCATCCGAGTTAAAATAAACATGTTACACAACGAAACTCAGCATGAAAACATATACGTCCACCAGTCTACAGACGATGACTTCGACAACTAAGTGCGATCTCCGCCGAGTGACCACATGTGCTATGTTTGAGATAAATCAGGTCAAATCCTGCGGAGACATGAAAAGCTTATTAACGACTTTTATCTTTGAAAATTGAACTCTATATGATCTGCAATATAAAATCTTGTGTAACGGGACTATAGAACGTCCTTATTTTGCCATCTTAACCTCTTAATCAATAAAAGAATACTTTCTTTCCTTCACAAATATTCAATCGGTAATGTTCACTGACAAAATATAGCTTGCGCATGGGCAGAAAGCAAGCTGAGAAAGGTCAACGTAAGGGCACATGAATATGGGCGGGCTTTACGTTGAATTTTTGTTGGGGCTGTAAGAAGTAAAAAAACTGCTATTCTGGTACAGAAAGGCGTTAATCCGACGTTTTTTTTTAATCAATCTATATTTATCAAACCCTCGTCATTTTCTATGAGTAATAACATACGTGAAAATGAGCAAATAAATATTAATGCAACTGCTGACAGCTTTAATATTGCTTTAACAATAGTTTATAACCAGATAAGGATTGTTTTTATGTAAACAAGGTAAAAAGACTTTTTCGTGGTCAATTTTATTTTGACGGATTATTACATAATTTATATAACCTGCCAAGTCAATATACACGTAGGTAATGGATTCTGGATAACTTAATTTACAGCTGATTGATTGACATGGCATTAATAAACAACCTTCGTTTCTAACTTCAGAGGCTAATTCCACTAAAACACATACAACAATGTGCTGATAAGAGAAATGATGAGATGAAAGCGATTGCATCAAAAATCCTTCCCGTCTTCCTTTTAATTAACACTGTGGAGATGTTTAACTGATCTTCAAACTATGATTCGATGACATGAAATGGAGGCAGCACGAGGTATATTTATGGCAAATATCTATTTTAATAATGAAGTTTCAAGTGTTTCGTCCTTTGCACAAACTTTAAACATATACAAGTGAAATTGATAAAGGAAAAATTTAATTAATTGACATATGTTGCATTTTGGTTTATCATCATGATCATAACTCTTGTTTAAACATATGAAACATTCAACCAATATAATGTTCCGATTTGTTTTTATTTTAGAAAACATAGCGCCAAGAGACAGAATCTCGGATGGGAGTAGATTATCATTAGGCATTTACTCAAACCGTTCAAAAAGATAGAAAATGCGGTTATGGAGTTCAAGCAAAGTGACAGTTTTGAAGAACTTGATTGAATTTGTGTTTGTTATATCTTCAGTGCTTAAGAAAATGGTGTGTTGGAGAAAAATGGAATAAAACTGTTGATCAGCAGTAAAGACATTTCCATTTGTCTTCAAAATAAATGGCAGAG
Organism: Pinctada imbricata; assembly: GCA_033119305.1. Lineage (NCBI taxonomy): Eukaryota > Metazoa > Mollusca > Bivalvia > Pterioida > Pteriidae > Pinctada > Pinctada imbricata. Next base: position 52,563,460 of record VSWD01000007.1, read on the forward strand.
GAATGGAAAACAGTAAGAAGAAAACAAATGGCAATGGAATAGAAGATAAATGAATTTCATTTCACTTAGTGATACAATATTGGATCTAAGCCACCTTTGTACTGTTAACTTGACCTTTTGTTGATCATAAACTGTAAACATGGCCTCTTTTTGATTATAACCTATAAATTGGTCTCTTGTTGATCATAAGCTGTTAACATGACCTCTTGTTGATTATTAACTATAAACTTAACCTCTTGTTGATTATAAGCCATAAACTTGACCTCTTGTCGGTCATAAACTGTAAACATGGCCTCTTGTTGATCATAAACTTAAACATGGCCTCTTGTTGATTTTAAGCTATAAATTGGCCTCTTGTTGATCATATATTATTTATATGGCTTCTTGTTGATTATAAGCTGTAAACATGGCCTCTTGTTGATAATTAACTGTACACTAGGCCTCTTGTCGATCATAAATTGTACACATGGCCTCTTATTTATTATAAGCTATCAACATCGCCTCTTGTTGATCATAAATTGTAAACATGGCCTCTTATTGATAAATAAATTTGGCCACTTGTCAATGATAAGCTGTAAAATTGGCCTCTTGTTGATGATAAGCTGTAAACTTGGCTTCTTGTTGATTATACGCTATAAACTTGGCCTCTTGTTGATCATAAAATTAACCATGGCCTCTTTTTGATTATAAGCTTTTAACTTGACCTCTTGTTGATTATAAGCTTATAATAAACTTGACCTCTTGTCGATCATAAACTGTAAACATGGCCTCTTGTTGATTATAAGCTGTTAACATGGCCTCTTGTTGATTATAAGCTGTAAACATGGTCTCTTGTTGATTATAAGCTTTAAATCGGTCTCTTGTTGATCATATATTATTTACATGGCCTCTTGTTGATTATAAGCTGTAAACATGGCCTCCTGTTGACTGTTAACTGTAAACATGGCCTCTTGTTGATGGTAAATTGTACACATGGCCTCTTATTTATTATAAGCTATCAACTTGGCCTCTTGCTGATCATAAGTTGTAAACATGGCATCGTATTGATTAAAAGCTATTTACTTGGCCCTCTTGTTGATCATAAATTACAAACATGGCCTCTTATTGATTATAAGCTATCAACATCGCCTCTTGTTGATCATAAATTGTAAACATGGCCTCTTATTGATAAGCTATAGATTTGGCCACTTGTCAATGATAAGCTGTAAAATTGGCCTCTTGTTGATGATAAGCTGTAAACTTGGCTTCTTGTTGATTATACGCTATATACTTGGCCTCTTGTTGATCATAAAATTAAACATGGCCTCTTGTTGATTATAAGCTTTAGACTTGGCCTCTTGTTGATTATAAGCTATAAACTTGACATCTTGTTGATCATATATCTGTAAACTTTGTCTCTTGATGATTATAGACTGTGCACATGGTGAACATAACCTTCTGTAAATCAAACATTGTAAACTTAGCCTTTTGTAATTATAATAGTAAACCTTGCCTCTTGTTGATACTAGACTGTAAATTGGCCTACTGCAAACTTGGCCTCTTGTTGATGATAAAATGTAAGTCTGGCCCCTTGTTGATAATTAATTTTCAACTTCGCCTCTTGTTGATTATAAACTATAGATTTCGACTCTTATTGACCATAAACTGTAAATTTGCCTTCTTGTTGATTATAAACTGTATCTTTGGCATATCTTGTTGATTATAAACTGTATCTTTGGCCTATTGCTCATTATGAAATAATATTTTTGTATTTAGCATGACTTAGAATGATATATTGTTTAATTCATATAGATTTACGAGTGTGTGTATCAACGGAGAAAAATATTCATTTTAGGTTTGCAGAACAATAGGGTATTAGAAGGAAAATTAGGTATTTTATTTGAGAGGAAGGGATCAAAGGCATTAGATGTCAGAATTATTTTTAGACTTTTAAATATTTTCAATTTGTATTTAAAAATTGTCTAAAGAATAATCTAAAATATTCTCATTTCTTCAATGATGAAAAGGGTGTTACTTTCCAAGCTAACATATTCTTTTCGTTCATTTGTAATGTACATAGCATTTGCCTCTGGTTTCATATCTTTAAATTGGTGCCTATATTTTTAAAGCTGTGCATCTACTGATTGTACTGGTACTAGTAGTAGTATCATCCATCATAAAATGTTTTGTTATATATCATGTATATACCTTAAAGTTGGATACTTGAATCCTAAATATATTTTTATACATTTTGGAGTAATTTACACCAACTTTATTTTGTAAGAATCTATTCGAATTTTAGTCTTGTACCATTTTTGAATTGAAACAAATTAATATTAATTTGAACTACGACAATTTTGCATTTTACAGAGTAAATTTACTCTGAAATGATTCAGTCTGGATAAAGGCCAGTAAAATGAACACTTTATTTCGGAGTAAATTTACTCTGAACAGCTTAATTATAATATGTATGGTAAATATGAATTCGATGCTTTCAACATTTCAAAGTAAATTTTCTCTTGAATTTATTTTTTTTCTCAAAATGCATTTTTTAAAGCTGTGACATCATTTTTTCATTTGTTCCAATGTAACTAATCATGTTGATATGAACAAAAGCAATTCTGAATATTACAGAGTAAATTTACCCTGAAAAGATTCATTCTGGATAAAAACCAGTAAAATAAACTCAAAATTTCGGGGTAAATTTACTCTGAACAGCTTATCTTTAATATGAATGGTAAATATGGATTCAATGATTTCATAATTTCAAAGTAAATTTATTCTGAAATGGTTCATTCTGGATAAAGGCGAATGTTATAAACTATAAATTTCGGAGTAACGGAAAAAGAAAACAAATAAAAATTGATATTCTTGCTCAATTTTGAATTGAACAAAAAATTAGATTTCTAGATTCAATTGTAAACATAATTTTGCTGTCTTTTTTTCCAATGAACCATTCAATGTAATTTTCAGGTTGCAATAGATTAAAATGAAATACTACAATTTTGAATATTTCAGAGTAAATTTACTCTGAATATTGTTTAATCTAGATGAGGGCCAGTGTAATAGATTCTACATTTCTGAGTAAATTTACTCCGAAATATTCAACTGAGTCTAATTGTTACCAAGAAAAAAAGATAATGAGAAATCCCTTGTATTCATGTATAAACTCGAAAGAGAGCTGTTTTGTTGACACTGTGTTCAGTAAATAAAGTATTTTTACTAAAACATTGCATTTTGTCTAGATTTCTGTCAAAACATGATGTAAAATTCCAAAAACAGAAAATAAGAATTTCTGTTTCTATTTGAGAATGAGTTAACTGTTCAATTTTTGTTGAAGTCAAATTAATTCAGAGAATAAAATTGATATGTATAATGTTTTTAAAGAATATATTTGGATTTCAGTGTTAAATAAATCAGGAAAAGATATCCGACAGATACCAGAAGCTTCAGAATCGCAATGAAACTGTAATGACGTCGCGTCAAATTATTCTAGATTTTTATGGAAGACGGTTACATATATATACACATTTGATACATGTACTATTTTGCAGGGGAAGGGGCAGGGATCTCAATAAACTTTAAAGTATAGGTGGATGCTCTGAAGGAAGATACTGTGTAACATAGAAAAAGAAAATTCTTGATTTTGACATTTTTAATGCCTTTACAATAGAAAGTAGGCGACGGCTTTTCTCATGGTAGGTGGTGACTCTTCGCCAGCTTCTAGCTTATGAAAGGGGGGGGGGCATTATATATGTACGTTTCAGAATAAGCAATTTAGAATTTTCTCTGACTTTAATGAGATCAGGTTACATGTCCTAATTCAGGAGCAGATCCAGAAACTCAAATGCCGAATGCACATACAACTTTTTATTGGGATGAATTGCAACACAATGCACATGTGCAGAAGGACTGAGAGTCCGGACGGGAACTTATATCATCAATGTTTTTGTATAGACTGCTCTTACAATATTTAAAAACGCAATAATTATCTGAAGAATTCAAAACAAATGCAATTTAGGACAAAGGAGATGGTAAGGTTCATTACGTATTCGCGTAGCCAAATTTTGAAAAAAGGGAAGGGCAAGCTATAAGCGACTGTGATCTTCATTTTTTTTTCCTTTTTTTTTTTTTTTTCTTTTTTTTTTTTTTTTTTTTTTTTGCCGAGAGGGCTTCACAGGAAGTTGAGAGAGAGGGATAGAGATCCATCACAAAAGAATGATTCTATATACATCTTTTTTCTTAAGTTGTTCAAATTAAAAATATGATGTCGTACATGTAGCTAGGGTGTTTTCGATGTCGACGCCTAATCGCCAACGACAGGCTCAAATACAAGGGACACATTCTTTTTTATGAGGATGACTTATAAAATCGAAGTAAGGGACAATATGGAAAAAAGTTTCCCTCTCTCATTGTTGGGGGGGTGGGTATAGGGGATCGGTCAGAGAAGATTTTGAGAAAGTGAAGAAAATTGGTGCATGGATCTTGAGCGTATTTGAGCCGCATTTAAAAGGGATCAAGAGCACGAAACGTATCTAAGGCATGGTCCATTTGATATTCAGGGGGGGGGCTTGGGTTTTTTGTCGGAGCAAGATTATTTTTTTCGCCCCGGACCGGGGCAAAATTATTTTTTTCTGGCAAAGTTGGAGCAAGGAAATTTTTTTTTAACAAAGTGATGCGCATATTAAGAATGTTTGTGTTTTATCAATAGAAATTATTTATATTTTTACTCAAAACTCTAAATATTAATGAATTAGTTTATTTTTTATGCAAGTATTCAATTCACTTTTAAACAGAGAGGTAAAAGAATTTTACAATACAATTCTCAATATTTTATATAAGGTACATGTATATAACATGTATAAGAGGGTCTGAGGGGAAGGACAAACTTTTAAATGTAGAATTGTAAATTGGTGAATAACTGAAGTTCTCCTTCCAAGCTTACAAGAACATAACTTATGGGATACATGCAACATATATTAACAGTTGAATACATAAACATTGATAATAAGGTAATATATTTAAGCTTTTAAGGAAGCCCTTTCTCATTCACACACATGTATAACTTTTGATATCTTCAAATATCTGAACTTGAAATGCTTTTAGTAAATAATGTTTTGATAGAAAAGTATGGCGAGCGAAGCGAGCAAAAATTATTGATACAATTTGAAAACTGCGGCGAGCGAAGCGAGCCGGAAAATTTTTAAGAATTTTAGCGAAATTTTATGCTAATTCTTCAAATTCAGATTATTTGTAAGAGCAAGATTATTTTTTTCTGTCACACCATAAGCAAATTTATTTTTTTCATCAAAATTGAGAGCAAAATTATTTTTTTCGAAAAAAACCCAAGCCCCCCCCAGAATATCAAATGGACCGTGCCTAAGATAAAGGAAATATCCGATGTGCCGATATGAACATAAAATGCTGTATTCTTTTTGAAATTCACGTACGCTAATGTGCAACCATACATCTGTCCAAATCGACCGTGCGCACATTGTTAGCGCGAATTTCTACGCCTGAGAAAATAAAAAAAAATTCAACACGATCACTATTGAGTGTTTATGGGCTATATCACTGGTACATGTATCGCTTTTATCATTTATTACGTCCTTTATGTAGACCCCATATTTTGGGGGGAAATTGCGAGGTCTCTATCTCTTCTCCCTTCTTTTTTTTGCGAAAAAATGTGGACGCTTTTGTGTACAAATGTACGCCTGGCTACGCCCGTGAAATCTCCGTCTTCACAAATCTGTAGAATTTATATATTCTTTATTGTTTTATCTATACCATGGAGTGTTTTTTTTTTTATTAAAGTGTCGGTATGAACAATTATAATATTTGTCAGTGACAAGTATATTTAGTTTGAATTTCGTCTTTTTGTTTGTTGTCGGTAACGGATGTAAGTTACTCTGCGATCGGAAAGTATGTATTCTTTATTTATTATGACCTTTAATTGTCCTCAGTTCTCACCATTTAATTCTGAATTTCATGTCTACATGGATACATACTCAACGAAATAAAAAACCCCCAAAACAAACAAACAAACAAAAAACAACAACAAATAAATAAAAATAAAAATAAATGAATCAATCAATCAATCAAAAATGAAAAGTTATGAAATAAAACTATAGTAACTCCGAGTCGAGCGAGAAAACCCTCTTTCCACCCAGCATTCGACTTGGTACAAGGAAGATCAATCACATGTTTCGTTTATTTTCATTTGCTTTCCTTACACACATGTGAAATCATCGAATAAAATCAAAATAAAGAGCTTTATAGATGATGTGCTGGAAAAAAAATCAACAATGTAACATGATTGTGTAATGGTCAAGCATATTATTCATCGATCCTTTCTTTTCATGTCGCCTGAAACGCAAGAGCGACATAAAGAGATCACTTTGCACGGCGTCCGTCTGTCTGTAGGTCACACTTTCATATACATGTATTTCGCTGGCTCTAGAACATGTTTTAAATTTTGCAGGAATTGTATAGCATGATGAAACTCGGCATTCAATGAAGGTCAAGGTCACATTAAAGTTCAAGTTCACGTACATGTACTGAGGGAGAGGGCGTTAATAATGTTGGTATAACTTTTGCCAAATCCCATTTTTATGTTTTGGAAAATAAAATATATTTAAACTAGATTTAGGATCAAACATACAACAAGCAACATACCTGTTCTTGACTAATACTTGGTAGTATATAGACTTACCTGTCATGCTTTACAGGTAACAGTTTTGCCCCCCCCCCCCCCCCCCCCCCCCCCAAAAAAAAATATTGTGCTTTTTACGCAAATATTCATTTCTAGTTTCATGTTTGTTAATAAAATAAGAAGGAAAGAAAAACGTAAACGAGAGACCAACATTTTTTGGACTTTATGTGTTTATTGTAATTTATTATATAAACGTAATTTCCTATGGGGAGGATTCATTCAGTAAACGGAGGCGTTTAAAATTTTGACGTTCCCGTTCAATAAATGAACGCCAATCAACTCGCTCGTCCTCGATAGTGTGTGAAGTATTCTGTAAAATGGATACATTTTTGAACAAAGCAGGTATGACACTTAAATTAACTCGCTCAAAGTTTCCAAATAAAGACATTTTGTTTGATATTATTAACATTTCGCTGCAAAGTACGAAAGTTTAAAAAATGGAGAAAAGTCCTTATAATCAAAGATAATCAAAGATACCAAATCTTAACCAATATATCGTTTAATCGTTAAAGTTAAATTTTCTTTCCCGGTTTCATCGATACAAAACTTGTCAAAATCCGCCAAGAAAGAAATCAGAGGAATTTGTACACCGAAACTGCAGAAGGACACTCAGCGATTGGTAAAACGACTCCTGTGACCTCTACTGCAACCGCATGGTTAAAAGTAAAATATCGTAATATTTTAAAGGTTTTCATATAGAGCACAAGTAGGTACGTAGATGAAAATTCGTTTATATTGAGAATATGTCAAGATTGTTTATCTAAAACAAAAATTAGGTACGCACCCGCCTGTGCTGTTAGCGAAAATCTGCAAAGAATGTATGAAAATTAACGAAAAATACGGATATTACCGTACCGTCACCAGTTTCTGACGTCATAAATGACGTCACGGAACGCACAGGTTCGCAAACTTTTTACCGCTGACAAATACCAATGTTGATAGATAGATTTACATCACAATGACTCAAAATTATATCTTTTTAAAAAGTCACTAGATACAGGGCCGTAAATCACGGTTAGTGGACCTTCTCCTTTCAACAAGTTTCAGTATAAGACCAATCCTTGGGGCAAGTGATATTTTGGGTCGGGCTAGTAAGTTTTAAGCCTTGAGTTGCCCATGGCAAGTAGATTTTGAAAAAAATTCTAGACCCCTGCATAGTATTACTTTGTAACTTGATTTCAAAGATTTTGCTTAGAGGTTAAGCTAAGGGTAAATGTAATCATTTGTTCTCAGGTTCTATATTATAAAGTTCATTATATTAGCATATATGACATACATGTAACGATTTAATGTATCATTTATTATCATATATCATTATTTTGACATAGAATGAAGGCCATCCTAACCTGGTATGGGTTCCAGAAGTTAAACATTTTAATTGGGATGGTGAGTACAAAGTTTGTTGATTTTAAAAATTGCAATTTTCAAGTTTTGAGCTCATTAGCTTTTCCAATTCATTTCTAGACTTGTACATGTATTTTGAAAATTCACTAATCTGCTAATAGGAGTTATTTCTTATACATACAGTAAATGTATGATTTGTAAATATTAAAAATAAAAGTAGACTTTTATTGTATGTTTCATAATATTTCAGATGCATGGTGAAATATAAACAAAACATCTTCTGAACAACAAAAGTGTGCTTTTGGCAAAGACATGAAAGTTATAGCTCTATTTTAAGATTAAGAAAAAGTCAGAAGCTTTTTTTTTTTTACAGATTTGTCCAGTTTAGACATGAAAAGATTTACAGAGGATGTAGAGAAATGGATAAACAAGCAACGATCAATATTAGAATCCCAAAAACAGAAGAAAATTCTTATTGTTGAAGGATTTAGGATGCTAGCTTACAAGTATGTTCAGAAAGATTTTTGATTATTTACCAAAAATGTTTTCATGCTACAAATAATAAGCAAAATTCTGGTCACTTGCAATTTTCAAATATACCACAGATTTCATGCTATCTGAAAAAAAAAAATTAGTTGAACATTTGTACATGTATGTCAATAAAGATGATTAAGATTTTTAGCTCACCTGAGCGAAGCTCAAGTGAGCTATTGTCATAGCGCGCCGTCCGTCATCCGTCCGTCGTCGTCGTCCGTCTGGCGTAAACTTTTAACATTTTCGACATCTCCTCTGCAACCGCTGCACAGAATTTCATGAAACTTAATAGGAAGGAAGTACTCAAGGTCCTCTACCAAGTTTGTGTTTTTCGTGCCGATCGGTCAACAAATATGGCCGCCGAGGGCTCTGATTGGCTGACACATTTTCGACATCTCCTCTGCAACCGCTGCACAGAATTTCATGAAACTTTACAGGAAGGAAGTACTCAAGGTCCTCTACCAAGTTTGTGTTTTTCGTGCCGATCAGTCAACAAATATGGCCACCGAGGGCTCTGATTGGCTGACACATTTTCGACATCTCCTCTGCAACCGCTGCACAGAATTTCATTAAACTTTACAGGAAGGAAGTACTCAAGGTCCTCTACCAAGTTTATGTTTTTCGTGCCGATCGGTCAACAAATATGGCCGCCGAGGGCTCTGATTGGCTGACACATTTTCGACATCTCCTCTGCAACCGCTGCACAGAATTTCATGAAACTTTACAGGAAGGAAGTACTCAAGGTCCTTTACCAAGTTTGTGTTTTTCGTGCCGATCGGTCAACAAATATGGCTGCCAAGGGCTCTGATTGGCTGACACATTTTCGACATCTCCTCTGCAACCGCTGCACAGAATTTCATGAAACTTTACAGGAAGGAAGTACTCAAGGTCCTCTACCAAGTTTATGTTTTTCATGCCGATCGGTCAACAAATATGGCCGCCAAGGGCTCTGATTGGCTGACACATTTTCGACATCTCCTCTGCAACCGCTGCACAGAATTTCATGAAACTTTACAGGAAGGAAGTACTCAAGGTCCTCTACCAAGTTTGTGTTTTTGGTGCTGATCGGTCAACAAATATGGCCGCCGAGGGCTCTGATTGGCTGACACATTTTGACATCTCCTCTGCAACCGCTGCACAGAATTTCATGAAACTTTACAGGAAGGAAGTACTCAAGATCCTCTACCTAGTTTGTGTTTTTCGTGCCAATCGGTCAACAAATATGGCCGCTGAGGGCTCTGATTGGCTGACACATTTTCGACATCTCCTCTGCAACCGCTGCACAGAATTTCATGAAACTTTACAGGAAGGAAGTACTCAAGGTCCTCTACCAAGTTTGTGTTTTTGGTGCTGATCGGTCAACAAATATGGCCACCAAGGGCTCTGATTGGCTGACACATTTTCGACATCTCCTCTGCAACCGCTGCACAGAATTTCATGAAACTTTACAGGAAGGAAGTACTCAAGGTCCTCTACCAAGTTTGTGTTTTTCGTGGCGATCATTTAACAAATGTGGCCGCCGAGGGCTCTGATTGGCCGACACATTTTCGACATATCCTCTGCAACCGCTGCACAGAATTTCATGAAACTTTACAGGAAGGAAGTATTCAAGGTCCTTCAACACGTTTGTGTTTTTCGTGCTGATTGGTCAACAAATATGGCCGCCGAGGGCTCTGATTGGCTGACACATTTTCGACATCTCCTCTGCAACCGCTGCACAGAATTTCATGAAACTTTACAGGAAGGAAGTACTCAAGGTCCTCTACCAAGTTTGTGTTTTTGGTGCTGATCGGTCAACAAATATGGCCGCCGAGGGCTCTGATTGGCTGACACATTTTGACATCTCCTCTGCAACCGCTGCACAGAATTTCATGAAACTTTACAGGAAGGAAGTACTCAAGATCCTCTACCTAGTTTGTGTTTTTCGTGCCAATCGGTCAACAAATATGGCCGCTGAGGGCTCTGATTGGCTGACACATTTTCGACATCTCCTCTGCAACCGCTGCACAGAATTTCATGAAACTTTACAGGAAGGAAGTACTCAAGGTCCTCTACCAAGTTTGTGTTTTTGGTGCTGATCGGTCAACAAATATGGCCACCAATGGCTCTGATTGGCTGACACATTTTCGACATCTCCTCTGCAACCGCTGCACAGAATTTCATGAAACTTTACAGGAAGGAAGTACTCAAGGTCCTCTACCAAGTTTGTGTTTTTCGTGGCGATCATTTAACAAATGTGGCCGCCGAGGGCTCTGATTGGCCGACACATTTTCGACATATCCTCTGCAACCGCTGCACAGAATTTCATGAAACATTACAGGAAGGAAGTATTCAAGGTCCTTCAACACGTTTGTGTTTTTTCGTGCTGATTGGTCAACAAATATGGCCGCCGAGGGCTCTGATTGGCTGACACATTTTCGACATCTCCTCTGCAACCGCTGCACAGAATTTCATGAAACATTACAGGAAGGAAGTACTCAAGGTCCTCTACCAAGTTTGTGTTTTTCGTTCCGATCGGTCAACAAATATGGCCGCCGAGGGCTCTGATTGGCTGACACATTTTCGACATCTCCTCTGCAACCATTGCACAGAATTTCACGAAACCTTGCAGCAAGCTAAGTACTCAAGGTCCTCTGCCAAGTTTGTGTTTTTGTTGTCGATAGGTCAACAAATATGGCTGTCAAGGGCTTTGATCTGTAGAAGTATTTTTGTGACTTTTAACCCTTTGTGACTCAGGTGAGCGATGTGGCCCCCTTGGGCCTCTTGTTTACAATTACAAATACTTGTCTGCCTCTCCAATGGTTGGTTACTGTAATAGTCAAAGTACAAGTAAATACTCAGTGGTCAGGTAATAGGGAGGTTGAGATTTCCTACGTGTAACTTGTATGTGTACTTGTATTCTGATCCGCTATTGTGACGTCATCATTTATTGCGTTTGACGTCACTTGCTTTACAAGGTACACGTGGCCAGTGAACGGGTAAAGTGCGATGTACACATAGGCCTTTACTTCAAGATACACTGCCATCCATAAATTAGTATACACTATTTCTGCTCATGTTACTTTTATAAAATGAACAGTTTCAAATCCATTACTGTATCACTCTGATAATGAACCTTGTAGAAATCATTTGTGACAAACTTGACCCAAATATTTGCAGTTTTTGAATTTTTATTCTTTTTTACATAAAAATGACAATTTTTGGGAAAAAATTGTGCTGATGAAAAAAGTTTCTTTATGCATTTTCATTATTACAATTCATGATTTTGAATTATTTAAAGCCAATTATCTTGAATCTCTCAAGTTTAGAATAGAAAAAATTAGGATAAATGGATAAAGAATTTAGAATGATGTACTTGCTTGTATAGTTATTTATGGATGGCAGTGTATTTCTTCCCCTTTATTCTATCAAATAGTGTAAAAAGTATGGCATTCAATTCAGAATGATTTTAAGTTTCTATTTCGATGTAGATTTAACTGAACTTAATGACCCTTTTGAATTTAACCTGTCCAAAAGTCAACTCAAGTTCACTTAGATTTTACAAGTACACGTAGTGATCTTTGATTAGAAATCTCAACAACAGTAACGTGTAGTTCAACTTGTACACTAGACGTACCCGTACAAGTTACTCGTAGGAAATCTCAACCTCTCTAATATTTGAAGTGACACTTGTAATGCCCCTTTTATTGCTTGCTAATATTGTTTGAATTGCACTAATATAATTATTGCCAGGTGGATATATCTAGTGCCTAAAATATTAATGAAATGATTGCTTTATAAGCATTATAACACTGGCTATTGTATTTTTGCATCTGATTCTTTGTTGTTGATATTGTTGTATGAAAATGTGTAGTTCCCTGAAAGTAATACTCAGAATGTTAACCTAGCCTCATTTGTATCAAATTTCTCAAATTTGAGTATTTTCCACAAATATTTGAAATTTTCCTCAATTTGCATTGTATTAAACTACCTCAACTTAAGGTTTGCTGCAAAGTTGATTATTTTGAGAGTTTTTCTTAAGAATTTTAAGGGAGCTTATTACCTACCTTACAGCCTCTAGGGCAAAATGATTGAAAATTGAGCTCTATGAAATTATTAGAATTTCAGATTTTCGACAAGGGACAAACATACCTACAGTTGTAAGCCCCAGAGCAAGGGCATGTAACAGGTTCAAACTCATATGGGACATTCCTTTTTGTATTCTGAATGAACTTGGAAAGTATAACTTTGTTACATGCGCTTGCTCTAAACATAAATACTATAAACTATAATGTTAAATTCTCGTCGATATCGGTAGTAGTGGGCAATTTGGGCGGGAAATAACACTCATATTAATTGATAATATCTTTTTTCAATTCATTTTCAATAATCAACAATATCTCTACCCTCATTTGAAAGATAAAAAACAGTAAGAAAATAACTTTTGAAAATAGCAAAAATGGTTCCAAAAACGGCAGATTTTGCCCCAACCCTTTTGAGGAGTCCCTCAACATTGAGGAAGTAGCTAGAGTATTATACTCTTAAAACCTTAAGAAAGGATACTCAAAGGTTCATTCTGAATAGGATCATGATTGTAAGTACATCTATTACGATAACATGGGAAATGTACTAACTACAGTGACTCTTTCCTCAAGTCATTCCTCAAATACCTTCCTCAGCTGGGAGCCCCTCAAATGATTTGAGGAATTTTCATACAAGAACTCAGCTGAGGGAATCCTCAAGCAAATTTGAGGTTGAGGAAAACATCAATTTCAGAAGTGTGATAAAAGTAAGGCCTGATTAATCGTTTAAACTATGGCATGTGCACCCTATCACCTATGGGGTAGTGTGTAGGGGGCATATGAATTATGATTTATCTGGTATTTGGTGGCTGCCACAAGCAATTATAATGTACTTATCTGGTGGACAACATTACTGTACTGTAGAGCAACCTGTTTTGTAGATTTTCTCCGAAATACATAGGTTGTCATCTTACAAACTGATGTCAAGTCTACGGAAGTCGTAACAGAAAATGTGCACTTTTAGCTGTGCGTAGCTTAGTTAAAAAATATGACGGAAAATAAAATGTCTACTGGGATTTTCTATTGTAAAAATGACTAAAATGCGTGATGTCAGAGACCATGACGTCACTGTTTACCATTGTTGATACAGGGAGCAATATGGCAGGGGGCTGAAAATAGATTGGAATTTCCTGTAGACATTTTATTTTCTGTATAACAGCTCAGAAATAGCTGAATGGTGAGTTCATGCTCATTTCCTGTTAAGACTAAAGGAGGTCAACTTATGGACAGAGTCAATAATTGGAAAATTCTTAAGACGATTATATAGCAGTTGCTAGAAAACTTGTGTGGTAGTCACTTGATAAGTTTTATGGCATCTACCAAATTTTCATGTAGTTTGTTTGTCTTTACAATTTTATCGATAAGTTACCTTTTTTGCATACACTTGAGAATCAACTTGATTAGAAATCTATAGGTCAAGTTGCAGCTGTTTTCATGGGTTTTTTTTTCACACAAAATTTGACAAAATAATGTTACTGTGGGAAAGAGATAAATTTCTGGAAAAAATTGTCAAATGAAATTTTATCAAAAGCAATATCAGGTTTCTTAGATATAGATAGTATATGAATATTTTAAAAATTGATAGCCTTTAACTGTTAGAACGATGTACATGCTCTAGTAATATATCACAAAATTTCTTGAATTGAGCTATCTTAACTTGAAATTCAACAGAAAATGTGCTTAAATTTCTTTCAGACCACTGGCCCAGTTATTTGATAAAAAGTACTTCATTACCATATCAGAGGCAGTTTGTAAGGAAAGAAGAAGGTAAGGCAGAGTTATCTTTCTTTCAATACATGATGGTTTTGATTGTAATCCTGTATAAAGATAGGATGGGTTAGTGCAGTGGTAGCACACTGGCTTTTCATCTCTAAGGTCCTGGGATCGAAGCAAAGGGGTCTTATGTGGGAGGTAGGGCTGTCATGATTCAGCCTTTAGTCGGTTCGGTTCAGGAAAATGAACCGCAGTTCTCGTTTTTTTCGGTTCGGTTTGAGTTTGTGTTGTTTAATTCCATAAAAGAGTGAAATAATGACAAGAATAACAAATGAACAAATAATTCTTTTTCATTTTTCTGCTTTGAAAGCATTTTTCTTTGAGATTTATCAACATTCAACAAAATGACCAAACTAGAACACTTAGAAGACTTCTTAGACTCCACCTGTCAAACAAACAGGTGCACATTTACAATCAAGAAGTGAAACAACCCATTTCATTGGGTAAAATACGACAAAGTACCCAATCACAGTCTGTGTATAACCAAAAAAAGAAATTAACCGAACCGAAATCCGTAAAATACGATCCGAATCGAAGCGACCAAGCTTGAACCGCAGTTAACTGAATTTTCGGTTAACTGTGACAGCCCTAGTGGGAGGGTATGGCGATCACCCACCCAGTCCTAGGAGGTTTCCTGTTTCCTCATGCTCAAGGTCCCCCTCACGCCTACATCTGAGCCAACATGGGACATTAATATGTAAGTTTGTGTAACTTGTTTTTTAAACATTGTAAAATAAATGAATAAAAAAGGATGTCTTCTGACTGCTTTTAAAGAGACATGATTTTTTTGCTAATAGATATAAATGTTTAATTAAGCTCATTGTACATATAGTATCATTTTGTTTAATGAGGCCACCATGATGATACCATAGCCCCTAAGGAATCCCATATTCTGTCTGTCCATCGTTCCTTTTGTCCATCTATCAATACTTTGGTTCTAGCGCAACTACACGTTCACTGGTAGTTTTCAAGATTTGGCTTTCATACTTCATAAGAAAAATAAGTTCAGATTTTAGCAAAGTAAGATACAATATGAATACAATGTACTTTGGTTCTGATGTATTTTTAAAAACCTTTTCAAGGTGTAGTTTTGATCAAACTCCAGGCAGCTCAAGTTTACGTTCCGTTACCCTACTCTTCAACATCACTGCCACAGACTTGCCGCCATAAAGCATATCTTAACGTAACGCTGCTATGACGCTCATATTGCATTTCCATCTTTTAAATGTTGATTGTTTTAGTGTATTTTTCAGAAATCAAATACCAATTTGGATGTAGTATGTTTTATGCTAGATGCATTTAGCTTTCTTTTGAAGATAAAATGATGATCAGTATTCATATGCATTGATATGGTTCAACTACAGACTTGCTATAAATATTATTTCTCAACATGTCTTTTACTGAAAGTATGTATTTCTTTTATAAGCTCCAGGGTTTATGTGCCTCCAGATGTACCTGGTTATATGGACAAAGTTGTGTGGCCTGAATATTTGAATCATCTACGGGAGCTTAAGCAAGAAACAAACATAGGTAGGTACATGTACCATTGTACTGTGTATCGTACTATAATTTTCATGTAGTGAACTCTCTCTCTTACACCTTGCATACATTTCCTGCAGTATATGTAGATAAGAAGAATTGAAATTCACCATTCATTGTCATTCATAATCATATTATTATTATATCAAATATAAGTGCAGGAAATTATTGATGACAGAATTGCAAGTACATGTATATACAAAATCACAAATATATGTGAAATACTTCTATTATTTGACATTCTCATTACAGAGTACATTGATGGGACTGAAGACCAGGATGCAGTAAAGGAGAAGATATTGCAGAATATATTTCAATTCTTAGATACAAAAATATCTAACATATAAACCTTGATTTACACTTGGATGTTCATATATGTATTAGTCATGAAACGATATGCAAACAGTGAATTGCGATATAGGGCGATATTTCATTAGCTGTATTGCCATATATTGCTTTATATTGTTTCTTTTCATTTTGATAATTTTTTCCTATGTAAAATCAGGTTCCTTTATGTTTGTTTGTCCAATATGTTTAAATTTTCTGATTGAATTTCACATTGTCAATGACCTTTGTTTGAATGAAACACAGGCAAGTCGATTGCTTTCGTCATAATTCATTTCAATTGTGAGCAATGTAAACCATGGATCGCTTGTTTTCAATTAAACCGATTTAAATCAATTTTTCATAAAATCTATAAGGGTGCAATATATTGCTATACGAATTTGGTATCATTTTAATATATGAATTTATTGTGAGTATTGTCATTTCAGTTGATATTCTTTACTGAAATGTTCTATACAAATGATGAAATTTATATATTTGTGTAATCATTTTCAAAGTTGTACAATCATGGCCCATGACAAAGTTTTTCACAGTTTTCGAAATATTGGAAATTTACAATGGTATTATTTTTTGAGAGAAATATTTGTCCTTGTTATCTCTATGCAGTTTGTATAAATCAGATGTTATTACGAGGAGAAACAGCTCTCTTAAAATTGGCATTTATAACATGTATAATGAAGATGTTGAATTTTCAAATCAAAATAAAAAGTACTGAATATACAAGTTGTGCGAGGCTTTTAACTTAAGTAGAGTATTTACAACTGTAAGGTTGCTTTTACTTTGTTTGCTGTAATTTTTTTCAGACATTGTGAAGATTAATTCTTGAATTGTATTTGATTTATTTAATTATACAAAAATGTACATCTTTTACACAAAAGAATCACTTCCAATTTATTTTTGGAAGTGAGAAATATGGATTATATTTTTATGCACAACATTTGTATGTCCCCTACAACACAAGGGCAACATATAGGGATCAATTTTCTCTTCTCAAAGCTACAGTTCTTGTGTTAGAATATATAATAGATTACATTCAAATAAAAGCTTCCACAGATTCAGTGAAAACTAGTTAATTGATTTTTTGAATCATCTCTACCACTGACCAGTTCTCATTTTCTGTTTAATTCAGAGTATTTTCTTTGAATATTACTATGAGAAAGTTATTTTTGTATGATGCAATTTAAATGCCTGTAAAAGTAACCCTTTCTGTCAATGTATCAACGCTTTGGTTAAGATGCCATTACTTGAGTAATTATCTTAATATACTGATAATGAATAACAAGAGGGCATCTCTGTTAATTTCTTAGTCATGAAGTCAGGGTCAAATTCATTTAAATTTCATTAATTTTACATGTTTTATTTGCTGCTTATATATTCTGTGCACAAACCAATGACTAAAGAATCAATCTTGGACTTAGAAGATTAAGGTTAAACTTCTGCATATTTTGGTAAAATTTGATTCTTCCAAATTGGCTTCCAAAGATTTTAATGATGCAATGCACAGAATTGTTTGGAGATTGTTATAGGCATGGTCAAGGTCATATATAGGCAGATTTAGTATCCAGTATCTAATGTTGTACATGTATATAAGTCTGATTAGGGACCCAGTTTTGTTTAGTCAGATTTCTGGACATCAACTGTTACCATTGTTGTACCTGTAGCACATTCGTTATCTAGAGTTACTACTGTGAAAGAAGACAAAGATCTCCTTCAAAACTATTTTACAAAGAGCATAGTGAAACATGCCCATATAACAGTGGACAAAACAGCGCCATTCAAGACATTTGTACAAAATGGTGAGAGAGAACAAGATATTGAATATAATTTCTAAAAGTCAGTGCAGATCACTGAAATGAAATGTTTAGAACTGTCGAGAGTTGGAATAGAGATTGTTTCATCTTGTTATAGGAAATGTGGAATTCATGAAGAATTTCTGCCTCTTGGAATAAGGACAACCATGCATTACCAAGTATTTTATTAGCTGTCATGAGCAAAGCTTAAGTTAGCTATTGTCACTGTGTGTTATCCAGTGTGTCATAGGCCCAGCACTAACTTCTTAACATTTTCGAAGTCACAAACTTTAGAAATGCATTGAACAATACAAGTATATGTACTATATCATGTAGAGACAGCTGACAAAGAAAGTTGAATTTGCTGAATAGGAACTGTTTCTTTTATTGAGTGAAGTTGTATGTAGATGTTTCAAGGAATTGCTTAACAACTAACAAGTTTTATTCCAAGTGAGACTGAACTGGGCAATGAACAATTATTCGAAACAAAAGAAAACATACAAAAGAGATAAAAGAAGATCCTAACGACAATCTCAACAGCACTCGCAATAGAGCACCCAATTGAGCATTCATTCAAGGACTCCTAACAAGCTAGAGGTGGGACCAGGTTCCCTGGAAGAGTAAGCATCCCATGTTTGGCTATCCGCACATGCTGTCGATGCTCGCGCACAAAACTGAAAAAAAAGTTATCTAAATAACATGATCTGTTTGAGATTATGTCTAAATAGAAAGTGCTATGTCGACCAGAAAAAGTAGTCAGAACGCTTGGCAATAGGCAAGACAACCACAAAAACTACGTGGGCGGATATGTTGTGAGCCTCGGGTTATCTGGGATGCAGAAGGTATTCTGCTGATAGATTATCTCCAAAAAGGACACATACATTGCTTCACTTCTGACACAGTTACGGAAAAATATTAAGCTTGAGCGCAGCGGAAAGCACACTAGTTAAAAGTGTGTTGTTCTCCTTTTCACAAGTCTGTCACTGCCATGGCTGCCATTCATGATTGCGGCTCTAATTTGATTGAGAATCAACCTTATTCACATGATCTTGCTCCACCAAACTTTCATCTATTTCCAAAACTGAAAGAAGCTATTTATGTCACCCACTTTCAGCCCAATGATGATGTCATAATTGCAGTGGATGGCTTTCTGACCAGTAAAGATAAGGATCTCGAGTTCTTAAAAATGGTATTGAGACTTAAACGCCGGTGCCAAAAGTGTATAGATACTGAAGGGGATTATCTAGAAAAATAATGCAAAATGTCTGATAAAATTCAAATCCATCAATACGAGGCTCACGGCATAATAATCAGTCCTTGTAATTATTGCACTCGAATACACTGGTCACCTAAAGAGAAATTCATAATAAGAGGACCAACTGCAAGAACTGAATAGGTCTAATTTGTGATTTGTGTTTTTCTACACATCTTTGTCAAACTTGAACTCTTGCCGTTTATGATTCGTGGAAGGACCATTTTAGCTCGTAAGTTAAAATATAAAAGGTAAGTAACGTGATACTGCTAATGCTACCCCCCCTTCTCCGTTACCAGCAAAATACAACAATAATACGAAACTGCTCCTTTCCTAATGCTTTCTTCGGTTTATGCATACATTATATACTAGTAGTTTTATGAGCTCAAATTCACTGTCAAAAGAGTCTTACCTCGTCGTTCCAAAAGACTTTATAATACGGAAGTGTCTCAATTCTTTACCTTCTTGACGAATTTCAAACCAATTTTAATTCACCAGAGGCATAGTGGATCCTAATTAGTGGCACTTAAATGCCGAAGTGATTGTCAGACACAGTTTAATGTATTTAGAAGCACCCTCTAGTTTTTTTTTAATTTCTATATATGCATTTTTGCAAAGAGTGCGCGACTCCAAATTCCTGTAGTGTCGATTCAGTAGCAACATTGAATAAAATCTATCCAAAATAGCACTGGAGGGATGGTGCTAGGATGTTAAGTTCCTATAATTTCGATAACCATTTTGGATGAAATTATTAGTTTCCGATATATCAAAATAAGATATAACGTCAAATTAATAAAGCCAAAACAAAGCTTTTAGGGGACAAAACTGAAAAGAAGTAATAATAACACTTTTGATATCTAGTCACGGGTTACAAGTTTAACTGCTCCTAACTGCAAAAAGAAATAAGTGTTTATAATAATAAATTTCAATTTATGCATTTTGCAAAGAGTGAGCGGCTCCAAATTTCCTGCAAGGTCGATTCAGTAGCAACAATGAAAAAAAATCTATGTCCAAAATCGCATTGGAGGGATGGTGATAGGATGTTAACCTTTAATTGTTGATAATTTCTATGATAATTTCTTTGGTATCTGTGCTATATCAAAGAAGTCATTTTGAAATTTTCATTCCAAATTCTGAAAGAATTATCTATTAAGCTTAATGTGAGAAATTTCTTTAAACTAAATGCAGAAGATGGGAATTCATTGATTCAAGGACTGAAGATTCCAATCTCCAAAAGTGAACGGATTAATAGGATCCAATATGTTGTATTGACGGTTCCCTTGATGTTTGCGACAATACAGAGCTTACAATTGAAGGGCATGTAATTACATTATGTCACTCTGTCCTACAATACGTTTACAATTCGTTAGAAGGACACGTCTAATGTAATCCCTTGTATCTTGTGCCAATACGTCATGGGAAAATAGAACGGGGATTTTATAAAACAAGATCTTGATTCTGAATGACACAGTGACACCGGTCCTGGGGGATGTGTATGCCCGTCGTACAATTACAAGTCATATGTAGTCAAATTGTGTTCAAAATTTTGCTAGTGAAATTTGAGTTAAGTCGGTCATTACGAGAATGAATCGATGGATAAAGATTGTGATTATTTTGGATAAAGACTGCAGTCTTCATTCAAATCCCATTGAATAAAATTAGGTTATACTTGTCGTAAATAACTTAAAAAAATTAAAAGATAGAAGAAGTGGTCCTAATTATATGACATCACAGTGATGTTACATCAAACCGATCGGCCAAACATTACGTCATAATTAGAAATTTGCCTGTCTGAGTTTATATGTAACTTAGCCGTCCATATCATGTCTATAGTCAGGAATACGTTTGGCATTCACAGATGCATTAGGATTGAATTCCCAATATGACGATGTCACAGTGACGGTAGCTGCGAACATACTATGACAAGGGAACAAACACACGGAGACAACGAGAAGAATGAAACAAGAAGGACAACACTATATATATACGAGGGCTGATTGATATGTTGTGAGCCTCGTATAAGGATTTGAATTTCATCAGACATTTTGCATTATTTTTCTACATAATCCCCTTCAGTATCTATACACTTTTGCCAACGGTGTTTAAGGGCCTCAATACCACTTTTAAAGAACTCCTCATCTCGACTGGTCAGAAAGCCATCCACTGCAGGTATGACGTCATCATCGAACTGAAAGTGGGTGCCAAAAATAGCTGCTTTCAGTTTTGGGAATATATATAAGTCTGATATGCGAATGCTCAATCAAATTAAAGCCACAATCATGGATGGCAGCCATGACAGTGACAGACTTGTGAACAGGATTATTGTGCCGATGGAACAACACACCTTTAACTGGTAAGCTTTCCGCGGCGCTTAAGGTTGATATTAGCATAGTATGTGCCATTGATTGTTTGTCCTTTTTGGAGATTATCTATTGGAAGAATACCCTCTGCAACCCAGAAAATCGAGGCCAACAATTCATCAATCAGCCCGCGTATAAATAATCTTTACAGAATCAGTGTACGAAGGAAATCCATTCTAGGGGGCGCATACAAATTTGTAGCCAAGTTCGATCTACTTCGGTTGATTGTTTCTTCAACGCATTCGAAAATTTCTGTTATCAAAATTTCTTAAATTTTTAAAGAGGTTTAAATAATACTTCCAGATACCTGTAGCCAATGCGATGGAATAACAGCATTATCAAAGATCCAATTAGTTCTACGTGTACATGAAATGTTATCATATAATCACAAGTACTCTTCTTTGGGACCACCAAACGTCTGGACCATATTTCACCAAAAAAACTGCGTCGTGGCATGCTCTAAAACTAGTAAAACATAAAGGTTGTGAGTTTTCAGCCCACGCTAAAATTTAGCGTCCACCATTTTCAACGCATGCGCAAATGTACGTCAACATGTACATCAAGACAACGAGTTTTCATGGAACTCATGGGAACTATTGCGACGGGTGTTGCATGCATACATGAGACCCTGACTCTCCCCTGGCACTTGGTCTCATTTCGGAATATTGTTTATTCCGGAGTACTCAACGGTTCCAATGAAAATTTAAATGATTTTGTCTTGCCGTCTCGTCTTTAAAACTGAATAACTGATGGGTACTTCTTTCATGCTTACTGTTGAAACACGCTTTTAAAGGTGAACTGATATATTTCAAAACTAATAACGCCTTTAAGAATAATAGGTTCATCATTTCTTGAAATTTCTAAAACGTGGGTCCTGTAGCATCATACTCCACCCATTCTGCAATGTCTTTTGGTACATTTTTGGACATAAGAATTTTCATACTTTTTGGCCATTTTACATTGTTTAGACTGATGATCACTGACGAGGGTTTGATACCCGAAACGTGCATGTCTGGTCCATGCTGTAAATTTATCAGGTCTTAAATGATGCTATTGAATTTGAAGACGTTTAACATTTGACTTTTTTGTTTATGTATATATAATTCTAGTACACCATCTGTGTACTTTGATTGTCGTTCTCATTAGTGATGTCCGCGAAAATAAAAGAAGTCTAACAAAGAAATTGAAAGAAAGTCCTCTAAATTATTTATGAATCAGACTCCATTGAATCTTAATAATGCTTTTCTTGATAAAATCATACAATAAAAGAAAACTGTTTTAATATTCCATTAATGTTATTAAAGGTTACTTTTCTTGAGAAACCCATACTACAAATTGTTTTAATGAAGAAAAAGACGCTTAATCATACTTTGATCAGTTAATTGTCATTTTCTTTGGAAAAAATCGAAAAACGCCATAATTCCGGTCTCCTTTAAAGATTAATCCTACCCGAATACGTAAATCAAGAT
Source organism: Pinctada imbricata (assembly GCA_033119305.1). NCBI lineage: Eukaryota > Metazoa > Mollusca > Bivalvia > Pterioida > Pteriidae > Pinctada > Pinctada imbricata. The sequence continues at coordinate 52,586,618 of VSWD01000007.1, forward strand.
ATACCGTAATTACCAATTATACATAAAATAGATTTTACTTTGATATAAATGTTCTTCAAATTGATTTTGAAAAGAAAGTTTTAATCTGCATCAAATATTGATTTCAGGTGAGATTATCTAGTAAGTATATATAATTAATTAACAAATGGACTTCGAATTTGAATACTCATTAAAGTTATAAAAATTCAAATTAATTCAAGACCTCTTATATTTTATGACCTTTTTTCATTCACCTAAATGTGTCTAGAGTACTGGAATATCATATCCCATCTCAGTAGGTGCCGTTACTGAATTATTTCGGCATCAACTGTATCCGAAACATGCATACATTGTTTGTACTGTAATCGGCAAGTTGGCAACATTAATTTCGTTCATTCTTAAGTGATTAAGTAGTGAATGTCAAATGTTCATCAAGCTCTCCAGATTAAGTACTATATTCTATAAGTTAATTCAAACTTGACAACGCCATAAGTGACCGCATCCCAGCACCATCCCTTCAATGTTATTCTGGTCAAAGACTTTATTTAACAATATGCTACTGAATCGACCCTACAGGAAATTTGTAGCTGCGCACTATTTGTTTTAAAAGTAGACACACATAACTCATAAAACTAGAGAGCACTACTAAAATAAACAGTGCTGTGTCATAAAATCGCTTTGGTATAAAGTAGCACTGATGAGGATTTACTATCCGAAACATGTGTCTGGTGTATTTAAATAGGTTTGATTTTTTGTTCAAGAAGGTAACGAGTTAGAACGCTTCCATCTTACTATAGAAACACAAACACCTCAGTTGACTCGATGCAAAAAAAAAACAAAAAAACAACAGCAACAGCAACAGCAACAATATATAACAAAAAACCCAACACCAACAAGCATCAGAGGGCGAGATAACAGAGCACACATACTAAGAGGATCAACCAATAAAAAACGAAACAAAGCAAGATGATTCTCATGAGAATACTTTCAGCTGTTATCACTGTTGGGTATATTTCCTCCCTATCTTTCATTCGTTTAATATTTTTCAAAAATGTGTATGCTTATTCATTGTGATTTTTAGAGTCTGATTTGGGGGTTTGTGTTTGACTTTCATTCACTAAAACCACAAAACATAATTAACAATTTTGAATCATAAAAGAAAAGAGGGAATCAGAAGACCTAAAATAAGACTCGGTTGCATCAACCACAGCAAAAAAAAAAAAAAAAAAAAAACCCGAATATCATGCAATATCTGTATAAAATGTGCGTGAGACATTACAACAGACTGAATTTTGGAACTGAAGAAATGAAGGCTAGTGAGATGGAAAATGTTCATTAAAAATCATGAAGAGTCCTTCAACAGCGGGTGATAAAACTAATTGTCCTTTTAACAGCTAAAAAAAGGTATTCTATTTTTGACCACCATAAGCATCGGTAAATTGCTTTTTTTCGTCGCACTCAGAATTAAGAGTCGTACTGAAGACGTGATTTTTTTTTCATTATTCTTATCCTGTTAGCACACTAGAATGTACGTTAGGGTGTCCAAGTAATGACAAAATTCATAAGGATAGGAAGTATTCACAGCATTTCTACTTCTGTTTAAAAATGAACATGAAATGAGATGAAAGTTTGCATAATGGCATACAGTATCTGAGGAAAAGTAGAAAATATGCCACTTAGTCCAAAATGTTCTTGTTAGCACATCGTAGGTAGAAACCTTTTATAAAAATAATAAACGATTCCAGTACATGAATGAAAGTCAAATACTAAACTCAAAATATCAGATTACAAAAATCACAATCAAAAGGCTTACAAATTCTTGAAACAAATATAAAATCAGAACATCCTCAAGAGAAAAGAAAAATCGGACAAACAGACGGAGTGGGCACATAGCTCCATAGAGACACGAGGTACAACACTAGAGTCCATTGTAAGTATGGAATGCACTAAAGCAAAGGAGGGGATCTCCAACAACACCAGGTTGCAGCATCCACAGCAAAATCCCAAAACACTCAATGCAAAAACACAAAGCAGACAAGCACAGAAAGAGACGCATAAGGGACAAGGAACGTCAACGCACAACACAGAAACATCAAACACAAAGGACTACACATAAACCAACGAGACCAATGGGCAAACGGTGCCGACTCAGGACGGCCATCTGCCACGGAAATGGCAGAAGGTGTGGTTATCTTGGATTACGTGCGCACAACCCTCCCACTTTTCCGATTACCCAGGGGTCTCGAAGAACGTACAATTGTGGTGTAAAACAACCTCCTCACTGTCAGAATACCACATACAAACAAGACCGCAAAACGCAGGGGCCAAAGCAACACAGATGAATATGTAAATGGATATAAAAAGAGGGCGTACGTAATACAATCCGTGCTCTGCCGCCGCGAGCTCATGTATGTTATTACCCGAGGAGTCCGACTGACACTCAGAGAGGGCAGGTGGTCGGGGCCCTGTTTTCTCTAAAGAGGTTTGGACAGGGCCCGTCATGGAGTCCCGTCGTCACAGTCAGTCAGAGTGCAAGTTTTAAGAATGCGCTTGTACAAGACTGTAGATTGGTCAAGTACCAAGCCTAGTGTCCGTCTGGTGACATTAGGATCATATCCACGGTATAAAAGGCGTTTGATGATTCTGACGCATTTCGATAGTGATGTTGTCTATCTTTGATCCTTCTTATCTTGTTAATAATATCACCATAAAATGCAGGTTGTGAAATACCCAAAGTAATATACTCTGTTGCCTGTATTGGTCCGAATTTCAGAAGTAGACAATAATTTTTGTAAAATTTCCAGAGCTTGTACTAGTTTGTGAAAGCGAAAACCTTGTCCTAAAAGTTTCTTGGTAATTTGTAAATTTCTACTATGAAAATTCAAAACATCAGTACATGCTCTAGCATACCGGATGAGCTGTGAAATATAGATACCATAGGACGGTAATCTAGGAACATCACCGTCAAGCCAGGGGAAATTTACTATGTTGATTCCAAAATCATCTCTTTTGTCATACACACTTGTATGGATCTCTCCATTAACAATTTTGATATTAAGGTTCAAAAATGGTTTTTCTGTGTTTGAAACGTTAGCCTTGTTTAGAATCAATACTTGTGGATAAATAACATTTTTATACTTTTCAAAAACAGGATTGTCGATAGCAAAAATATCATCCAGGTACCTAGAAGTACCAATGAAACATTTCACATCATCATTTTTCTTTGTTTTTGAAGATTTTGGATAAAATCCTTTTCATACGTGTATAAAAAAAAATCTGCAATAAGAGGCGCACGATTAGTACCCATTGGAATCCCTACAACCTGCTTGTAGAGTTTCTCACCAAATCTTACATAAATATTCTCCAAAAGAAAGGACAAGGCAATACACAGGTCACCACATGTCCATGATTTGTATGATTTGTAATCTGTGGCGGAAAAGAAACCCTTCGATTCAGAAGTACAAATATAAGTTTTCCCCTCTCGATCAAAACACCATTTAATGAGTTTGGACAGTCGATCATTTATTTTGTCGTAAGGAAGCGTGGTGTACATATTAGAAAAGTCGTATGAAGATATCGTATTTGCTTGAAAATGTCTTCATTTCATTTTGTCAATCACATCCCCTGAATTTTTAATAGACCAAAAGAAGTGTACGCCATTCCTATTCATGACAGTTTCACAGTATTTTGCCATGTGCTCCTTTATAGCCGTGAGTGCTGACGTCAGATTTCTAGACAAAATTGTTGTTGAGCAGTTGCTAGAATTAGCAATGTATCGAAACTTGTAAGGGGACTTGTGAAGTTTTTGTATACAGTATATTGTAGGGAGATCCAATTTAGAAATAGGGATGTTAAAAGAAGAAATTTCACTGTTATGTTTGTTCAAAATATTGGGAACACTTTCGTTGCTTTCGATGTAAGTATTAGTAGATGAAAGTTCCGAAACTAAAGTTGATATGTAGTAGCGTTTTCAAATAATTATGGTGTTGTTGGCTGCTTGTAAGCGGCGTTTTTTAATTTCAGTTTTACTTTGATTTTTAAGTTTTGGGAGTGAATGAACTGGAGTACTTGTTATATCCGAAATTGAATGATTGTATTTAACGAAGTGATTATATAGGAAATTTCTTTGTTTTTTTTTTCTGACGCAAGTTTCTCATCTGATACGAATGACTTCGAAAACGAGATTTTAAGGCCTGGCTGTTTCCCCTACATATTGGGCGCCATATCCATTGGCGTGTCATGTAATGACATAGATGACATCTTGATAGGATAAATCAATGTCCTTATCAATCTCGATTTTAAAGGTCTGCCCATTAACACTAGATTAAATTGTGGAGTTGCAATTGATGAGCGGACACATACTTTATCTTTTCCCATTGCACCTGCAAATGGTTGAGAACCCTCTATGTTTGTTGTTAAATGTACAGTCTGCAGATGGGTGGGTTTTAATTTAAGAGGTGATAGATGTACCTTTGGTGAGGAAAAAAGTTGCTTGCTGTTTAATGTTGATGATGGAAAAGTGACTGTAGTAATAGAGGGTAATCTCAAAGGAGTTAATTTGATACGAGGCGACCTTAAAAATGCCATGATGAAATGATTTGTGAAAGGTAAATTATGATCCTGCGTAGAAGACACTACAACTTAGTCAAGTTAGAGAACGTAATGGAATTAAAACACTTCACACATCGGGTCGCAGGGAATTGCATTACCAACTCCACACTGCAACACGAAATAAGAGTAGATATAAAACAAAGGAGGGGATCTCCAACAACACCAGGTTGCAGCATCCACAGCAAAATCCCAAAACACTCAATGCAAAAACACAAAGCAGACAAGCACAGAAAGAGACGCGTAAGGGACAACGAACGTCAACGCACAACACAGAAACATCAAACACAATGGACTACACATAAACCAACGAGACCAATGGGCAAACGGTGCCGACTTAGGACGGCCATCTGCCACGGAAATGGCAGAAGGTGTGGTTATTCTGGATTACATGCGCACAACCCTCCCACTTTTCCGATTACCCAGGGGTCTCGAAGAACGTACAATTGTGGTGTAAAACAACCTCCTCACTGTCAGATGACCACATACAAACAAGACCGCAAAACGCAGGGGCCCAAGCAACACAGATGAATATGTAAATGGATATAAAGCCTGTGTTTGTGAAACACGAATGCCCCCGGTGGCATCTTTGTTAGTATGAACACTATTTTCTGTCAAGTACATGTATGTGAGGTCACTGGGTTAAAAGGTCAAAGGTCAAGGTCACGAGGTCAGAAATTTTGGTATCAATGGAAAGGTCTTGTCACAAGAAATACTCATGTGAAATATGAAAGCCCTATCACTTCCCATTCAAAAATTATGCACAATGTTAAAGTTTTTGAAAAGTAGGTCAAAGGTCAAGGTCAAGGTCATGAGGTCAAAAATTTTGGTATCAATGGAAAGGTCTTGTCACAAGGAATACACATGTGAAATATGAAAGCCCTATCACTTCCCATTCAAAAGTTATGCCCAATGTTAAAGTTTTTGAAAAGTAGGTCAAAGGTCAAGGTCAAGGTCACAAGGTCAAAAATTTTGGTATCAATAGAAAGGTTTTGTCACAAGGAATACACATGTAAATATATAAGCCCTATCACTTCCCATTCAAAAGTTAGGCACAATGTTAAAGTTTTTGAAAAGTAGGTCAAAGGTCAAGGTCAAGGTCATGAGGTCAAAAATTTTGGTATCAATGGAAAGATCCTGTCACAAGGAATACACATGTGAAATATGAAAGCCCTATCACTTCCCATTCAAAAGTTATGCACAATGTTAAAGTTTTTGAAAAGTAGGTTTGAAAAGTAGGTCAAAGTCACGAGGTAAAAAATTTTGGTATCAATGGAAAGGTCTTGTCACAAGGAATACACATGTGAAATATGAAAGCCCTATCACTTCCCATTCAAAAGTTATGCCCAATGTTAAAGTTTTTGAAAAGTAGGTCAAAGGTCAAGGTCAAGGTCACGAGGTCAAAATTTTTGGTATCAATGGAAAGGTCTTGTCACAAGGAATACACATGTGAAATATGAAAGCCCTATCACTTCCCATTCAAAAGTTATGTCCAATGTTAAAGTTTTTCGGACAAACAGACAGACAAACAGATAAACAGACAAACAGACGGACAGGCCAAAAACTATATGCCCCCGAATCTTTGATTCCGGGGGCATAATAAAAAGAGGGCGTACGTAATACAATCCGTGCTCTGCCGCCGCGAGCTCATGTATGTTATCACCCGAGGAGTCCGACTGACATTCAGAGAGGACAGGTGGTCGGGGCCCTGTCTTCTATAAAGAAGTTTGGACAGGGCCTGTCATGGAGTCCCGTCGTCACAGTCAGTCAGAGTGCAAGTTGTCAAAACGCGCCGTGCAAATTTTTGATTTTTTAAAAACTAGCATCGATACAAAAATCTACACAAAGATAACGATGGCGTGACGTTACGTTCTGTGACGTCATAATAGGAGTCACATGGAGTGTGAGACAAGGAAATCTCAAACTGCTACGTATACGTTTTTTCGTTTGTCTCACGACGTGAGTTAGAAACACAAATAACACATATATCATTACATATACAGTGCGTGAAGTATCCAAGTAAGGACCAAAAGGATGCTTAATTTTCTTGCTTTATTATCTAAGGACAAGGTGGGGGTCGCTTATTGGTCCTATTGGTATCAGAAGTCAGAGCAAGGAAATCCATCAAAAATCTCTGCGAGCAGCGCCATCTTGAATAAATTCACTGAAGAAATGTAATTCAAAAATGTACGAGGGTTGTCCCAGAAAATCGTAGACATCGGCAATAATAAAGTTGTAATGGGCTGCATTTTCATAAACTTTGCACTGATAAATTTGACATATAAATCGGCTTCTGTACATGAAAAATCAATAATTTATCTTTCATAGTAAAATTCTTATAGAAGAAATAAAGATGGAGGGTAACGTCCACCAGCGCATGATAGGTAACGTCATGGATTCCGACGACTGTGGTTAAGAATATGCATAAAGGAAGCAACTGATAAATTCATCTCATATGTAAACGTCTCCAAATTGAATAGAACAGATAAATTGGCAACGTGGACCAGACATGCACGTTTCGGGTACATGACCCTCGTCAGTGATCCTAAATCTAAACAATGTAATATGCCAAAAAAGTATGAAAGTTACTATGTCGAAAAAGTGTACCGAAAGACGTAGCGGGATGGGTGGGATATGATGCTACAGGACCCACTTTTTAGAAATTTCTAGAAAATTTGATAACAGAAATTTAGAATGCGTTGAAGAAACGATCAACCGAAATTGATCGAACTTGGCTACATGTGCCCTCGGGGACTCCTCGTCCACCAGCAGTGACACTCACCAAGTGGTATAAATGTAAACGTTTCCAAATTGAATAGCATCATATAAGAACAGATAAATTGGCAACGTGGACGTTTCGGGTACATGACCCTCATCAGTGATCCTAAATCTAAACAATGTAATATGCCAAAAAAGTATGAAAGTTACTATGTCGAAAAAGTGTAACGAAAGACGTAGCAGGATGGGTGGGATATGATGCTACAGGATTACCGAAAGACGTAGCAGGATGGGTGGGATATGATGCTACAGGAATAGAAATATTATAGAATAGGAAAATTAGATAATAGACTTTGGCACTCATTGAGCAGAAATGAGATACATATTCAATCCACATTTTCTGCACAGTATATTTACTTGTATGTACCCTCTCTTCTATTTCTTTTACTGTTCGATGCTGGTCTTCATCAATGACGTTTCTGGCCAAATTTACTGTTTGGATATCGCCCCTCCTTGTGCCCTTGTTTAGTTTTAATTTGTCTGTCAATTCGTCGGCAAATCTCTTGTACATACATGTATACTAATACTCTGCGAACATTTCCATACTTTTCTGATGTTTTCATTTCTTACTTTGTCTAAAAAGGGATCAATCCACGATCAACACAATATCTTAGTACCATTTTCTGCTCCACTAATAAATTGACGTCGCCGTCTTTTGAATGATTGATGAGGAATTGCTTTATAAATATCCTTCATAATTAAAGTATTCATTACGTCATTGACGGAAATATAGCATGTATGTACCCTCTAAAATTAGTTCTTTCTGTTGATTAGACCTTTAGTACTATTTATACATGCATTGATAAGTATTCAACAGGTTTTATTATCAATTCTTTTTAGGTGCATGAAAATTTCGGACTGCTCCGGTATGGTCCAAGCGCTCTTCTAATAATTTAATTCATTTTCAATACTAATGACAGATTTCAACACCATTCACAATTTATGCTTCCCAAATACTCATATTTACATCCGGGAAAATCTTGTTTAGATTTAACGCTAAATAAAGGAATTGTTAGCAATGTCTACGTTTTTCTGGGACAACCCTCGTAATTCCATTGATCTCAAAGCCTGTCAAACACAGTAAGATGTTACAAAATGTATTATAAAATAGAAACACAGCAAACACTGAAGACCACTACATCGACAAAGAGTAAATAAAATTTATAGAAAATATGTCCACAACAAAGAATAAACTTAAACATTCTACAAAGAAGCAAAGAAGAGATCCTGACGACAATCTCAATAGCACTCACAATAGAGCAACACCCGCTATTGAGGCGCGCGTGTAATTCTTTTCTTTCAAATTCTACAAAAAAAAAAAATAAATAAAAAATTGTAGAAAACTCCAAAATATGGCGACCACTTTAAAGTTGACTGAAATGGATTGGACAACTTTGAACGCCACCAAATGAAGTGGTTTGACACTACCATACTTCTTCATAGGCTTGGCATAACCATACGTTAATAAAATGAACACAATACTGGAACTTGAAAGAGTTAAAGAAGATCCCTGACGAAAATCTCAACAGCACTCACAATAGAGCACTAAATTGTACATCGACGGACCCCTAGCAAGCTAGATGTGGGACCAGGTGCCCGGGAGGAGTAAGCATCCCCTGTTGGCTAGCCGCACCCGCCGTCGATGTTCATGTGCGAAAATGAAAACTATATAAAATACATGCTCTGCCTGAAGGTTAAATCTATATAGAAGTGCTATGGCGACCATATCAGGGGAAAATATTCAAAACATTTGCTGTCAAATCCCTCGCGGGAGCCCTAAGTGTGACACAAATGTGTTAAAGAAAAAAGTAAAAACAGAGGATTTAAACCGATAAGGAACTTCAAATGATAGTTGTTTGTCGTTTCATTGGTTCTCCCTATTGTATTGATTCATATATTGCTTATATCTTAATGGCCAATAGAAATAACCGTTCCTCCCCTCTATCAATTTCATATTTCTCAGACCGTGCTCTCTTTCATCCATGTCTACAAGTATCCTTCTAAGCAAGATACTCTGAACTGTTCGTTCATAAAACTTACGGTCATCGAAGCAATGCAACCCATTTGAAAGCTTTCCGTCGTCTTTTTAGGAAAGAGGCATCAATAAATGTCTATCCAAGGATTCATACGGACGCTGTAATTGGTATGTATAGTTTGCCATAGCGATCTTATTCTAAGTAATGATCACTTTCTGAAACAAAAGTCATCGGGAACGTACAATTAAAATGCTAATCTAATGTTCTTTTTACGTTTTTGATCACCTATATATTTGTGCTGTAAGTATTTTTATCATCCGTAACATAAAAAGTAGGACGGAATGGGGTTAACTAATTACTACTGTTTCATCTCGTATCTTAACGTATGGATATCTTTAGCACATATAAAGGATACAGCCAGCTGCTTACACGCACTGTTTTTATGTTTTTATGTTCTCTAATATAAATTATCATAATATTAACTTCGTTCTGCGCATCTACTGTTTTAGTAGAATGATTCTAATTTCATATTTGATAACTATTTTCAAAATTCAAGTCATTAACTCGTCAGTTACATGTATTCATTCGATAAGTTTGCATGACACATACTTCTAAGTATGCCTCTCTGCATACTTTGTCAATTTACCTGGCGGATCACATTTTCGATCCGTCCGGCACCTAACTAAATAATTCTCGATTTTGGTTTTGTTTTCAGAGAGATACAAATAGCAGATAATGTATAATTTAAAAAGCTAAGTACTCGAAACGTGCATGTCCTGTCCATGCTGCAAATTTATCTGCTCATAAATGATGCTATTGAATTTGAAGACGTTTGACAATTGTACCACATGGTGAGTTTCACTGTTGATGGACCAGGAGTCCCCGAGGGCACATGAAGCCATGTTCGAACAACTTCGGTTGATCATCTGTCTCTTCAACGCATTCAAAATTTCTGTTATCAAAATTTCTTAAAATATCTAAAACGTGTGTCCTGTAGCATCATATTCCACCCATCCTGCTACGTCTTTCGGTACATTTTCGGACATAATATTTTTCATACTCTTTGGCCATATTTCATTGTTTAGATTGAGGATCACTTACGAGGGTAAGTACCCGAAACGTGTATGTCTGGTCTATGCTCTTAAATGATGCTATTGAATTTGAAGACGTTTAACATTATAATAGAATTTCAGATTAAATTAGACTTATTTCAAACAACAGCTTTTCTCTTTCACCAGAGTTGGAAAGTAAGTAATCGAAATAATAATTGTTTCTTTTTCAACCGAATCCGTCGTTATAGAGGGTCGCCTATGTGAATTTGAATATTTTCATAAAATTCCATAGGAGATTGTTTAAAATGCAACAGACAAGCCAGGGGGTTCTTCTTTTGACATTGTGTATTCGACAAGCTCTGTCAATAATTCTGGCTGTCAGTGTACCTCATTGGACGCCCTATTACAACTTCTTAGCCCTGCTGTCACGCAAAACCTCACACGGAGACTTAAGGAAATAATGTGCTCAAGGAATCATGTTTTAAAGCCAATCTGTCATACTTGATGGCTGTTGTTACACAGTATTTGATTGACGAATGAATTTTTGACTGTATCACCTGCAAGTGCTAAACAGAATCTCAAGCAACTTTGTTAGAAGCAATGTCTCAAATGAACCGCAAAATTCTGCTGTCCATAATTTTCTCTTCTATCTAATTTGAATTTCCATCCAGATCTGTAATACACAAGTCAGCCATAGCATCTAGCGCACTTTTGAAATCTTCTTAAATGATGCTATGCATTTGAAGACGTGTAACATTTTCAACAGTTGCAGAAAAAAATCTTAACTCGCAATTTTTCACAATGAGCAAAATAATATGCATGTAAATTATTTTATTTCGCTATTTCGGAAACTTTTCATTTCATTCAAAAATATTATCGAAATTAAAGAAGGTTAACATCTTAGCATCATCTCTTCAATGCTATTTTGAAGGAATCGACCCTACATGAAATTTGGAGCCGCGTACTCTGTAAAGAAAATACACAAATTTAAATTCTAAAAATAAAACCAGAGGGCGCCAGTGAAATGAATTCCAGCGGCTTATGAAAAGCACTTTGGCTGAAAGCATCACTGATGAGAATTTAATATTCGAAACACGTGTCTGGTGCATAATAAATTGGTTTGAAATTTTCTTCAAGAAGGTATAGAATTGGAACCCTCCTCATTATTAGTCTTGATTGGCCGAAGCATTTTCGACTTCTCTTCAACTGCCGAACAAAATTCTATGAAATCTGATCGCAGGTGCCAATCATATCGTTGGACTAAAATGTTTCATGTGTACCGAAGTATACCAATTGTTCAAGGACGATGTTTGCCTTTGCCTCGAAGTTAAGAGCATCTAGAGAAAATGAAACATCTATGATTAAAATTTAATCTATTTGTTCCGAATACTATATCACGGGGAAACATGGACGAGTAGATATTTCATTATGCAGATCTGATGTATTATAGATATTTTAATTCCTTAAATGATAAAGAGGACACTTTACTTGACATATTGAATCTCTCAACGGAAGCATTCTGATGCAAAAGAAATAAAAGCACTGACTGAATTTGAAGATAATACTCTATGGCGAGACCTTCCTAATCCACGAGCTATGAAAAACTTTATAAATTAAATTAAGATTAAGAAATAAAATAAATTACATAATTAAGGATTATAACAATGCCATTCTACATGTTGAGATTTTCCTAATCTAAATCCAATCCTTATCTTTTTGAGATGTACAAAAAGACAAAAACGTATACTTACATATATTCAATGTGCAATTATATACATATAAAGATTATAAAAATGGTATTCTATGGTGATATATTCGTAGTACACAATCCTCTTGTTCCTCAACAAAAAAAGCTTCAGATTCAGTGTAATCAACTGCTAAATTTGCTTTGAGGGTGTATGGTCTATGGTTCAGAGTTTGTACCAGGCTTTCATTCTTCTACTATCTGACATTATTCTTGTTCTTTTTTTTAATGAGTATGAATATGAATCAACTTCCACGCAAGCGTACTCTCTACTTCCGTCAAAGACTACACCACGAAACGTCATTTGCAATGTCTTAATATCTTAGCTTGTCCTCAAAGAACAGAGATTAAAACATTTTGTACAGAAATTTACATCTTGCATATTTGCATGTTTGCAATTGTAAAACATTCTTATAAAAGATAACATCAGAACAGCAATGTATTAAAAGAAAAACCATGTAATATAGAACATATAAAATTAGGATGGGTGAGTGACTGACGTTACGCTATGGCATTATGCTATGACTGATTGATTACGCTTTGACTTTGACGTTATGCTATGACTTGGTATCATACTATGTAATTTGATTAACACCAAAATAGACAGACTTCTGACAGACTGACAGACAACATGTGCATAAAAATTCAGGAAATTAACAAAGACGCAAATTCAGACAGTAATCATATTATTTCATATGTGAATTGGCATAAAATTGCCATCGCTGGTAAAAATATAGGAACCTAGACACAAACGTATATTTGGGCATCCCCAAATAAGTTACTAGATAAGGTGTAATGAGGAATCCTGGGAACAGACATTTTAAAACATTCTGATGTAACATACTACTGTTTGTTAAACGAAGTTAATAGAAATCTGAATATATACATAAAGCTCCGAAACAACATAAACTGAGACATCTGAAGACATATTTTCTGAATAAGACGATTTCAAGAATTGAGGTTATAAGTAGTTTGTGTGAAAAGTTGAAGAAAATTGATAACAATGAAGAAACAACATGAATTGAACAGGACACGTCGCATGCAAGGTTGTGGATGGTTGTTTGCATAATACTCTGCATGCTGTATGTGTTTATAAACGTGCATGCAACGTATGGTCTCACTTCGGAATGTTGTTCATTCCGGGGTTCGCAACCGTTCCGATGGGAATTCTCACGATTTTGCCTTGCCTTCTCGACTTTGAGACTGAATAACTGTTAGGTACTTCTTTGATGTTTATTCCATACAGAAGACATGTAATTATGCTTTAATTTCACGTAAGGGGTTCTCGATCGGTTATGTTGTGAGTAATGCGTCCATGTGTTGTGCCTGCTTACAACTTTCGCACTGTTCTATGGGTGTACCCAGCCAACATTATTCCACGAGGGCAGTTCACGAGTACATTTGTACTTACAAGTACGGTGGATGTACTGATAAGAAGAAAATATTTTGAAACACATATGGGCTGGTATCTTACTTTGTTTCATAGATTTTTGTGAATAAATAGCTTTGATAAAATGAGTTAATGTATGATTATAGGTGACATGGGCTAAATTTAATTTGTGATAATAACATGAATAGTACGGCAGCCAATTGGAAAAGATCGTTGGTATTTAGCGCAAGTCGGAGATTCTTCTATGAATAGGTCGAATACAGCCATGTAATAAACAGCACTGAACTCCATTCCCATCAGAGGAATTCATGAATTTTCTCACTTCTAGGTGATACCTCGATTTATCGGACACTATTTCACCTCTAAATGATATTGAATCGACCGATCGCAAAGAGATTTCGCCGATTTATATGGAAATAACACTTTCTATCTATTGTACTCGAATTATTGGACACTCGATCTATTAAATAAACTAGAGCAACACAGAGAATTGATCCTTTCCTTCATACACTAACGTCCGTATTTGACAATGGAATGATTTGAATTTCATATTAGCATATAAATGATTTGTTATTGTCCTTAATAAGGTTTTTTTATGAATAGAGAATGACTGTCAACATCTGCGAGAGACACGAATCAACAATTAGTTTTCCATCATGATCTGTTTTACATATTCGGAACACAAATCGTCGTCTTCTAATAATAATAGGATATCTAATGGCTGCATGAATAGCATATTCTAAATCTAAGGGGTACTCACTTAAACGCAGAGGGCGCTACTGAAATGACTTTTGGTGGCTCCGCTGGAAGCATCACTAATGAGAATTCAATATTCGAAACACGTGTCTGGTGCATGGAAATTGGTTTGAAATTTTCTTCGATGAAATGGCAAGTTTCCGAAATAGCAAAAATATACATGATTTATAATTGGTAAAGGACCAAAACAAAGCTTTCTTATGCGACAGAGTTGGAAAGAAGTACATGTAATTAATACACTTAACAAACTTCAAGTCACGGGGAACGATTTTAACTGATCCACACTGCAACAAGAAATAGGTGTTAATATTAATAGTACGGAAGTGTTCCAACTCTATACCTTCTTGAAGAAAATTTCAAACCATTTTCATGCACCAGGCACGTGTTTCGAATAATATATTGTTATCAGTGATGCTACCAGTCAAAGTGGTTTTCATAAGCTTACAAATGACGTCAAATATCATCGAATATCATTTTTATTTTTCGTTGATTGTCCTTCCGTCAATTTTTTACGCTATCATTGGAAAAAAAACTTCTTTTGCATAAAACGAATGATAAAAGGAATTTCCCTTTCTTTGTTTAAGCAATTGAATGATATATAAGTCACAATTTAGATTAGGTATCAACATTTATATGGAGGCGATTTTGGTCTAAGATCAGGAGCTTAGATTACGCTGAATCTCTCGGGCACCTGGTCTTACTTCTGACATGTATGTTTATCTTACAGTGATCAGGTTATTTTACAATACCATTGTGTGTTTTTCAAGACCTCTGGGTAATAAGAAAAGTGGGAAGGTTGTGCGCATGTAATCCGGATAATCACGACGTCTGCTACTTGCGTGACAGATGGCCGTCCTAAGTCGGCACCGGTTGCCCATTGGTCTAGTTGGTTTACATGTGGTCTTTTGTCTTTCATGTTTCTATGGTGTTAGTTAAATTGGTGTTCCTTGTCCCTTTTGCTTTCTTTCTGTGAGTGTCTGCTCTGTTTTTGTGCGAATAGCACATAGCGATTGCCTGATTTCTTCACTCATGGGAGCCCCGTCTTCTGAGTATGTATAAACGATGTTACTCTGTTTGTACCTTGGGACTGCGTCAGCGTCATGATTGGTTTAAAGTCTGATCACTGTCTGAATCAATGAATTATATCTATATGAATCGAGCTGTCGTGTAATGTACATGCATGACCTAATGAAAAATTGCATCTGTATGTACTGAGATGAACACAGGCTGTGTGTTGGAAACCCCTTTCCATTACCAGGTCATTATCTGTTTTAGTGGACAATATATAAATGAAACGGTGCTATCGATAAAGATATTAAGTTGAATCATTGAAACGTAAAACTATCTTAAAGTAGGCTTATTTTGCCCCGCTTCACGAAATAAAATCTGGAACTTCCATCATAAAATATGATATTAACAATTATGAAAAATAAAAGATCAAAACATTCCCGTTTAGGATGTATCATGTTTTTATATACTGAAAAAGAAGCGAATTTTCCTTCAAATGCTTAGCACACACCTAACATTGAACATGAAAGGTTAAAGAGAGAGTGGGGATCAAATTAGAAAATAAGATTCGTCTTCTTTCCTTGCCTTGTATATGCTATCATCAATCGATAGTCATATTGGATTGTTGTATTTTTAGGGGGGTGGGGTAGATTTAATGTGATGTTATTCAATTTTCATGTTCACTGTCAGACATCATCTTTCAATTCATTACGACAACATTATGGATTTGCATTTTACTTCTTTCTTTATAAGTCCATAAACTGGCCTACGAAGGTGTTCCGGAACAAATATAACTTTGAAAACACAATATTTTGTCATACATAATAAGTGATATTATTCTGGCTATTCGCACTCAGTACCTTCAGTGCTTTGATTTTTGCATGGGATGTTTTGTGGTTTTACTGTGGTGCTGAAGCCATAAGTTTGTAACACCATAACGGAAATTCTAATGGTTTTGCCTTTCTTTCTCGACTTTGAGACTGAATAACTGATAGATTTTCTTTTATGTTTATTAGTTAAGTAACACGGTTCCTCATATTAATTTAAATAGCGAACCGACTACTGTATCTATATATAGGTTTGAACAACCAAGAACAATTTTACCTCAAGATTACTTGTTCAGACTTTACTTTTCTCTTAAAAGATTTTAAAAAATATAATAATATATGCACAATAAACGTTATTGTCTTGAAATCGAATGTGTTGCATTTTCGTATGAAAACATTGTGACGTCACGATGCATTAGTTCTATACTGTCATAAGGCTGTTCTAACCTGCCAACTGAACCCTCGGTGGCCTAAATATAAAGTATTTTAACAATGATAGCAGTAAAATGTAAGAAAATATGAATGAAACTGAAAATTGTAGTGCATACATATGTACAGTTTGTATTTTACTATCGGGAATTACAAGGCATGTACGATAAATCCTCTTTTGCATTGTATACCGGTAATAAAAGAAGGGAGGAGATCTCCAACAAGACCCCGTTGCAGCATCAACAACAAAACACCGATTCAAAAACACAAAAGACGAGTACAGCACGAGACGGAAAAGAGACACGAGACATGTAAACAACAAACACAAAAGACTACACATAAACCGACGAGACCAATGGGTAACCGGTGCCGACTTTGGACGGCCATTTGTCACGCAAGTAGCAAATGGTGTTGTTATCCTGGATTACGTGCGCACAACCCTCTCACTTCTCCAATTACCCAGAGGTCTCGAAGAACGTACAATTGTGGTGTAAAACAACCTCCTCACTGTAAGATGACATCACAATTCAAGACACTTATTCCATGAATAGCGTAGACCCTTCGAATCGAATCGAATCTGACGTCATTAGAACCAAAATTCAGAGTCAAACCAAAGAATTATCTTTTTTTGTTTGTTCCATTATGACAAATATGGATAATGACCATATCCAAATATACAGCACAAATTCGATAATTCAGAAAATCATAAACCGAAGGCATACAACATCAGGATAAAACAGGAACCAAAGCCAAACAAACAAAAATAATAGACAATTTAAAGACAATTGCGGGGAACATATCAAGAGAATTGTGAAGAACATATCCATCAATTTTATCATCGGGAAGCAATTAAGTATCTGGAAAATACTAATAATGTTAATAAGGCGAAACAAGGATTTCATTTCTTAAACTCGGTCGCTTAGGTAAGATATACCTTAATTTTACAGAGCGGTATGAAATATCATGCACAATATTAACTCTTCATTACAACGATAATTACAACACATGCATTAATTAGAAATTACTGACTTCTTGGTGTGTAGCTATTTGTTTGCCTCTTTGTTCTCAGTCGTTTGTTGGTGGTCTTTTGTTTTATCATGAAACAATCTTAACAATGAATTATTTATATTCCTATCAGAAACATTTTGGCAATTGCTGTTGGGTTTGAAGAAATAAAGTAGAATTGGTGTAATAGTATGATTGGCCTTAAGTCTTATCATGATGCTTTCTTTCTCATTTAAAGTGAAATGTTCAAATGAAGTCAACAAAAGACTAGGACGGCATATTCTTCAAAATTGTAAACACGTTTTTTTTCAAAGAAAATGTTTGAATATATTCAACTGCCTATCCTTCTATATAACTAGTATCAACTTATCACTGCAAAACTAATCAAAAATAAATCATAACTGAGGAAGCCTCAGATTATACATGCTCATTTAAAATTAGTTCCCATTTTATATAGAACACATCAAAGCAAACGTGATATTAACATTCATATAATTTGAGTGCAACATCTTTTTTTTCTTTTTCTATTGAGGTCTTACATATGATGTATATCTGGAAAGATCTTGCTTCTTAATGAATTACTTCTGTTGAAATGTTGATTTACAACCCATTG
Source organism: Pinctada imbricata (assembly GCA_033119305.1). NCBI lineage: Eukaryota > Metazoa > Mollusca > Bivalvia > Pterioida > Pteriidae > Pinctada > Pinctada imbricata. The sequence goes on from VSWD01000007.1 coordinate 52,604,783, forward strand.
AAAAGCATAAATTGCAGATGAAAACACTTAGAGGATAGTTCTTTCGTATCAAACGTGATTTTAATCTTTTTAAACCGTTTATTATCATTGTTATTACTTGTAACTCGAGCAAAATGCTGTGTTTCAAACAAAAACGATCAGCTTCGACAAGGATTCCGTTATTATCTTTGGATTCAAATCATAAAGAAGAAATTGGCTTATCAGATCACTTGAACTAATTCGTGTCCATTTATATTAATAGAAAAGCAAACATAACATAAAAGCGCTTAACAGTTCGTGGAGGTGAAATTCAAAATAATCATGTTTAAAGGTATCACGATGAATCGCACTGAATTTTTGAATATTTTTTTTATTATCATTATCAATAGTAAAATATATGGTCAGTTGTAGAGATGCTAAAATCTATACTATGAAAAATTATACATATGATATTATGCAAGATAAGTTCTCTGCTATTCTTCATACTTTCGAATTATATTGAATGGTTATCAAACTGACCCCAGCTATCTTATGCATAATGTCATCGTACAGAATAAGACTGGTTCACTTGCATACATAGTATGGAAGTGTTCCCACTATATATTTTCAAACCAATTTCTTATGCACCAGACATGTGTTTTCGATATTAAATCCTCATCAGTGATTCTTCCATCCATAGTGATTTGTAGACACAGCCAAAATTCGTTTCAGTAGCGCCCTCTGGTTAAATTTTATATAATTAAATTTGTGCAATTTGCAGAAGTGCGCGGCTCCAAATTCATCTAGCGTCGATTCAGTAGCATATCAAAATAAAATCTATGTTCAAAATAGCATAGGAATGATGGAGCTAAGATGTTAACCTCCTTTATTTTTTTAATGAAAAGACAAGTTTCCGAAATAGCAAAATGATATCTAGGACGTCAAATCGATAAATTGCCAAAAACAAAGCTCCTTTCAGGCGACAGAGATGGAAAGAAAAGAAAGGAGGGGATCTCCAACAACACCTAGTTGCAGCACCAACAGCAACCTCCCAAAACACCCACTGTAAAACACAAAAAAGACACTCACAGAAAGAGACGCAGTAGTACAAGGAACGCCAAATCACAGAAAAACATAAAACACAAATGACACATAAACCAACGAGACCAATGGGTAATTAATACAATTAAGAAATGTCCATGTCACGGGGAACGAGTTTAACTGCTCCACACTGCGATACTGTTTACTCCTTTATCAATGAGATTTTCCTCATCTCCAAAATTCCTGACAGGTATACATGTATCGTCACAAATCATCGTTATAACATGACATCTTACAGCACATAAATGTTACAACTTTTTTCCCCCCCAAAATCTGAATAGAAGCTATTCCGGACAACAATGAGATAAGAAGATCCTGACGAAAATCTCAACGAGCATCGACGGACTCCTAGCAAGCTAGAGGTTGGGCCAGGTGCCCGGGAGGAGTAAGCACCCCCTGTTTGGCTAGCCGCACCCGCCGTCGATGTTCACTCACGAGCACGAAACAATATGTACAAAACAATGTGCTTTTTCCTTCAATTGAACGCATTCATGGATAATGACTTGCTGAATTATACCACAAAATATTTCATATTCCGCCATTTATTGTTCCCCATTCTAATTTGCATTTCTTAAAGCATTCTTAATTACTTTTGGCGTCATAGAAGTTAGTGTTTCATAAAGTAATGTCAAAAGAATATTGCTACTGAATTAGAAAGTGTCAAGAAAAAATTATCTGGAGAGTTTTTGCGTGATTATTATACAAAGGAACTATAAGTTTGTTTATATAACTTTTCTCTAGGGATATTGCATTAAGGAATTTTTCATTCGATGAAATATTCATTAGAATAAAGCAAACCTTGTACTTGAAGAATCATTAAATCCTTTCTTATTCAGAAGAGACTTCTGCCTCATCTTCATGTATTTTTTTAAAATAATGTTGTTTTATACATCCCATTGGTCCTATGCATCATGATAATAATTCAGACATTGATATGGACAAACACTTAATGTTTGGGTAATTGGTTTTGATAATGTGTTTTGTGCAAGCGGTGTTTTTAATAACTGAAGTAAGACATGGAAAGCATAAAAGCAGAAGACTGTGGAATTGGGAAAGCATTTTAATTCATTGGCAAAATGTTCTTATTCAAGAAACAAGAAATGGCACATCTTTGCTGCCAGATAACAATAATTTAGACAAGCATTTACGCATACTATACACAAGAAATGCATGTTTCGGATATGCATCAGAAGTACTTCTCATCACTTCATCAAAAATGGTACCGAAAATACTTTGTGATAAAGTTATAAAGATATTATTTCCCTTTCTTATTTAAATTTCTTTGTCCCTTACCTTTGATGTTTCATATTGCAATTGATACGCTTTCCAAAGCCAGCTCAAAATACAACGACTAGTTTCGTTCTGAGCGCATGGAGACTAACCGAAAAAACTAGTGAACCAAGGGTACATTTGTTAGCGATTGACTTTGTCACTATAAAATTTTGGACGATACAGGTATTTTAGGGAAGAACAATCCAAAACACCGAATTATTTAAAAATATACTAGATGTTATTTCTAGGCCCAAGTGGAGCGTATTTCTAGATCGAGAAACGGGAGATGCTTACTCTCTCTAGGCACCTGATCTCATCTCCATTGTGATTCCATTTTGCTTCTTTGTCGGAACCTCTTATGTTAATTTTATTCTCTGTTGACGGAATATTTTATATCTTTCTTACTCATTGTCGTTGTGGTAGTCTTCAGTGTTGCTAGTAAGCAGATTTCCACTATATATTATTAATTTTGGCAGAATTTCGATAAATTGTGTTTTATTTTTTAATTATAGTCATGAAATTGATTCTAGGTAGCACCACCAACAATAAATTTTGGTAAATTTTTATTTTAGATTCTGATACCCAAACCAATATGCGAACCTATATTTTATCCCCTCGCAACTCTTGCGGAGGAGGTATAGAATCGCTGCCGTGTGTCAGTGTATGTGGGTGTGTCCGGATTCTTGTGAACAGTATAAAAGACAAAGTAATGATCATAGAAACATCAAATAATCTACAAATATTCCCCAAGGGGAAAGGATGAACCCTATTGATTTTAAGGTCAAAGGCCAAGGTCACTGTGGACTTGGACTAAATATCATTTTGCTCAGGGATATAGAACATGCAAATGCGTGGGGTTTTTACGCTTGCGTTGTCTTTATCAAGTAATACAGCGAGAGAAATTTAGATAAGCTTGAAGCTGCTTAATCAGATACATTTTTTTTCAAACTGTGTATGTAACATGGATTCATTTGAGAACATGGAAAATCGGCCCTAATTTTAGAATGTTTCAGATCTCGATTGTATTTCGTATCAAGGAAGTTAGGTTACACTACATAGTATCCACAGTGTCGCATTTGGAATTTGGCCAGGGATGATTTTTTTAAATAGGGGGCAGATGGGGTCCAGTTTCATTATGAGAGCTTTATAATTGAAATAACTATGATTTTTTATATTTAGAAGAAATAACTAGCTTGTTGTCTTGAGAAAAGCACCTTTTTTCCATTGTATACCTCATATGTATAGTATGACCGGGTGTGAAAGTAAGAGGTCATGTGACTAGCCTTGGGCAAAGAAATGAATGCTGTATTTAGGTAAGAAAACTTTGACGTCATATTTCTCGAATTGCATCAGGTGAAAATTAAAATAAATTGCACATATTATAGAATTAAGAAATGAATTTTATATTTTTTCTGTTGATGCAGGTATCACCCGAAAAATTGGACAGAAAACTGCATCAATGCGCGTAGCGCGTTGATGCAAAAGTTTTCTGTTCAATTTTTCGGGTGATACCTGCATCAACAGAAAAAATATAAAATTCATTTCTTATCATTTAATTGTGGAAAACAGACTGTTTTCTTGGATCTATAAACAATCAATCACCGCACTATATTTCGTAAGTCGGAAGGTTTTGCAGTGATACGTCTGCCAAAACAAGTTATGGCAGCCGCCATGATTCAAACAGCGAACGATCGTCCCTCTATATCTTTGGAATAGGGACCAGTTTGATCAAATTCTACATGCACTGTTAACTTTTGAGTAAGTAGAAAAGAAATGGTACCCTTGAAATCATAAGCAAACATCAACAAATTGTATTTTCAGCAACGAGTTCATTCGTGTTTGAGGGAACCCCCAGTTCTAAAAATAGTGCTATAAATAGACTTCCGTGAAAAATTGTGTTGATCGATGTATCAACAAAATTTTTCAGCCAATCAGAATCTTCGTTTCTTGAAAATGACAATGGAAATTAAATGATTAAGAAATACACAACAAATAGACATACAGTTTATTAAGAAAATCATTTGAGAAGGATGTCAAATTTGAGTCATTTTGAGGGGTCATGCCCCATTTCCATGTCATCTTCTAATGTACTGCTATAACTTTGAGCAGCATGTCTGACTGACAGGATTTGTTCAGATGAAATCAAGAATAATAGAAGTAAGCAATAAGAGTACTTTTTATTGATATGTAGCTTTATCTTGTATGAGCAATAAAAATTATCAATATAACATCAACTATTGCATGCCTTTCATTCAAAACGCTGAATTTTCAATGGCCAATACTGTGGAGTGCAACCTTAAATGTATGGTTGTTTGAAATACCAAAAAAATTATCTTAATTTACGTGCAGTACACTGAAAGATATGGCTTCAAAATCGGCTGAAAGTAGTTAAATGCTGAAAATCGTAAGAAATTGGCATAATTCTGGTCAAAATTTATGAAAATAAGTAGGGCACCAGCCCTCACCAAAAATAATTTTTATATAAAAAGTTAGATTTGCAATCTATCTTTCGATCAACATAAAATTTATGTTTGGTGAGGGTTGGCGCCTATACTAATTTTCAAGATTTATGCAAAAAATATGGCGATTTTCCTTCATTTTCCGTCCTGAAGAGCAAATGACGTCAAAATGTGACGTCATAACTAGCGCACGTGACGTTTTGACAATGAAAAATATTTACTTTCTATATCGGCAGGTATTTGAGATAAGTATAAGAGATACTGAGTCATAATTTTCATAAAATTATTTTTCGCAAAAATTTAGGGCCGATTTTGGCAGTTAGTGAACCTACCCCTTTACTTAATTAATAATGGCAGCAAAGTCTTATCACTGGCAGCAGAGGATTACCACAAGGGTCATCATTGTGTAAATTTTCATCTGTGAGTTTTGACCGTCTGCAATTATGCAATACTGGGTTTGAATACATAAAGCATTTCCTTTGGGCTTGTCCAGATATGTTTTCATCTTGTCTCAAATGATTTCAGATTCCGTCAACAAGTTGGATTACGTAAAAATCGTTAATTCAAACCAATGAAAATAATTCTATGATCTTTTTATAATGAATAAGGAATGTCAGTTTCATTGCTGAGTTGTTATCATATTGTTTACAACACCAATACAATCCCTCCTCTTTTATTTTCCTTGATATACATATTTTGTATGACAGCCTGGCTATTATCTATTGTGATTTAAGGCTTCATCTTACGATTTTTTGATAAGCATAACATCATTATCATTATATATTGTTTGGCTGTATATAATCAGACAGACTATGTTTTCAAGAGGAAAACAAACGAATATTTAAGGGATCTGTTTTGTGCAATACCAGTTTTTGATTACCTTTTGATTAATGTTTTTAATTAACCTCTGTTTGAATAAATGAACGTATAATGAATTTATTTGAGGATCAAGGTGCAGTTTAAGACACTTTGCCGCAAATGCAAATTCTGTCTACTGACGGATTGTGGGGGTCGCTGATGACATTCATGGCATACACAGGATCACTGATGCTATCTCAGATAAAACCATTCTTCCGTTATAAATATAATGTACTCAACAATAGCGGCAGCTAAAGTTTCCAGCCATAATGATCCATCAAATATTCTTAACATGATACTAATTATCATTAACGTAAACAGAATCTTTGACCTGGAATGTTATTTTGGGATCTGGACACAAATTTTGTTTTATTCAAAGTGAAGGATAACGTTAATAGTTGGCACGTAGGGGTACATCAGTACTAGACTATAGTTTGTTACTAGTGATCACAAAATAAATATGCATATCAAAAACCTCCCAAAGTTTCTGTATACTAGAATGTTTGAAATAAGAGCATATGGAAAGCAAGCAAAAGAAACATTACAGATTACATAGAATTTGAGAAAAATAGGGAGAGCATATTTTATTGTTCTCTTAGAAAAGGGCGAAGATGTAAATGGACTGATGTATATATTATATGAATCTAATATCCAAACACATTTACATGTGGATTTCCTTTTGATCTAAACATCTACATATCAAAATTATAGATGAAAGAATTTATTTTCCCTTAAAATCTGATCGAACTAAAGGTTTTTTATGTTTAATCTTTAAAGGGGAAGGGGTGCAAACGAACAATCATATGCATAAACAAGAATTCTTCCTCATCGGACAAATTATACATATTTGCTTTGTTAAAAGGTAAGTAGCTACGAAACAAAAAAAGTAGATAAGACAGATAAAAGATAAATGAATAAAAGAAAAGAAAAAATAAGAATACAGATAAAAAGTTGTTAAAAACTCCCATCTGAGCTTCAATCTGCCAGAATGTTTTAGTGAGAGTTGTTAGGTGTTTTAAAAAACAAAAATGATTCTCGTAGAAAAAGAAACAAGTGGAAGATTCCTTTAGTGTCATTTAACGTATAATGAGCTTTTTTTCAGACTGTATTGATTGAGAACAGACAACGACGGTCATTCATCTTTACTCATTGAAACAATCACTGTTACAATGGAACCTCTTTCAATCTTATCATTTCAGTTGTAATGGATGACTGAAGATCATATCTTAAAGAGAATTATAGTACCGGTATATAATGAATATCGTAATGAGCTAAAAAAAAAAAAAAAAAAAAAAAAAAAAAAAGATCAACTAAACATAAAAATATATATATATGAGAAATATGGCACTCCAAAAACTTGAGATGGAGTAATGAATGATTTACAAAAACATGTTTGATATGTTTTGATTCAAAAGCCGGGTAAAGACGACATTTAATGTCTTTGTAAACCAACCTTTAGTCATTACTTGATAAGGAAAATGTTTCTGATAACAATAATTTTCATGCCTAAATCCGAAAGCTTAATCTTTTTTAACTTTCATACTTATTTAAAAATTAAAGCTGAAAGTAACTTTCATACTTTTTTGGCATATTACATTGTTTAGATTTGAGGATCACTGACGAGGGTTAAGTACCCGAAACGTGCATGTCTGGTCCATGGTGCCAATTTATCTGTTCTTAAATGATGCTATTCAATATGAAGACGTTTAACATTCCCTAACTTCTCCGAGAAAGGGAAAGTTTGCACCCAGAAATTTAGAATTGCATAATATCCACAGCTTACAAAAATATTTGGTTGAAAGCAAACTAAATGTGAATTTCAAAGTGGGGATATAGTTAAAAGACGAACGAGTTTATCTTTAAGGTGTAGATGTTTGTTGTACATGTAAATGTCTTTGTGCGATCATTTTGCCCTGTTTGTTTGGTGAGTTGTTTTTCGTCTTTGCTGTGTGTCTGTGTTTCGTTGTGGAATATGCAATGGGACGGAAATGATCACTTACAAGACTCGGTTGCAGCACCGAAACACCAAAATGTGTAAACACAGAGTGGACATGCACAACAAGAGACAACAAGAGACCCCAAAGAAATAAGGAAGACCAACATCAAAGACGACGTCAATACACTACACATAAACGACTTCACTTGAAACAACGAGACCAATGGGCAACGGGAGTCGACATGGAGCCATGCTGCATATTTTACCTGAGGCTTGAATGACCTTTGATTTCATTACAATCTGTATAACATGTACCAGGCATATCTATGACAGCTGACACTTTTCATCCATCGTCCATGAAATTTATGATTATTACTCACACAATATTTGAAATTTACGGTCAGAAAATCGGAACAGAATGTCACAAAACATAAAATTCTTTCTGTGATAACGACCTGACATTCTGTGATATTAAACTGTAATAATCCAAGTGCTTGTCATCAATAATATTCCATGGTCCCTTTGAGGAAAGTTTCACCAACTGTTGCAATAAACGTAATTAATCACAATACTGAATTACCCATAACCTTCATTGGTAAAAGTTTTTGGATATAACGAGTTCTTTAATTGGATCTCAAACGATCTATAAAACCTTTTGTATCATAAAATGATTCTGGTTAGACCTCTAATGTTAGTAAGGCAAATCACGGCGTTACGAAGGAGCTCTAATAATTCTGGTCTGCCTGACAATAGTCGGCTCACTGCTCGGTGAGGCATCGAACAAAATAAAGTTCCGATAGACTTTTTTTGTATCTATGGAATTTATCACAGTGGAAGATTTGGTAAGTGTTATATTATTTCTATTTCATTATCAAATTTCATTGTGATTTTACTCCAAGAGAAGAGTTCTGTTTCATCTTGATTTTTTACATCAAGAACAAAATCAAATTGTCATTTTGCTTTTATGAATAATAGAAACAAAATGGTTTTATAATGGCAGTTTGGTAGCTTTATCAGCATTTCATTACATTTACACTTACAAAAATTTAGGAAAACATGAACAGAATTAAATGCTTAAACCATGTGAAACATTTATTTTTCCGTTTACTTTCATCTGTAATTTTGCTTCTTTGGGATTGATGAAAGGCTTATAAATGAAGGTGATACTTATCATTAAAAGATAATTGACTTTATTCGTTATACATTATCAATGACAAGGTGTAATACGGATTGATAAAACCGTATTTCCTAAATTATTTAAAAAAATATACATATAACAAATCAACAGAACTCTCATAAACAAACATCGCGTTTTCTTTGCCAGCGCCTTCGGTGATTGTAACTATTGGTGACAGTTCGACAATACCTTAATAAAATGTATGTACATAGGCATTTCTATGATTAATGACGTTTTGGGGCTAGATGTATTCTAGATTATGCGTATAATTTTTTCCTCGTTTTCAATATGTTTTGGAATGATTTACTGATTTTTGATAATCTATAGTGGATTTTCATAAAATTTCGGAAATGATTTATATATATATATCCCTGAATGGTACAAAAATCAGAGGAACAAGTTCAAGTTATGATTTTAGAAGAAAGAAGGGGAAACGTCAGATTATAGGATGCATTGTAAATTCTGAACGCTACCTCACTTTTCCTATCGCTGCTGGTAAAATGTTGAGCAAGCCAATTAATAAAACATTGTTATCATCCTCATTATACTTATTATAAAACTATCTTAAGCTTGGTTGATTCCGGAAAATGGGTCTTTAAGTGTACGAACAGGTATAGCTGAAGCTACTTTGTCGATCAAGACTTGAACACAAACATCAGTTCAAGATAAAAAAAATTGAAATATTATACATAATGCCACACACTTTTTTCCTATTTTACAAACCTTCAAATGTGATTCTTTTGTTATTCATCGGTCATTTTATTTCATAAAGACCGCGGACGATTCTAAATATACGAGGTTTTATGAACGTTCAGTGAAGTGTGGAGGTCAATAAAAAACAATGAGGGGCGGAGAAAAGAAAATTATAATTTCAGTCGCGGGTGTGAATTGTTTTGATTATTAAGAGTATTCGGCCATAGTATAGATAATGTTGAGTTTCAAGTCCGCGAAAGAATCCTTTAATGAGAAATATGAGCAGGTTCTTCTATCCATAAAAGCTCAAAATGCTATCTCAAATCAATATTGATCCCCAAAGCGATTCTAAATGCTCTCCAAATAAATGTATATTGAGGAACTTGACTGTCAAAATAAAGAAATATTGTCCTTACTCGATTATAAAAACCTTTCCTTAAATTTAATTACCTATTCAAAAACCTTAATGGAAAAAGAACTCATTGTTTACCCATTATTTTCTTCTCTGACCGAAAACAGGGTAGTGAGGGTACCTTTCAGAAAATTTCAGAAAATTATCGGGATGTACAACAAACTATTTTTCTACTATTGCCTGATAATCGTTACCGTCCACCCGATAATTTGCATGGTCAGTTTCATTTTGAAAACCAGGGGTGTATTAAATACTCGGATTTTTATTTTTCTGAAAATTTAAGAAAATCTGCGGTTTGTAAGTCGGATAAAGACCTCGTTGAGGTCTGTATGAAGGTTAGATGCCCTCGGAGAGAATAGGGTGGTGTTTAAAGACCTCGGCCTTCGGCCTCGGTCTTTAAACACCACCCTGTTCTCTCCTTGGGCTTCTAACCTTCATACAGACCTCAACTCGGTCTTTATCCTACACATAAGTTTATTTATATAACACTGATAGGCGGTATGGGGGCGTTTGTGTATTTTTAACTACAAATAATGTTTGAACAAATTATTAGAAATTTTCTTATAGAATTCAAATTTGATTTTATGAAATAGAAATTGAATATCTTCTATTTAGGCTTAGATGTTAAACGTCTTCAAATTCAATAGCATCATTTAACAACATAAATTTGCAGCATGGACCAGACATGCACGTTTCGGGTACTTAACCCTCGTCTGTGATCCTCAATCTAAACAGTGTAATATGGTCAAAGAGTTTAAAAGTTATTATTTCCAAAAGTGTACCGAAAGACATAACATGATGGGTGGGATATGATATTTTAGTTGAATGTGTATATGGTGCCGTGGAATTCTACAATAGAACATTTATGGAACATATGTTCCATTATTGATAATTTAAATTTGCCTTAGGCAAATATGTTAAATGTATAAGAGCAATAAGGAATTGAACATTTCCAATAGAATTGCGAAGTAAAATCATGAACATGGCACAAAAGCAAGGTACCTAAAACGGAAGTGTAATAACAAGCATCCCTACAGGAAAGCATCCCATGTACATGACGTATGTAAGCTACATATATGTATTAAATAGAAATATGCAAGGGAGAAGAGAAGACCTACAATAATGCATAGACCACATGGAACACACCAAGATCATAGCAACAAACATACATAGACTACACGGAACACATCAAGATCATAGCAACAAACATACATAGACCACACGGAATACACCAAGATCATAGCAACAAACATACATAGACCACATGGAACACACCAAGATCATAGCAACAAACATACATAGACCACATGGAACACACCAAGATCATAGCAACAAATAACATAGACCACATGGAACACACCAAGATCATAGCAACAAACATAGATAGACCACACGGAACACACCAAGATCATAGCAACAAACATACATAGAACACATGGAACACACCAAGATCATAGCAACAAACATACAAAGACCACACCAAGATCATAGCAACAAACATAGATAGACCACATGGAACACACCAAGATCATAGCAACAAACATAGATAGACCACACGGAACACACCAAGATCATAGCAACAAACATACATAGACCACATGGAACACACCAAGATCATAGCAACAAACATAGATAGACCACACGGAACACACCAAGATCATAGCAACAAACATACATAGAACACATGGAACACACCAAGATCATAGCAACAAACATACAAAGACCACACCAAGATCATAGCAACAAACATAGATAGACCACATGGAACACACCAAGATCATAGCAACAAACATAGATAGACCACACGGAACACACCAAGATCATAGCAACAAACATACATAGACCACATGGAACACACCAAGATCATAGCAACAAACATAGATAGACCACACGGAACACACCAAGATCATAGCAACAAACATACATAGACCACATGGAACACACCAAGATCATAGCAACAAACATACATAGAACACATGGAACACACCAAGATCATAGCAACAAACATACATAGACCACATGGAACACACCAAGATCATAGCAACAAATAACATAGACCACATGGAACACACCAAGATCATAGCAACAAACATAGATAGACCACACGGAACACACCAAGATCATAGCAACAAACATACATAGACCACATGGAACACACCAAGATCATAGCAACAAACATACATAGACCACATGGAACACACCAAGATCATAGCAACAAACATACATAGACCACATGGAACACACCAAGATCATAGCAACAAACATACATAGACCACATGGAACACACCAAGATCATAGCAACAAATAACATAGACCACATGGAACACACCAAGATCATAGCAACAAACATAGATAGACCACACGGAACACACCAAGATCATAGCAACAAACATACATAGAACACATGGAACACACCAAGATCATAGCAACAAACATACAAAGACCACACCAAGATCATAGCAACAAACATAGATAGACCACATGGAACACACCAAGATCATAGCAACAAACATAGATAGACCACACGGAACACACCAAGATCATAGCAACAAACATACATAGACCACATGGAACACACCAAGATCATAGCAACAAACATAGATAGACCACACGGAACACACCAAGATCATAGCAACAAACATACATAGAACACATGGAACACACCAAGATCATAGCAACAAACATACAAAGACCACACCAAGATCATAGCAACAAACATACATAGAACACATGGAACACACCAAGATCATAGCAACAAACATACAAAGACCACACCAAGATCATAGCAACAAACATAGATAGACCACATGGAACACACCAAGATCATAGCAACAAACATACATAGACCACATGGAACACACCAAGATCATAGCAACAAACATAGATAGACCACATGGAACACACCAAGATCATAGCAACAAACATAGATAGACCACACGGAACACACCAAGATCATAGCAACAAACATACATAGAACACATGGAACACACCAAGATCATAGCAACAAACATACAAAGACCACACCAAGATCATAGCAACAAACATACATAGAACACATGGAACACACCAAGATCATAGCAACAAACATACAAAGACCACACCAAGATCATAGCAACAAACATAGATAGACCACATGGAACACACCAAGATCATAGCAACAAACATACATAGACCACATGGAACACACCAAGATCATAGCAACAAACATAGATAGACCACATGGAACACACCAAGATCATAGCAACAAACATAGATAGACCACATGGAACACACCAAGATCATAGCAACAAACATACATAGAACACATGGAACACACCAAGATCATAGCAACAAACATAGATAGACCACACGGAACACACCAAGATCATAGCAACAAACATACATAGAACACATGGAACACACCAAGATCATAGCAACAAACATAGATAGACCACACGGAACACACCAAGACCATAGCAACAAAGATCATACAACACAACTTCATCAAACAACATGAGACAACGAGACACACAATAACACCAGCGTTGAATAGACACAACAAAGCAGATGCACCGGAACTTAATGACAATATTGAAGTAGGCCACTTTGCAACCGTCTTCGACTTTTTTGAGTGATACTCTTTTTTCTCTCATACCTCTCATATGTGTTACAGAGTAGGCCAATGAAATACAGCTATGTGAGCTACTTCTGTATCACATATCACGTGACAGCTGTATCACATATCACGTGACGCTATTGTTTCGATTGTTTACGCTATTGTGACGTCATGATTTCAGCCCGTAAAACAAACAAGTTAGCGGCGACGTCGCAATAAAACATCGATTTTAAGATCGTTTTACAATGTACTCTTGGGTTTTATTTTGAAAAGCCTAATATTCGTAGTTTATTCTTATAGAATAAACCATTTTCGGGGGCGCTGAATTCGAATATCGCAAAATTTTCGCGAATAGATCAACTTGACATTTTTCAAATTTCGTCCCTTTTCTTTCAGTTTTGTTTTTGACCCTTAGATATGAGAGAAAAATACTCTTTCATGTTCTTCTATGAAAGATACATCGTTTCCACCCTCGGGGTATCAAAACTTGCAAAACCCTCGGCAAGCCTCGGGTTTTACATGCTTTTGAGACCCCTCGGGTGGAACCGATGTATCTTTCATAGAAGACCATGAAAGAGTCTTATAGTGTTTCATGTTTTTATGGTGTGAGTTGGTGTTCCTTGTCCCTTTTGCGTCCTTTTCTGTGGTTGTCTGTTCTGTGTTTTATCGTTGGGTGTTTTGGGGTTTTGCTGTGGATGATACAACCAAGTGTTGTTGGAGATCCCCCTCCTTTCTAGTATGCCGTGTTTGTGTAGATGTTTTACATTCGTCTTCCGTTATGGTCACTGAAGGATTTTTTATTGGAGATTTCCCTATTGTATTTTTTCAAGAAAGACAATTATCTTTTGAGAACTTACAAACAAGATTAGATCACTAGTAGTTGCTCTGGAGCGGTTCTCTCTTTCAAAAGAGATGAGCTTAATAAACGGTATATATGTTCTTTGAATGAAAATGTTGTTTTTCTTCGACCGTAAGTTTATGACTTGAACATCGTGTAATTCAGATGATCTAAGATTAACACCTTTTTTCATAGTTGTGATCCCGCTGGTGTAGGTACCATTGATGTTTTCCAGTTGTTTGTGAATATTTCGATCCCTGGTGATCGTAGGCGTATCAAGTGAAAAGATAAGGAACTATTTTCTTTCATAATGAACAAAAGTTGAATTTTCTGTGCTAATAAATCAGGAATTGATGGTATTTCGTAGGTTTTTTTTTTTTCGATACATTAGCATCGTAATAATGAAGGATGTAATCTGTATGGCAAACAGCTGTATCTAATGATCCCCTGACTCGTGGTGTCAGGTTGCAAGGTCATTTACCTACACAATCTCCCGACAAATCCGTTTGTGTCAGTGTATTGTAGTTAGAAGCAAAGAAGAAATAAGTATCATGTTTATCTAAAGATTGCATTATGTTAAAATACGTCAACAGGAGAGATAAATATCACGTCAATATTTGATTTTAGGAAAGGTTTTGTTGTTTTTGTTTATCAACATATAGTTTTTTTCTATGAGGTCAAAATTTGCATGAAAATAATTTAGATTTTCAGATCGATTAATTAATTTTGCCTTTTCTCTATAAAATCAATTGTTTATTTTTCCTCTTAATTTATTCGGGATTATTTTTTTCAAGTTAAATGCGTTATGACATGGGCTTTTTTTCACATTAACTTTCTCTCTGTGGGTTTCCCAATCAACATTTGTTGGATATCATTTTCGATTTTCTTTATCCTAGAAGGAAGCATGTATGACTTACAAAAACGATCTATTGAACTTGTTTCAAAGAATTGTAAAAAACCAAATATTTAGAAAGTCAGACAAGGGAGTACAACTAAAGATCGATGGTTTGAATCCAAAGTTGTTTATGACACTATAGCCATGTTGTTATTTCAGACGATTTTCTGAGTTATCAGAAAGAATAACTTAATTCTTGATTCTCACTTTTTTAAATAAATAGCTGTGGTAATAACTACAGTATATTAAGGTAAATAATTTCTCGTTGCGACATTAAATTTCGAAAAATAAGTTCGGTTCAATGTCTCCGAATCATTAAGAATGTGAATAACATCAGTGGTATGAAGCATAATAATACGTACGTGTTCCAACTCTTTAACTTCTTGAAAGGTATCAGATGGCCGTCCTAAGTCGGCACCGATTACCCATTTGTCTCGTTGGCTTGTGTGTGGTCTTTTGTGTGTGGTGTTTTGATGTATTAACAGTTCCTTGTCCCTTTTGTGTCATTGCTGTGTGTATCTTCTCAGTGTTTTCGCTTTGGGTGATTTGATGTTTTGCTGTTGGTGCTGCAACCGGCTCTTGTTGGCGATTCCCTCTTTTCTTCTTGAGGAGAATTTTGAAATTTTTATGCACCAGACACGTGTTTTGGATAGTAAATTCTCATCAGTGGTACGTATTAAATGCCGAAGTGATTTTCTTACTCAGCCAAATGTATTTCAGTAGCGCCCTCTAGTTTTATTTTTTGGTATTTGTTTTGCAATTCATATGCAGAGAGTGCGTGGGTGCAAATTTTGCGTAGGGTTGATAAAATGAAATCAATGACCAATTAATGACAAGTTTCCGAAATAGTAAAAAAATATGATGTCAAATTAATAAGGTGCATCAACACATCCGATAGAGTGACTCATCCTCGTTCTCTTTTGATCATCGGAAGTCACATTATCTTGTTTAATCCTTTTCTGTTTGTATTGTAAAGTGTTCGTTTTCAATATATTTTAGTATATCAAATGAGTTTCTATTTCATACGGTATTTATGAAAGGATTTGTGTGATTTTTACAGCCTTGGCGAGGGGACTAATATCACACAAATAATTTCATAAATACCATAAAACATCACTCGATATTCTTTTTATCACTTAACGTCAAAATAATACGGAGATCCATAAGTTTGAGAATTCAAGAAGCCCATGGTCATCTCACCTTCTTTTAGTTCAGAAGAAATTCGACTTCATTTCTAGCAAATAACACACCTGTTGTGACGTCACAAACGAGCTTGAGTGCTTCATCCACTGTCAATGCACCCAAAAAAGATACGTAACGTTTTAGTATCACATTTAATAATGAAATGGCTGTATGTAACTGCATAGCGGGTGTATCATGTGATAGAAAATACATTATGTTCTACAGCAAAACTTTCAATGCGCCATGTGCGCATTTCAACATGCTCGAGGCCAAAAAAATGGGAATAAAAAATAATTAAAAATTTGACGAGCGAAAATTCAAACGTTATCTAAAATTTATATCAAAGAACAAGCTTAGGACAGAGCTACCGGTATGCCTTTATATATTCACAACCAATGTAATTCCCTTAGATACAACTATTGATAGGAACGTGTTCGATTTCTGCATGTAAAGGCTCGTGACGTCACACTGCATACGACCTAAAGAAACATGACGCGACGGCTGTTCTAACCCGCAAACTGATCCCGCGGTGACCTCAATTTTAGCGCCACCCTTTTAGCTAGAAAAACACAATACCCAATACAACTTTTTTCATTGACCCAATATATTTTTGTATCTCCCCTGTAAAACACTGTATAACGAATTTATCCCGCTGATGGCTTTTGGTTTGTGTATGTTACGTCAACATATTTTAAAGCATTTTGGTGAATTCAAAAGTATAAAGCGTCTTAGTAGAAGCAGAATATTAAAATAATATCCTGTTAGTAAAATAATACAACATAATATTTGGTTCTTCTCGACCAATCAGATTGCAAGAAATTTGCCAGAGGCGGGATAAATATATATATATATATAAAATAGATGTCATAATATGTGTTTTGTTATGAGTATGCAGTACAGCAAGTGGATCTATCGCATGCAATGTGCTAATGCGCATTACATCTACATCTACGATATCTTGCTGTATGTTGCATATACGTAACGAAACACAAATTAAGACACTTATTCTCTATATGGATAAACCTTTTGTTTTAATTTCAATAATTTGTCAAATTTAGAAAAAAAAATCTTTAAAACAAGTGCCGAAATACTGTGAAGCTAGGTGAATGATATCCACGGCGACATTCAGTCCACCAGCAGAGACACCGACGACGTAGTTGAAATTATCAATATCAAAATATAAGTTTTTTTATGTAATATTAAAACATTGTAGTATATAAAAAATAAAGAAATATTTGATAACAAAAGATGAAAAAAAAATTGAATAAGAAGCATGTTTGTTACAAAAACGATACCCATCAATGATGAATCTTCATAAACGTGATAAACCAAAGATGAATTATACCATTAGACATCGTGGACGTGATAACAACATAAAATAACGATATACGGCAAGGTCTTAAAATCGTACGGCGCGCAATAACAAATATGAAGCGTTTTTGGATATATTTTCTACACAGTAATCCATACAGAAATATATACGTGTGTTTTATACATCATATTATTATATAATTGAAAACCGTCTAGACACCATTTTGATGTTCCTCTTATTGTGTTTTGCCCTTTATTACCTGCAATATCATATTTCAATCACATGCAAATACTGTGTATATTTGACACATCTGGTTTCCTTGTTAGTGAGGGTCATTGCACGCAGATCATTTTATGTTTTTGATAGCAAATTCCTAAAGACCATTCAAGTCATAAGTTGGATCGATAACTGGCCGGTAAGAGACACAGTAAAAATCTCAAAATACAAAATCACCACATCCCTTATACATGTATGCTTTGACTTTTGTCTGTGTACATCATGCACACATTTACCAGACAAAGACATTTAAGCAGCTCATTGTAAATACGTCGTAACGCCGCTTTATGACTAATTTGGATTTTTCCCGAACGGTACATGTCTAGCTTATGTACTAGTTTGAATATTTATATGAAAACGATTACTAATTTTGCAGCAGTATGTAAACTTTGATTCTCTTGATTCATAGCCTTTTCTAGTCTTAACAACTCTGTCTGGTTCCAAAACAGGATAAGAGAATTCGTGTTATCAAGTACGTAACAATTCGAGTGGTTTGGCATTTCATATACTCTTTGAATGTATGCGCATTAGCTTTTAGCGAGTGGTACATGACGTTTGTGTTGTTTTCTTCTATCATGGGATCGTAAGGAATAATTGTAGTTGTCATTGCTACAGGATAATCGGGTTAGCTTAATCCCTTTGTATTTCGAAAAAAAATAACAACTTTCTGTATACTAGTATTTATTTTCCAGAATAAAATGCGTACCATAGACTACAAACTATATGTATGTAAATCAATATGACGAACATTAACGTCAATAAAAATAAATGCAACCTCATATGACTTATCAGGATATGTTAGATTATCATTTCCAAAATGAAATGAAAGGTTTGCATTGATTGTGTAAAGTATTTGCTTGTTCAAAGGATCTGTTTCAGTATAAAAGAAACCTTATATATTTAAGAAATAACAACTACCTAGCCTAGGTTTATTGTCCAGTAATTCCACGAGTCGCATGAACCAATCAAATTATCACCGAGCCGCGAAGCTGCGAGGTGAAAATATGATTGGTTCATGTGACGAGTGGAATTACTGGACAATGAATCACGACTAGCTAGTTATCATTTATATTCTAATATAGCACGTGAATGGGCGGAGCTTAGCGCACTGGAAGTTTGTTGTAGATTTTACACTGGGCGAGTTCTATGGTACATATAGGGAGAAAATTTCAAGTCATATTAGAATTTATAATATTTTCCATGAACACGTTTGACAAATATACATCTTTAAAATATATTCTTTGTTATTTCTTTTATTTTCCTGAATGAACAAAGTGATGGTTGTTTTGTCTTTGAAAATCTAAGTTTCGAGAAATATTTACGGAGTTTTCTGCTGAAGTACGAAACATTCATATGGCTTTAAAAAACAATCATTTTTACATTTTCTTTTATCAGACGTTTATAGATCATAACTGAAAAGATTTATGGAATTTGAATTTTCAAAATTTCAATAATTCATGTGAATGCATCATCACTGCTGGCTTGCATTGTTTCAGCACTTGTCTTGAAATATATTTGTAAATTGTCCGTCACAAAATGTAATTGAAATAGGGTATATCTGTCCTTAACAAGCTATTTGGCAGACTTAGGTCAAGTGGAGACTTTTGCATAATTTTAAGTTATTTTGATAACGGGTTTTTTTTTGCATCGAACATCACTGATATAACTAATTGATATGGCGCATTGAAATTTTATAATAGAACATATATTTCAATTTCAAAAATATGGACGATTCTATTCAGATTCGGGACCTAGTAAACCTAGAACCGTTGAACATCAGTACTATCGTACTTCTTCGCCGATTATGTTTTGTCGTGTAATTCAGATAGTTACCCCATTTTCTACTCTGATGTTGGTAATTGGCTGTCCCCAATCGCCTACGGTTGTCTGTTTATTACATCATTGTTACGTTTGTGGGTGTGTGTTATACTAGTTTCATGTTAAACGTCTTCAAATTAAATAGCATCATTAACGAACAGATAAATTTGCAGCATGAACCAGACATTTCCTTTGATCATTTACTTTCTATGTTTTAGAACTCGAGTATCTAGTAGTTTCCAAAATTTGAATGTGTGTTACAACCTGCATTTTATGGTGACATAATTAACAAAATAAGAAGGATCAAAGGTAGACAGATAATCAAAGGCGTTTTATATCGTGGATATGATCCTTCTATCACCAGACGGACACTTGGATTGGCACTGGACCAATCTACAGCCCTTAACCAGTGCATTCTTAAGAATTACAAATTGACTGACTGTGACGACAGGACTCCATGACGGGCCGTGTACAAACCTCTTTAAAGAAGACAGAATCCCGACCACCTATCCTCTCTGAATTTCCGTCAGACTCCTCGGGTGATCATATGCATGAGCTCGCTACAGCCGGCAGAACACGGACTGTATTTCGTATATATGCCTTCTGTTTTTATATACATTTAAAAATTCATCTGTGGGTTTCTTGGCCCCTGCATCATGCTGTCTGTTTGTATGTTCATCTTACAGTGAGGAGTTATTTTACACCACAAGCGTGCGTTCTTCGAGACCTCTGGGTAATCGGAAAAGTTGGAGGGTTGTGCGCACGTAATCCGGATAACCGTAATCCGGATAACCAAACATGCAACTTTCGTGGCAGATGGCCGTCCAAAATCGGCACCGGTTGTCCATTGTTCTCGTTGGTTTATGTGTGGTCTTTTGTGTTTGATGTTTCTATCTTGTGTGTTGGTGTTCCTTGTCCCTTTTGCGTCTCTTTCTGTGCGTGTCTGCTTTGTGTTTTTGTATTGGGTGTTTTGGAGTTTGCTGTGGGTGCTGCAACCTAGTGTTGTTGGACATTCCCTCCTTTGTTTTGCACCAAATGAAAAATTCAAATTTTTAATTGAAATCTAGCTACGGCAACATCAGCTGATGTTCCTGTTTTTTTTTTTCATCTGAATTCTTGATTTTAAAATTCCTAAAATATTATAGAATTGCATTCAATTCTTTTGATATTTTCAGGAATGGTGCATCTAAAATTTATTTAGTATTAAGTCAACGAAAATTTATCAATAATCTGTATTGTTGGCTAAATTCATTGATTAAGGTACAATATTATGTAATGTGAATCTTTTATTCCTTATATATTCTGGCTTTTGATATTTACTACGACATTTTTAAAAGAAGTACATGTACCACTGATGAGGAATAAATATCAGAAACATGTGTTTGATGCAGTAAAATTGGTTGGCATTTTCTTCGAGAAGGTAAAGAGTTCCGCATTATCTCTATATATTCTTAAAGAATCTTGAAATTGCAGTTTGATTCAGTCGAGTTTCTTGTATTGTAGCAATTCTAAGCAATAAAATATCACGCACAACCAGGATTTGACCATTTAATGACCCGAAAGCATGCGGAGCACTGATGTTCCGTGTTCATCAGTGATATGATAGTTACTATTGCCCCAAAAGACCATCGTATTTAAATAAAAGAAAAAAAAAACCCCAATAATCCCATATCTTACTTCTGTATTCATTATAAATAAATTCCTGTCCTCAAAAGTGTTATTGGATTTAGAAATTTATGCTTTACCATGATAGATGCACATTTATTCCTTTTCTTACATCTATAAAAATATGACGAAATAGAAGCAGCTAAACTTGTAAGTAAATATGTTTGTCCCAGGTTTTTAGTTCCCTTTTCGTTCAGTGTGAAGATGCTTCAACAAAAGAAAATTGTCATGTGCTATTTTTGTCATATTTCTGATGTAATTTTTACAAAACATCTCTTCATCTTTTCTTCTGTCGTACTGATTCCGCTTTCATTAATCAAAAATATCAACGTAGGATGTTAACGCTTTTTTAAGGAGAAAATGTTTGTACTAATGAACTTCTCTAGAGACAGTAGAAAATTACATAATGGCAAATCCTTTGTCACGATATCTTGCATAAATCCTTTTATCTCGGTATCTTGACATGGTATTTCCCATATAGATCTTTTATGAGATGTTTTGCAAGAAAGGTTCAAATAAAAGAAAAAAATTACATACTAAAAAATTCAAGGATTTTTGTGAATTCCATCGATCAGTTCGAATCATTTATTCGTTTTTTACCTCGTTTTTTTACGCAATGACATATTGATGTCAGATGTATGTCTCATTTGTACATAGATTGGTCGGTCATAGGACGTCGACTCTCATTTTATTATTGTCACATTTCTAAGCTAACCGCCGGTCAGGATCGATTAGGGATCCGTGGATATCGATTTTGTTCTTTTTTAACAGTTGTGAAACCTTCAGGGGATTACAATCTACAAGGCAACATAGAACCCCTCTGAGGACTTTTGATCCAAGAAACTACATTTCAACATTTCAATGCTTCTTTGTGAACCGCGAATAATGGTCAATTACAAGTTCTCATGATTTCGCTTTCACTTTCCATGAATTATTGGACTTTTTCGGGCATTTTTATTCTGATTTAGTTTGTCTGGTAAAAAAATGTCTCAAATTTTTCATAAATGTGTGTTTTGATTAGACTTTTTTCACCGTGACGGACTTCGCACTTAGAACTTCGTACTTCGCACTTCGAACATCGAAGAATAAGTGGCGTAGCTGCCGCTCACATATAAATTGATAAGCGGATTCATCTACATTTTGATTAGTATAGTCAATAGAATTGGTATATCGGACTTCCTGTACTACTGGCAACCAATTTATAAAATTTTCTATCATAAATAAAGTGCGAAGTTCGAAGTACGAAGTGCGAAATTCGTCAAGGTGAAAAATGTCTATTTCATCCATTGCCTTTTCTGCTAGTCAGAATTTATTCGAAAATTTTGTAAATGTCATTATTGCAAAGCACCGATGATAACTTTTAAGTACATGAGAACAATAAATTGACCGTCTACGATAACAAACCCTTAGTAATGAATCAATGATCTATTTCTACATCGCTAACAGTCTGGAAAACAGACCTATTTCTATACTCAGAGAATCTCCCTTAAAGTTACATATGGTTTTGCAGGGATTGAACTGTCAATAACGAAGTTTTACCGTAAATGGGTTTAAAATACTACCATTTGAACATCTATATATTACTTGCATAAATTATCTCTCATATCTTTGTTTTATATACGTTTTTATTCTCGGGTACGTACAATTTCGGTAAATTTTGGAACTTGTTATTTGCATATACACAGCCAATTGTGCCTCACATGAAATTCATATGAAATGAGCATCATGTAAATTTCACATAAGAGTTCATGTAAAATTCATATAAATTTCACGGAAGATCTATGTGAAAAATATTTTACATGAATTTCACATAAATTTCCTTCACATGAATTTCACATGAATTTTTCTAAGTGACCTTCACAGGAAACTGAATTCACATAACATCCATGTAAAAATCTTCAAATGAATTTCATGTGAAAAATTTCATGTGAATTTCATGTTCGTGCTCGTTTCACATAAATTTCATGTGAACTTTCATTTAAAGTTCATGCAAATTTCACATGAATCTTATAGGAGGCACAATTGGCTGTGTACAGTATGTAGAAATCATATGTCACGTATACTAAGGTCAGAGTGAGCACGCTGCCACCATCAGGCAATCGTTTGATGAAACTTTACATCGTGGGATTACTACGAAACATGTGTATACATTTGCTTATTCACTGTCTTTTTAAAATTCTACAAAAAAAGATTACTTTAGGCCGTACTACTATTTCACTAATTGCAAATACAAGGTTGATCTCATGTATAGATATTATATTGCGTTCATGTTGAACGTAGACAATCGAACACTTTCAAATGACTAACAGCGTGTATGACGGCTTGAACTGAAGGCAGGTGTAGTCTGCTATAATTACACATGTGCGTTTGTTCACCAAACCCTGAATGAAATTTTTCTTTTAATTAGTTATGAATTTAAGTTCCTTTTTAATATTTGATATAGACGGTGAATATAAATATTATGTACATGTAAACACAAATCAAAAATACTGTGGTTTTATGTACACATCAAACTTATATTTATACATCTCATAAATAAAAAAAAATACGAGAACTATGAATGTACATGTACACTGTATGTACATAAGCTATATGTACCTTTGGCTAATTTCTAGTCCGACTTCAGTTTCAATAAGTTAAAGATTCAATGTCACGGTTGTCCTCTAAGGTCTCTATCTGTCCAATGCCAAGCCAATACTATTTCTTTTCTTTTATCGTTTATTACATTTCTGTTTTCAGATTTCGGTAACACCGGTTGTCGATTCCTTTTCGTCCCACGTGTTATCCGTCCGCCATGTTGTTTTGTTTTGCCACAGTACTAACCTTATAAGTGCTTCCACGTTACACGTGTTCGCATTCGGTCTTCCACCGAGAAAGTAGGTTATATTAGGGTACACATTTTATAAGCAGTTATTGATCATAGCTCGGTAGCCAGTGCATATGTGACTGTTGTAACCAGCTAGTTTCTCATTTCTAAGCATGATAGACTCGCTTCTATTAAAATTTGACAAAAATAGTTGATTCATAATTTGATCTTGATGAGATCAAATGAAACTTTAAGATTGTTGTTCCTTGACGCAAAGTTTCTTTTCTTTTTTTTTAAACTATATGAAGAAAAAGTTATCAAGCCTTACTTGAATTTTGTATTTCTTATGGAAGGCTCCCACTGTCACAAAAGCACAGAAGAATCCAATATGAATAGATGCTAATGAATATTCGTGTTGTACACTCTTAACATTTTTCACAAAATTTAACTTAAGGAAAAAGTGATAAATTGAGATACAACTGTGAGGCGAACAACCCATGAAAATCTCTAAACAATGCACAAACAGAGATATCAACCTAGTGGTTAAAATTGTCAATATTGAAAATATGTTGTATTACAAAATACCAGTGCTTCATACGCACATTTCAACAAGTTATGCCTCATCAGTGATACTCGAGGCCATCCAACCAACATGAAATTATGAAAAGCAAAATTCTTAACGTGACCTAAAACTACTAACTAGGAACCTATGAACCTAATGGCAGAGCTTTGTAATCAGGGAGATACCCCTTAGTTTGACCAAAGATGACCGTTATCGTCGAAAGTTTACATGATATTTAAATCTGAAGTGGAGTTAATGCTTCCAATGCTCTCTTTTTAGCTCTAATTCAATCGGATAAATCGTGATAAGGTAATCTGAAAATTTGAACTTCTTATCATCTGTATGTAAGATTAAATTGAAATCTAATTGCTTCTTTCCTTCATGTTTCGATGATGTGTTGTAATGTGATAGTCTTGTTGTCTATGTCTATTGTCTCAAACATGCACTAGAGTTTCGCTGCGGACACTGCAGCGCACATCATTAAATTACGGATCTTCATCTATTGGAATTCGCGGCAGGTGTTGCATGTAGCCAGATGATGCTCGCTCCTGGACTACGATCGGTACTTCTCTGGTATATTTTACTGGTATCTTTCAGTGATAGAGCAGGATGAAAATTGGTCCCATAGGAATTTCAAAATTTCCAAAAATTAAACATTAGTCCAAACATAAAAAAAGCTTATGATCAGAATCTTCAACAGATGTTTCCTCTGTTTTCAAAGCCTTATTACTTGAAACAGAATTCCCCTTACAAAATATTTATTCACGTGAATTTGCTGTCGTATTATTTTAAATAGAGAAGGCTTTTTTCCAATTCTAGGAATTCTCACCTTGCATTTTGAATGCAGAATCGTGGTTTAAACAGTCAAATGGTCATAAAGTAAACTTACTTATAATGATTCTAAATTATCAATTATGTTATTGTTTTCACGCTCGTAGAGCTATGTACCTATTTTGCTTCTTCTATATACAATTTTCTATAATCAATCAATGAATGTCGTCGGCTGTCGACAATATAGAACGGTTTTATGTCATCTCTTACTCAATCTAAAGATCACACCAACGTGAAATGTTCAAGTTTTTATATTTGGTAGAAATAAAAAGGAAGGGAACAGTGCGAATGATTCATGTGCTGCATTCAAAAGTTAATGATGCTCATAGACATAAACCATGATATCACATGATGCATAAGCACCGAATCCTGAAATACTTGCAACAAAACTGTTATTGATTGTATCATATTTAGACTGGACATCAAAGAGAAAACTTGAAGTCAAAAACATTAAAAAGAATCCTACAGACATATTGGTTGTTGTGAGAGAAAGCGACATCAGTCAGGCTTTGCTTGAAGGTACAATTCTTCTCCAGTAAGCTTAGTGTAGAAATGTATAGTGACAATGCTGTCTGTGTTACCATTAATTATAACTATTATGCAATACTGACGGATGTGAAAGCTATTCATTTATCCTCTGAATGGCTAGTCCAGACCTACGTGTGGTATGATTTATATTAATTCGGGAAAGATACGGAAACACTTCTTCCGTTTCATCTAAAACAATGTTGTCTTAATCTTGTGGATTGTAGCATGATATATTTGTATATTTAAAGTTTGATATTTTATTTGAATAGTTGAGTTCTCTGAAATATTGACTAATTTTGGGGAACAAGTATTAGATTTTACAAAAAAGATCTTTTGTATGAGTAATTGAGTTCTATGAAATATTGATTAATTTTGGGAAACAAGTCTTAGATTTTAGAAAAAGCTTGACGTCAGTTAGCTTACTTAGTTGATCTTTTATATGAATAATTGAGTTCTCTGAAATGTTGATTAATTTGGGAAATAAGTCTTAGATTTTACACAAAACTTGACGCCAGTTAGCTTACTTGGTTGATCTTTTATATGAATAATTGGGTTCTCTAAAATATTGATTAATTTGGGAAAACAAGTCTCAGATTTTACAAAAAAAACTTGACGTCAGTTAGCTTACCTTTAAAGTTATTAAACATTCGCGGTCAATTCTAGGAAATTCCGTTATGATATTCATTTTCCTATGTATCAAGTAACTCCTCTACAAAGTTCCAGATTCACGAAAGAACCATAAAACCCCAAAGAATACAGCCATAAAACGAGTTTAGAAGATTAGAATATAAAATTAGTCAAATATAATGTATATTGCGCATGTTATTATTCTTCGAGACCATTGGGTGACCGGGTAAAAGAGAACTTTGTGCTCACTAAGTCCGATTAAGAACACCATTTGTTACTACCATGTCACCAATAACCTAATGGTTTCATTGATTTAATTGTAGTGTATAGTGTTTGACGTTTTGATGTGGTGTTTGATCATCCTTGTCCCTGTTGTGTTTCTTGTTGTGCTTGTCTACTGTGTTTTCGCATTTGGGTGTTTCGTTCTTGTTGTGGGTGCTGTAACCGAGTCTTGTTGGAGATCCTCTCCTTTCTTTTAAACACAGTAAACAGATGTTTCTGTACATCTTGTCGGAAGTAAATATATGCTACGACATGTCTCAATTATCTGGGGGTTTTTTTTTTTGTTAGACAAGCGAAGGAACACATTCTGTTAAACCTAGAAGTAGCAGAAATATATTAAGGTATCCGTTGTACAATTGAGTCATTTTACATAGCGTTTAAATCATCTCCATTGTAAAGTATGGTAAATTTTATGCCTGGTAAGGTACTATAAACTATATATTTTCTGAAAGGAAATGAAGCCCTGAGTTCAGATATAAGACTCACAGGTCTTTAAAGTCAAAGGGGAAAAACTCTTTTACAATTTTGTTATTTTGCATATGTTATATAGAGAAAATAGACAAATTAGATGCTTCATAAGTTATTCCCCTTTGTTTTTCTGGCCACAAAATTAATATTTCTGAGCAGTGGGCTTTATAACTTTTCAGAAAATATATAGCTTATAGTACCTTACTAGGCATAGAAAAATGCCCTATTGTACATCAGATACTTTAAGTATTTGTGGTCGAAATACCTTTCTGAGTATTGCCCGCTTAAATTGCCAAGAATAATTATTTTCTAACCTATGCCAGGGCAAATCATTAAAGTATATCTTATGACAAAGCGAAGTACAATATTCTTAAGATTCATGTATCCCCTTTTTCTTTAAAGGCTATAACTATGTGTATATTTCATTAGTCAACTGTACCAGAGCAAACAGATGTCGCGTGGATTGATCTCCCCGTATCATTGTCGTTATAATTATGACAAACTGAAGGAAAGGAAAACATTTCATGTTTTGTGATAATTTAGAGCAATTCCATTTCCTTTGAGATATCGGGCAGACAGTAGGTGTTTGTCTTAATCATTATTCATTTGTCTCACTAGAATTAAGCATTATAATGACTCTTTCCCATAGAACGATTTTTTCTGAATGTCATTGAAGTAATAAAGAAAAACTTCATAATTTTTGTGCACTTTGCGATAATTTGGACAATTTTAAAATGACTTTTCAGTAATGATCAAGACATGAATAGCATTTAAGTATTTACCAATAAAAATTAAGGACAGAGCTGTGGGTGAGAGAGATATCCTGATTTTTTTTAATTCATGATAAATGTTTCGATACCATTGTATCATCTTCTCGAGACAAGTACTCCCCTTTGTCGGAAGTCAAACGTATTTCTCGCGACTATAAATTCGTCAATTTCATTGGCACCGTAGTGAGGACCACCGGACCAATGAGAATCGATCTAAGGTGTCATGATTAGTATACGAAGTGTAGGTTTGAAAACTATATGGCTGCGCCCATAGAAATCTGTCGAATATATACGCATTTGCAAATTAAAAAAGAGACGTATAATTTTCAACAAAGCCTTTCTTATTTTTCATAGATATGTCAGGTACTTGACTTTTTCACAGATTTTGGTCATATAAGTACATTGTTTAGATTGAGGATCACTGACGAGGGTTAAACACCCGAAACGTGCACGTCTGGTCCATGCTGTAAATCTATCTGCTCTAAAATGATGCTAATGAATATGAAGACGTTAAACATTTGTACCAAAATCGAACGAGAACTATCGAAATAATTGGCTAGTGATGACGAACTCTCAAAGGAAATAAATTTTATCACTAGGCGGCGCTCAGAAAATCGTGGGAAATATAAAATTTCTAATTTGAAATCAGACAAGGCGGAGTAAGAAGTTACGAACACTTGCCTCAAGAAGATGACATTGCACATGTATTTGCAAATTGTTTTATGATGACATATGGAATTGATGCATCTCTCTTTCAAATAAAGAATGAGCAATTGTAAAAAAGATACATTTTGAATTTGTCACAGATCATAAAAAAAAAAACGAATTATGTGCATAGAAAATACATGTGGTTGGCGTCACTAAAGTATGCCAGTGTTAGGAAAAGGAAAACATAACACAGAGAGAAAGAAACAATGATGTGAACTGAATATTAAGTAGTATGTTTGGTACACTGTATTTGATATTTGATGTCCAGTAGGCTATTGTATCACAGCAATGAAGGAATATTTCGTTTCATTTTTGCTTTATCGAGATAATTCTTCATTAATCTACATTGTATTTATCTGCATTCTACCTTTCCAAATCAATTGTATTCAGGGCAAGCCCAAAGGTTAAGGTGTTTATTGATGCTTCCTGACTAAATCATGATTAAATACACATTGTCACAACTATTTTCTACATGGCCATTCATTGTTGGTCCTATGGACATGTCAAAATGAATGTCGAACAAATTTCCAATATCATTGTTGATGGAATAGTCTACGGATTTTTCTCGGATACATTGCTATATATATACGCAATTTACTTTTCTATTTGACAAACTTCATTTCAATTTGGTAGTGAGTTTTACATGATTTCATATAAAATAGATTTACATATACATATGTATTAGAATTGGAGTCTCTCGTTTTTGAAAAAAAACGTTATCCGAGACTCTTGCATGCAGTCAGAGGGACACTTGGTCCTGTCTCCATTCGGGGGTTCGCGATTGCATTGTTAATGGAGACTTAAACAATTGTGTCATATTCCCCATGGATCTTTGGCTAGTGGACTATATGGAGAGGGATTAGGGTCACAATGCTATTTGACTTGCTTACATGCTTCATGCCATGTTGATACATTCAAAGTTTCATTATTCCATGTTCATTAGTCTTGCTTTCATTTCAAATTTCATTTGTCTTTCTTCTTTACGAATGTTTGCTTCCGTGCATTTTATATTTGTCCTCCGCCAATGCATAATTGAGTGGATTTGAATCCCGCACGTTGGTACAATTTTGTTTTCATTGTGTCATTTTTGTGTCGCCTGCGAAGCATAGTAGTCTAATGAGTTAAAAAAGATCCTGACGATAATCTCAACAGCACTCACAATAGAGCACACAATTTAACATCGACGGACCCCTAGCATGCTAGAGGTGGGACCAGGTGCCCGGGAGGAGTAAGCATCCCCTGTTGGCTAGCCGCACCCGCCGTCGATGTTAATGAAGCATGGAAATGAAAATATATAAAACTCATGCATATATAAAACTCATAATTCCCAAATGGCAATTTTTGGGGGAAGCCCTCTCTGTATCATATTGGTTGATAAAAATATCCTACTTTTCCATTTACTCTTACTCTTCCTTGCTCCAAAATATTTACAAGAATTTCAGAAATTTGAGCAGAGAATCTGTCACATCTTCTGGTTTGATCTGCAACTACGACAAATCAGCAGGAGGAATGAGAAAGGTACAGACGATTGGCAAAACCACAATAGGTCTCAACATTTTCTGATTGTCATCCTTTGTTCACACAAACACCAGCACATCAAAATTTGATGAAATTTTCCTTATGCATGACTGAAAATACGCTTTTTAACATTTTATCGAAATGTTGGTAGCGGTCACCCAAGTGTTTGGCATTCATATTTCCCTACATTCTAGAGTCTAGATTCTTTTGATCAAAGCATTCCTCTATGAATATGGTGGCCTCAGTCACCATCACTTCGAAATCTGAATTAACTTCTTAGAAGTTTGACACGGACTACAACTTGAAAATGCTTCCCACTTAGGACAAATTTTGCACCTCCAATACCATTATATGTTGATACGGAATTACAGACGTTCTTTTTTTATATAATAAGGTGAAATAAAAATGTGTAGCGTTTTGAATGAGAGTGAAAAATATATGAATATATTTTATGTGCATAGTATGGTGTTAACTTTGCCCATATTTTCAAATGTTATACATGTTTATCCTCGGTATGTCACATAAAATCAATGTAAATTTGAGTGTTAATGTTCTGTTCTTTTTCTGAAAGCTAATAAATGTGGAATGATATTGATAGCACCCTTGTTGTTGCTGCCATTTCAATTAATGCCTTTTTTTGCATTTGCCTCTTCCATGTGGAGTAAATAATGTATAGCTTCTTGAAGTTATACATGTAAGTGTATGAATAGTATAGAAACTTCCTTATCCTTACATAAAACGGTAATGATCTTAGACCTGTATACATGAGCTACGTATGTATGATGACATCAGCATCATCGTGATGTGTTCTCAAATATGTTTTCTCAATACCTACATCTTTTGTGACTTCAGTAGGAACCCCTTGAAAACATATAATGTGTAGAATGTGAATAATTAATCCATAGGATGGATGTAAAATTATTGCTTTCTCGATCAACTGATTGCGAGTACATATTATATCAATCAGTTACAATTCATTTTAGTGACTGAGAGAACTACACTTTGAGGAAGCAATGGTGCTGTATTGGTCGTTAATGAGCTTGTCCATATGTTGCGTTTCTTGATTGAATCTTTTATTTGTGCCATTGTGATGGTAAGTAGCGGTCAATTAAAGTCAATTAAATATCATATGAACATCTGAAGTGTTTGACTTATGAGAAATATACGACCAGAAACATTCAAGGAAGCTTTCAGTTATGTCATTTAATTGGTCCCCTTCCTTTTATATGTTGTCATTAATGTTTGATGTTTCTGTACGTCTGCTTCGATTGTTTTGTATGATGTTCTAGTGAATATTGTTGTGTTTTTTCGCGGTTTGTAGTTTTGTCTGATGTCATTGATGTGTCGCTTTTTGTGGATTTGTTTCGCTGCTGGGTGAGTACAGGGTGGTCATGCTGGAGATAATTCCCTTTTCAGTTGATACACAAGTACTGCGTACATTAATCAATTATGATCACAAGCTCCTAGGTATTCTTGTCGACTGAATAACCTGAAGCTTTTTCTTGAGAACAGATTTCGAAGTTGCAAAACTGATTTAATCTTTTCCTCAAACATTGACAGATAGATATGAGTAACTTCATGACTTAGAAGGTCTTTGAGATCCACTTTGAACAAGAGTTGATAACAACCTCACAACCCCGGCATAAATCATCTATGTATCATAGACTTTCTTCCCACTGATAAAGTAGCAACCCTCCTCGACAAAGTATTGCAAAATCCATCTGAAAAGGATAGCTCAAATTCAGACATTTGTTTCTAAAGCATTCTCTCATTCAAGGTATCGGATAAAATCTTACTGATACAATTTTGGTTGGTATATCAGAATGTTCCTCGGTGACAAGGGCTTGGAATCTTTTTAAGTTTGCTACTGTCAAATTAATCGGAAACAATTCTAACAGTAGCTGCTTCCTTTTGAGCAATGCCTCTAATTTCAGCTACGTCTTTCAAAAACATGCTGCCAGACTACATTTAAGATCCTATCTTTTCAA
Organism: Pinctada imbricata; assembly: GCA_033119305.1. Classification (NCBI taxonomy): domain Eukaryota; kingdom Metazoa; phylum Mollusca; class Bivalvia; order Pterioida; family Pteriidae; genus Pinctada; species Pinctada imbricata. The sequence goes on from VSWD01000007.1 coordinate 52,637,318, forward strand.
AGAAAAGAGATGTTTAGTTACAAGTTTTAGCGCGACGTGTCATATGACGTCATCATTTCCTGCGATCTTTGCTCAAATGACGTCATGACATGATATATAACTACACGTTATCGACGTGTAAACGACGCTGTACATGTAGCGACAGAAAGGGTAACTTCTTTGAAATTTTGCAGACTTATCATTCATCGAACTTGCAGTTTTCCGTTTTATAAAGCACGTTTAGGATTCTTAATTTCCTTGCGTTGAGGTTATACGAATCTCGATGTATTTTTCTCGCAGATTAAACCGATCGAAAAGAAGCTAGTTACACGTACACCTTACTACATAGCTATATCTATACCTACTACGATTCGTACGTGTAACTTAACGACGTCTTCTGATTATGAAGTCAAACGGGACCTGTACATGTACGTCGTACGTACACGTTGAAAGAACTTGTAACTAAACCTCTCTAATGTTGACTCGAATACAAAACTTTTTCCTCTAAATTCTCTGTTATTGTCCAAATTTCCAGCGTATTTTTATGAAAAAAAAAATTCAAAGCTCTCTCCCTTATTTGTCTTTATTTATGAGCAAAATTCAAAATAAATCGTTCTTTATGTACCATATTAACTTTGTCTACAGCTTGAAACAATTCATTGCTTTTTGCCAATTTTCAACGATTTTTCACCCAAAGTCATTGTTTTCCCCATTTATTTTGTTCTAGCAAACTGCTTATCTTTAAAATGAACGGCAATAAAATTGTGTGTTTGGTACCATAATTGTTGTTTTAGCTACAGTATGAACAAATATATTGTATTTTCCCAATTTTCAACGATTTTTGATCGAAAATCGATAGTTTTTCCGAATTTGTGTACGAGTAAATTGGTAAATTGGGCTCAAACCATGAAGGCAGTGACATTGCCGTTCTTTTGATACAAATTTTTATTTTCTATTTGTAGCATGGAAAAAGTTATAATTGCAATTTTACAATTTTTAAAGGTTTTTCTTCGAAAAATCTCAATTATACTTCAAAATTTCGAAATGCCCATTGATGCCAGAGTGGCATCAGCCGGATTATCAAAGTAGAGGGTATTAACAACACTTTCATGCTAAAACATTTTTTGCCTACCAAATTTTTGGGTTTCACGAGTGGAAACAAGACTATAGCGACACTTAGGGATAACTTTGTCCGTCCGTCTGTCACACTTCGGGTGTCATAGCCTTCACATTTCACATGTGTATTCCCCTGTGACCAGACCTTTCTTAACATACCATAATTGTGACCTTAACCTAGATTTCAAAGAAATTAAGACTTGCTTAATCTTTTGATTGGTACACGTAAGTGATGCGGCTTTAACATTTCAAACATGTATTTCTTATGATGAGACCTTTGTTTTGTTACCAATTTTTTTTACCTATTGACCATGACCTAGATGATTGACCATTTTTTATGAAAATTTGAGATTGACCATATCTTTAATCGGTAAATAAGAGGTATGATATTTCACATGTGAATTTCATTTGACAAGACTTTCCTGCTGATACCAATATAATAATTTTCAGCAGTCTTCGAACCCACGCGGAAAGAAAAAAAACTTGCGAGTGGGTCAGGCACGCTAACAATTGTACCACGAAACCGTTTGCCGCTAAAATGAAAATTTAAAGCTTCTATGTCCCCAAATGGCCAGTACTTATTATAATAACAAACACAAAAGGCCCACATACATTGTATTTATCATTTAATGATTTTGTTCAAATATTTAGCCTCATCAATCGTCTTCTGCTTTTTTGCGTAATTTAAAATAACTCAATTTTCTAACGATATTCTCGGTACCCAGGCTATTTGCGCTTTGGCTGAATACCCTGGGTCAGATCGTTTTATTTCGGGGATTTCCATTTATATGCAAATGTTGCTGATTGGCTCCCTCACAAACTTTTTTTATCCAATCGCATAATTGCTTACAAACGTCTTTTTGATAGCGATAATAAATAGTGCATGTTTGACTAGGTAAGATACTTCTTGATGCCCTGAGACAATAATCGAATTGTAAATTGGATGTTTTCGATACAAATATTCGGGTAACCGACAAAAATTCCCTCTTGTGTACGATTCACATACTGTCCTCACTGGTCTGGGTGCAGCCATTACCATCAGTTTTTAACTTCATGAAGAAGAGCTATTTCTTTTAAAATCCCCGAAATAGTACGATCTGCGCAAATAGCCTGGGGTACCGAGGATGGGCACGTCTGAAAGTTCATTTCAAGAAACGGACACAAACGAGGCGCCACTTGGTATCAAAATTGAGGTTAGCATTGACGAAGCAATAGGACGAAAGAATGATGGCAGAATGAAAGATAGGACGAAAGAATGATGGCATTAGGACGAAAGAATGATGGCAGAATGAAAGATATCATAACGCATGATATAACGAAAATTATGCATTGATGAAGGACAAATGTAAAATGCACGGAAGTAACATTGCATAAAGAAGGAAGACAAATGCAATAAAGTCAACTTGACAATCAAACATTGAATGTAGCAACATAGCACGAAGCATGTAAGCAAGTCAAAAATCATTGTGACCCTTATCCCCCTCCATAGAACTACGATTTGTATTTTTACTCTTAGATATGCCAAGGGCGCCATCAAATTACTTCGGTCTATCTTAATCACTGTAGAATAAATAAAGTACCCACAATGAAGACTCATCAGCCAAAACATACAATGTCTGATCCATCAAATTTAAAATGAAATGAAATGAATACTACTCTGTGGTATCAGAAATAGAACAAAATTAATATATTTCATAAAGGAGTAGGGCCACGAGACCCCTAAATCGGCCCTTGATTTTTCTCTTAAAATAAATTTCATGAGGAATAATTGATATCTCACATGAAAATACACGAATGTTTACCGCTTTTCATGAAAAGAATAATATCACCAAACAATGTGCCATTTAACTGTAATGACGTCATGAAGTGACGTCATTTTGACGTTATTGATAAAATATGACGAAAATTGCTGGGAATTTTGTCTTTTATCGTAGAATTCAATGTGGCCGCATGCGTTAACTGAGATAAAACGTTTATGACAAAAGGATAATAATGATTATCTTTCACATATAAATTTTCCATCATAGTTAATGCATGCGGCCATTGCTAATTTAATAGAAATATTGAGTTTTTGCATCAATTTCGCCGAATATGACCTATTTTGGTGTTTTCAAAGGGCTAAAAGATGTTGATAAAAGCAATGTTTACAAAAAGTAGATTCGTGATTCAGAAGAGAACGTTTCAAAATGTCAAATAACAGTTAAGAATTCTATGAAGTACAATGTTCAAAATTTATCAAAATTAGGGCCAATATCGGGCTTCGTGGTCCTATCCCTTTGTGTACGTCGTCTTGGTTTCCTTGTAAGTGAGGAAGTGATGAACATATTCCCGATAACTACAGTATCACCGTGGGGTATCACGTGATACACAAATGATATGTTCCACGGGAATCCCCTTTGATTGAACCAAGTTTTAAAATACTGTCTAAATCTACTTTATATGAATTTATTTTAGGCCTATCATATGGTCATTATTATAAATTATATGATGGCAATTTATTCTGGTCAAGAATAGACGTGTATTTGGAGAACACTTAAACAGAAAATTTTGTATCTGTCCGTGAACCATATCATAACATGTGGCGAGCATTGAAAAATTTCTGTTTAAGTGTTTAACGAATACACGTCTATTCTTGACCAGAATAAATTACCATCATATAATTGATAATAATGACCATATGATAGTCCTAAAATAAATTCATATAAAGTAGATTTAGACAGTATTTTAAAACTTGGTTCAATCAAAGGGGATACCCGTGGAACATATCATTTGTGTATCACGTGATACCCCAAGGTGAGTATGTTCTATCTAGATTGTTCATAGTAGTCAACACCTTGTACGTGTACTATTGTTTATGTTAGTATGTGATATAAATCCAAGTGCAAAAGCGGATTAAGTTTTTACACTTTATACTCACGCTCAGTTAATATTTCAAAATTGGATATTAGACCTACAATAGATGATAGTTTTTTTCTTGGACTTGCTGGAAAGTGATAAATGTACTCCTTGTATATGCTTTATCCTGGTTACTGTTGTATATAGCATTGGTTTACAAAGTGCAGATCAGTCACAAGCAGAATACAACACATGTAATGTAAAATATACAAAAGCTATCACATAATTCATATTTACAAATTCTAAAATAGTTGTTGAATAAATAAGGACATATCATATGGATAATTCACTTGAATCATTGTGAATGCGATTTAGCATTTAATGAATAGAATTCTTCTAAAACATCCAGTCTAATTCCACCCTTTAAAGTTTTCTTCTTTTCATTTGGCAGTCTGATGAGAACTGTTTGTTTGATTTTTTTTTTCTTTGATGGTTGGATTCACGTGCTTCTTTTTTTAAAATAGTAATTGCTGTATATTTTTGAGACGCGGAGACAAAATGATCAAATTCGATGAAAACTACAATCAAGTAATATTTCTTCGTACGAAAGTACAAATGAAGAGAAATTTCCGTATGATCCACTGTGCCTGACAGGAGCTTAATTGGCCTTGAAATTGAATATTCTATTTTCAAAGTTTATTAAAATAATTTCAAACGAATTGAAATAGAATGTTAAAAGAAGATGTAGGAAGGAAATTAAAGCTATGGATCACGATGAGAATCATTAAAAAAATTAATCGTTAGCAGTCTTTGATAAATTGTCCCAATTACATGTGCTTAATTTTCCAATCATCCTCATGTCAAGTTATTGCTTTGATGATTACCAACATGGGCGTCATTCCTTTACGCAAGCACGACATGGACTGCTTACCGCAACAACAGAACAATCATGATTTCAATTAAGAAGATGCACTTCTTCTCTGCGTGATGAGATTTCACTGTTTTAGTCGCAACAGAGTGAAACATTCTATTAATATTCTGCATCATTAAAATAATTTTTGAAATTATAGTCTCAATCACGTGAAATTTTTCTATATGGCAAGGAGTTGTAGTTCATATAAAAGATATTTTTTTCTCCAAGAGATCACCGATAAGATGGCATTCTCCTCTTTGGGCGCTCTGATTCTCGGATTTTCTAATGTACCGCATCATTTTTTTTTTATCTGCAGCCTGTTTCACAAAAATACTTACGAAAAATTTTAGGAATTTTAGCAACTTTTGATCGTTTCTTATAAACGAAAAATCGCAATGTTTTGTTTTTGAATTCATATTTAGTATGTAGAAATGATATTAGGAAGCACAATTTAATCTAAATTTGAAAAAAAATATTTTAACCTATAAAATTTCATTTGCATATGAAAGTTATCAAAATTCCTGAAATTTTTCGTAGATAAATCTATTACACTGGGCTCTGATGTGTGCTATAAACAAAACAAATTAGACAAATTAAACATCCATATTCGGGGAGAATTTTCTTCGATAAAACATGTCATTTTGCTAACATAACATTGTGTCTGACTTTCACTTTCTGATCAAATTACAAATAAGTCATAAGGTTATATTTGCAAATGTTGCAAAAAGAAACATTTGCAAATAAGAACTTTAATTGTAAGCAAAGAACAATGTCAGGCAATCAAGTCTTTCCCTTTTAAATAATGATACATGCTAGATGATTTCCTCACAAATTTCATCAAGACAAAAGAACTTTTTCAACACACACAGAGAACAAATACAAAACATGCGAATTTGAATGAGATTTATCAGGTCACGTTGTGTACGATTTTACTTTTAGTTCAGAGTTCTTATCGCTTTTTCATTTTGGAAAAAAAAAAAACTATCAGAATTTATTCTTTCCTTATCAACGCAAATCATAAAGCACCAAAAAAGTGCATTGTATGACTGGTTGCAATCTTTTGGAAAGTTTGATTGATTAAAAAAGACATAATTTGACTTTTAGATATGTTTATATTTGATTTGCCATATCTTTACATTTCCTTCAACAAATCAGATGCTATTGAAAGACAGTAGCATGTTTAATGTTCACAAAAATAAATCTATCAACGATATGCCTACAAAAACATTGACTGATTTAGGTCACAAATTCATTTTTCTGATGCCTTGTATTCCCTTTGGAGCATTTCAGTTTATGGAGTCTGTTGCGTTCTAACGGCTCTCCATTAAAATGTAACAGTTGGCACTAGCAGAGGCTCAACCATTGCAATAAAGTTGGCATTCAGCCTCTGATGAATTCATTGCTCACAAACACCGCCGCATTTGAAAAAAATAGTACATTTTCATTTTTAAAAATATAAATAAAGATATATTGTTTGAAAATACTTTTTAAAAATCGTTCATAAGCTGGTCATATCTTGATTTAGCATCAAGGATTCTGCAATCAAAAGTTTTGATAATTTCAAATTCACATGCCCTATAACAATTTGACTATTTTTAAAAAGACTATCTCTTTCTATTTTGTAGAGAATTTATATAGGTACTTTAGATTTGTAATCGCCTTATTTACCAAAGATATGACCTCAAAGTCACCGAAAGGGTACAGTGGAGGGCATTTCGACTAGTTTATAAATTGACTTATAATACAGCTACGTCCAGGTTTACATTTGATACCTCTCTTTTTATCGCCCCTCGATACAATGTTCTTAGTTCGGAAGAGCTTTAAAAATGAAAAGAGTAGTATTTGTAGTATATTCTACTTCAATGTAATCCCCCTAAGGGCAAGCTGGAGGGACTTACAAACACGTGTGTATCGCTGCCCTTTCAACTGTGATACTCAGATTTTTAAATCTATTGATAACAGAAACTGTAACCAATACTGGACGCAGATTCGTTAATAGCATACATGCTTTCTGGACTATTTGATTGCAGACTTTTGTGTAAGGTTTGTAAGAAAAATACAATATATAAAATCTTTAGTATGTAATGAATACTCGGTAAATAAATGAATATAAAACAACAATATTGATATAATTGTACGTATTTTAAAATAATTAAGCAGTGTATATGAAAAACGTTTTATCACATGCATGTACATGTACAATATATAGAGTGCATTTCTATGGCAACGTTTTCATTAAAAACCATTATGAGTGCCAAACGCTGTTTTTTGTTTGTTTGTTTTTTGACTATCTGTGCAAAACCCTCAGAGTCAAAATATTCCAAAAATACAGAGAGGGCCTAGTTTTTATGTACAAACTTCCAGATTGTAAGTTGATCCTAGACGAATAGTTGGCGAATAGATCAAACAAAATAACCATATTTTCGTTCTTTGAATGGTTTGTTTTCTGTATTTGGTTTGCTTAGTTTTGTTTGTCTTTAATAACCTATTCGGTTTTTTTTTTTGTAGTTGTTTGGATTTATCTAATTCTTTTCTTGTGGTTTTTTTTATATTGTATTGTGTTTGTGTAGAGTGTTTTGGGGGCTTTTTAATTGTTGAACGTTAAATTTTTGTTGTTTTTGTGTGTTTTACCCCATTCTTTTATTCGTCAGTATACCTGGATATAAAATATACCTTTTCCTTGGCATTCTTAATTTTTGTCACCCCAATCCGCCATCTATCCGCATTCCTAATTACACAAAATTATTTAGGAATATCTATATTATAGTGGAAGTATGAATAATACATGTAACACTAATGTAAAAAACTCCATCTTTCTCAATTTCCCTCACGTGCTCAACAATAAATATACATCCATGAACATGTAGGAGTCTGTCATATATAGGCGTTAGAATTGACAGGTTTATATACATTCTTACCATTAAAGACAAAGTGGACACATTACTTACTACCTATACAATCACTGTGTATTCATTGTCTAGGTATAATTCTGGATAAATACTGTTTTACTGGTATGGAAATCTAATTACTATGAAACACATTGCATGCGCTTCGGGCTGAAATTTGCGAAAGCGTTAATCTAATATTTGAATTGCTTTTAAATTTATATTCTTGAGAGAAAATAAGTATGATTGGCTGAAATAACATCAATAAATCCCGTAAAGTGACCTGGTATAGAATTGTCAACGGTATTTATATATTGTGTATGTCGTATGGATATTATTACGAAGAATGTATATGAAAAAGGATTTATTTTCTTTTTTTCAGATGACGACCGTTTGATAGGACAAAGCAGTCTCTACCACACTCTCAGTTAACATGGAGTTTACAACGACATTGTCAGCTTACAAAATTGCAAACTCGAGCAATGGCAATCTTACAATGACCACAAACACATCGAAAGACATGTGTGATTTTAATATACCCATCGAGCGGTATCATTGTATCTTATTTGAGACTGCACCACAAGCGATGTACATGGATAGGTACATGACTCCGTTCTGGTACTTCCTAGGTTTGGTTGGGAATTCCATCGCCTTCTTCATATGGACAAGGAGGTATAGGAGACATTCAAACATTTCATCTCTGTACTTGGCAGCATTAGCTGTCACGGACAACCTCCTGCTTCTATTCCACATGTTCTCAGAACTTCACTATGCTTGGGGGATATCAACACTGGACTATCCCATATTTTGTCCTATTTTCTTCGTGTTATTCATGTCTTTACAATACATCAGTCCATTATTCATTCTAGGATTTACAGTGGAACGTTACATATCTATTGTTCGCCCATTCCGAAGTGAAAGATTTTCAAGAATACAACGAGGTCCTTTAGAAATTTGTGCGTTATCTTTCCTTGCCGTCGCTCTAAGCGTTCCACAATATTTTGGTTGGACTGTAGCATCCGGGTTCTGTGATGGTTCAAATAGTGAATTTTACACCGCATGGAGTTGGGGCAGTGATATTTTAGTGTTCGCCATATTCCCAGTGACAACGCTTGTGTTGAATTTACTAGTTCTCAGAGCTGCAAGTAAGTCTGTGAAATTCAGGCGCCAACCCGAATCAACATACTGTAAAGCCAATCATGTTCATCATCACCATAAACACAAAACCAGTAACACATTGGTCAGCCCATCAACGGCTACGCTCTTGACAATTTCATTTTACAGGTTATTCACCTTAGTTCCGGTTGCTATCATATTTGCTTTGCAATTCACTTATCCTGTTGGGGATTACAGAATGCCGATAGATGAAATCAAACAAAGTTCCACGTGGAGGAAACATGTCCAATGGTTTGTCGCTAAAAAGATTATAGACGAAATCGGTTTGTCGCAATATTGTTGTAACATTTTCATCTACTTGGTAACGGCCAAGCCGTTCAGGATGGAAATGCGGCGCTGTTTTAGGTGTCACGATAAAGGGAAACAGGATATTCAGTTGGGCTCTTTGCGAAATGAAAACCACACATCGACTAATGCTACCTTATTGGACCCTTCTCTACATAAAGGAATGTAATATATATATAAGTCTACTCTATCATGGTTTGATAGCAATTTGTCTTTATGTTTTGCTTTAAAAGCGAGCTCCAACATTAAAATTTCTTTAAATTACAATTTCAAGACAGAATGCAGTTTTTTTTTATGTACCGCATGGTCTTCGACTAGCTAATGTAACGCACTTCTCTTCGAATCCTTTTATTACTCAGAATATCTTATTACATGTACTCCTCGGTAATTGCCTAGATGTGCAAGATACAAATTGCATTTATATGTAAAGGAATTTTTATAACATTCAATGTAGCTTGATATTTTAGAACTCGACTATTTAAACTTGGCAATTTATTTTGCAGTACTCTTTTTAAAAAACCAAACTTTTCAATCGACTATAATAAAATTTGTTAATATAGGATATGGGAAGATCTCCAACAAGGGAACCCTTAAAAAGAGGAGGAAAACGAAGGATATGGACATCGTATGGATCCTGCTTTATCACTCGCAAGGTTTATGGAAGAGAGAGAGAGAGAGAGAGAGAGAGAGAGAGAGAGAGAGAGAGAGAGAGATTATATTCATAATATTCGACATTTTTCAAGTTGACGTACTTCGGACTTCGCAGGTCATATAAAGAAATCAGGTTTATTTTTAGAAAATTAAAATCTGACCATTTAATGAACGAAATGATACTGGAAAGCTATAAGTATGTATTTTCAGACATTAAAAAAAAAAAAAAAAATTCTTCACAGAAAGTAATCAACATTTTGCTTTAGTGACATAGACCCTTTCAAGTGCGAAGTCCGAAGTGCGAAGTCCGCGAACATAAAAAATGCCCAATTAGTACATATCTTAACCTCAGGAAGACGTGGGTTTTGTCAACAATTTCGATTGTTTTACATTTATACATGTACGAACATAATAAACGTGTAACCAGATAAAATTAAGGCATCGGCATGTTATGCATGCAGTAAAGTTGTTGTTTATGTTCTCATTCATGTTGTACTTGATCAAAATAAACATGAAAATGACAATATTTATGCAGATTGTTATCGATTCACATTGGAAACAGTATAATGACGATGTCATCTATTACATACATTTCTCGTATAAGATAGAAAAGCAAAGATTTAGAATAGCAGAATTGCATTATACATTCATCTTAGTGCAAAAATTGAAGAGATAAAATTCGCGAGAGAAACTGCAACATCAAAGTATAAACAAATAAAACGAACGAAAACAAAGAGTTCATTATGAATAGATGGTGCAAGATGGAATAGAATTTCCCCAAGATTTCGGTGTGTATCGATGTTAATACTATTGTTGATAGATCAGTCAATGAAAATGAAACACAAAAGCCGAAACCATATTCCAAAAACCACAATCGAAAGGCTGACGATTTTTCGAGAAAATACAAAACAGAACTTCCTTACGCAAAAAAAAAATATAGAGGACAAACGGACGGAGACAATGATATATGGTAAGCTCCTCAGAAACACGAAGGACAACTTATTTAATGGACCGTCTCCAGTGCAAGTACAATGCCTGTAGACTGTATTGTAGGTGGCGCTTTTAAAACGCGCCGTACCACTTATTTTCATATACAAATAATATGAAACAAGGCAAAGCCTTTTTGTGCGAGCGGAGAGAAAATAGATATGATTATATAAAATAAAAAAAGATCTTTCTTTTTTATTTTGACTATGATTGCCAAAAAAGGTAGTATAAGGCGAGTGGAAACACGGAAGCATTTGTAAAATTGATCTAGACCAGCAGATGAACATTTTAAGGGGGGGGGGGGGCTTAAAATATGGTTCTTTAAAAATATGGTTCTTTATAATTCATTTTTATTTTGTAAGAATAATGTTTAGGCTAGCTGAAATTAAATTACTTAAGAACAAAAGAAAAAACAAACATATTCCGACTTCTGACAATACGAAACCAACCGAGACGAGAAAAGCAATCAGAGCGAAACGTCTCGTTTAAAACCGGAAATGTCGGATTTCCCGTGGTTACGCCGCCTTGTTGATGCTTTATCGTTACCTGATTTACGAAAAATATTTTCAATAAATTTAACTTATAAACAAAAATTAAGTATAACATATACGTCTACTTGAAGTCGAAAAAAAAATTTAATGGCAATATCCAGCATCTCCGTAGCAACTCTGTCTGAGAGGGGACGAAAGTTTTTGAAAGCATAGTAGTACATTCTCATTCTTTGACATGTTTGATTCAGCATATTTTCTCAATAAGATATGTGTGTACGCGTAACCATAAGGGCGAGCTTCGCTCGCTATAATATCCAAATAGGAAGGACCAAAAAATCATCCTATTCTCGAATTAGTGTTATCCACAGTTTCGCTCATTGGCCACAGAATGACCAAAATAATAGTAAGTACCGCCGTCATGAATAAATACGATGAAAAATAGTTGTACTGTAACACTATTATTGATAAATGCAATTCCATAAACATAAATTTTTAAACTTATAAAAATTTCAGACTAACCATGAGAGAGTTAAATATTTAAGACATGTATTACAAATTGATTTCTACAGTGCCACTTACAATAAATATCGATTCTACAAAATCTTTTATGGAGATGTAAATAATACAATCAACTCAAACTTTCTCCAAAGAATCAAAAGTGAATCCCAGATGGAGATGAGATCAGGAGAGGGTAAATTTTTATAAAAATTTGTGTTTTGGATTGTTCTAACCTAAACTTCTATAATTGAGGACAACAAGCTGGACAACGAGATGTTATAATGTTTATTCTAATATGACTTGATTCTTTTTCCCTATTAAGACAACAGACGCGAGCCGGGCTCTATTCTCCAATATAGGCCCTATAGCGATAAGCCACGCCTACATATTTTCTGAAAGCAGATAAACCGACAGGAACTGGTTTTTACCAAGAATCGATTGGCTGACGCGGCTCGGTAATAAATGTGATTGGCTGAGGACGCTCGGGCATTATGAGACAATAGAGCCCGGCTTGTCATTTTTTATTTCTTAAATATTTTTATTGTATCGTCCAAAAATTGTTTCAGTGACAAAGTCAGTAGCTCAGAAATGTACCCATGGTTCAATAGATTTTGTGATGGCCTCCTTGTCCTCAAGAAAGAATTGGATAAGATCATTGATGTTCGGGTTTTAACTTCCTACAATATAAGTGTTATGTACTTGGTGAGCATATATACAAAGTATGAGGAAAAAATTATAGGAAGTTGGAAATTGTATCAATGTTACTAACATTAGAACGAGATTTCAAACAAATAATGTATTTCGATTCTTTTTTTCAAAATGAGATACATTAATTTAATTTGATATGATACAGAAAATACGGTTTTGCCTAAAACCATCCAAATTTTTATCAAGTATGATGAATAATATTATATGGTTTCTACTTTTTAGTATCCTTTCCTCCAATTAGAATAAATAAGGTCCTAACGAGTTCTCGCTGATCTTCGAGTTCACATTTATCATTTAAAAGGTTTTATCATACTTGTTGCATCCAAACTAAACAATATTACGTGCTTTCTGAGAAGGTTTCTAGAACTTTCATTAAATTTGAAACCTTTGTAATGCTTCTAATAATAGAAGAAAAAAAAAAGGAAAAATTTCACAACTTATGATGAACTGCTATTTATAATTGAAACAAGAAAAAAGTGGATACTATTGCTTTATGGTTATATACATGTAGGGTAAAGCCGTAGAAAGGGACAAATTAATCCAACCATTACCGACACTTACACTTCAAGTCGTCTTGAGAAACTGGGGTAAGGTTAAGGGATTTCTCAAATAATGCTTGAAAACAATCATTTGGTGAAAATTCCTCTGCCCAATATGATTTGTGAAACCTTTGAACGGTTTTAAGTAACAAATGAAACGCTTTCCTCACAAGTTATGATGTACCGGATAGCATATTTGTGCGACTATAGACTTCATTTACTTACCATATTGATATAATTTTACGAAGGTTAGATATAAGACTTTATCTAATTTTCAGGACAGCAGTTTTTAAAATTGCCTAAAATTATCAATTTTGCTTTTTTGAAAGTTAAAAAACAAACGAATGCTGACACCTCATAGTTCTGAGAATATACCCGTGTACTGATGAACGAGTCAGACTGGATGATGCGTACATGCAATTACTTGTAGACTCTACAGAAAAGTTAAGCACAGAGCATACGAATTACATCTTATTCAGATGTATTTATATATATAAAAAATAGTTTTACTACTTCCATTCTTCTTGTTTTAATAAGCTGTAATACCTCTATTACATAATTAATGTGGCGCACTATACGAACAATGGATTATTGCATTATGCACGATAAAGTGCAATTTTCCAAGTGATGTACGATTCTTCCCGACTCCGACTGACTTCGCGTAAGCTTTGCAATTGGTTATGCTCATTCGGTGCATACATTCCACATAATCTCCCACCTGCCAGAAGACTATAGACTCCTGATCTTTTATGATTGTCCTGTTTTTATTGTAGTTTTACACGTTTTACGGTTTCTTGTGTTATTGCCTTGTTTATGTAACAAATCTGCTCTAATGCCTGTAATAAATGGAAGCACAATTAAAAGAATAGATAGCAGGTAATCAAAATGACTGGCGAAGTTGATTTTTTGTTGTGTAATTTATTACCCGGCTATCACTTAAGAGAATGAATAACGTTTAGAACTAATGGATAACCAAAGGGTTGGATGTGGTATTTTCAAATATCTTGTAGACGTAATTAACTTTTCCAACAGCTTAACGCACATACACCAGATTGCAACCAAACACGGACTTCATGCAAATCAAACACATCGAGTTTTGGATTCTAGATCCGATGTATGGGTTTTTGGTTTTACTTTCATTGACCGGGGAAGACTCACCTCATGAAAACCAGCTTGCATATACACCGATGAAAGACAAATCGATACCAAGTATAGGGGTGTTTCGGTGTTACAATTGCTGTGGGTATTGTTACCGTGTCTTGTTGGAGGTCCCTCTTATAGTTTGATTTTTTTTTAAAACACTGATACAGTTTGCTGTTTTTTGTTTTGAGAACAATACGTGTGTAACCTGCGTAACAAACATAATTCACATGTTCCTTTCACAATGTCCTGAAGCTTTCCAAACGCTGTAGAAAGGATGTCAATATTTCGTGTGCTGAATACTAGCTAATTAGAATTAACTAACGCTGAATTGGTGAGAAAATAAAGCTTCCCTTTAAGGTTTCAAAGACTGCTTCAGTATTGTATTCAATTGAATGATAAAGAAAAGATCCTCTTTTAAGGTTTCAACGACTGCTTCAGTTTCTACCACGAGATTTTTCTGGAAATGTTTAGTGTTGACGAGTACAAGGAATCGTTGTACCTGAATACCTTCTTTATGCTCTACAAGGACGATGACCACAATGTCAAATCATAATATCAGATATTGGATAAAGATGGTAACGCCTCAAAGCTGAACAGTGATTTGGGAACCTTTTCGATCATCTTTGGAGATAGATAGTTTTCAAAATATTCTTTAAACATCTATATATTTTAGTTTAGATATAATGCTTTACAGCATAACGATGCAAATATGAGTTCGAAATACAGATATATTACAGAGGGATGCAAATTAATACAAATGTATGTTATATTTAAAAAAAAAAGTTTTTACTACAAGAAGGGAGGGGGTCATCACTATGACGTATGATTTATGCTATATCTTTTCTTAGACATGTCGCTTTTATTGTCAATGTCAACAATATAGAGCAAGAGACCATATTTCGCTGCATTTTTTCGAATATTTCCAAGAAATTTTCCGCTCTTTTTATATCCATTAATTTTACATATTCATCTGTGTTGCTTAGGCCTCCGTGTTTTACGGTCTTGTTTGTGCGTGGTCATCTAACAGTGAGGAGGTTGTTTTGCACCATAATTAAACGTTCTTCGAGACCTCTGGGTAATCGAAAAAGTGGGAGGGTTGTGCGCACGTAATCCAGGATAACCACACCGTCTGCTACTTACGTGACAGATGGTTGCCGGTATATCAAAACATGACTGCTATGGTCAGATATAGAAAAAATAAACTTTATAAACAACTCCGATAACTAAGGAGTAGCAATTAACTATGAAACGGCGAAATATGGTCACCGGCGAAATATAGTTTTTTTTTATTTTTTATGTTTTTATTCAGGTTTTCAAATATACTTCACATTCATACGACACAACATAGAAAATCAAACAAGAAATTATTAATAGTGATATACCTCTCACACTAAACTCTCACCATTATTCACTCAGCCTCACACACTCCCACTCTGTCATATAATGTGACTTGACATATAGAAAAAAAAGCTAAATAAAGGAAAGAAAATAGTTCCTTGCTTTAGACCCTACAGTCAATTACAAGATGAATAAGCTGCAAAAGTTTTAATAAAGGACATTATTTCAGTCTTCCTTATACAGTTGCATTTATCATTTTAAGATAAATAGGAATTTTGTGTCACGGGCTGTCTAGAAGAACAGGCAAAAGTGTCGCACCATATTAACCGAATTAATCACAGACCAATGGTCCTATGTATGTACATGTAGCTAGAGAAGTGGGAAATATTTCGATCTTAGATCGATAAACCAATTGTAGGACTTTTGTTCTATTATATGTCATTTCCAATGAAGTGTTGTCATTACCGGCCAGAACTATCCATCGTGATGACCTAAGTTGGCGTTATTTGTGCTCTAATGGGAAATATAAGTCTGCATAGATACTTTGCAATGTAATGGTGCTGACGAACGCCTCAACCTCAACCCTTTGCGCATATTAAGATATAACAATACATGCACGTTTGGCACAGTTTTAGATAACACACAATTTTAAATTGAATGGTTAGTAGCATTAGTCATAATACTCGCCAAAATACTAACCATGCTATATAATACGCAAACACATTCCAATTAATGTTGTAAGTCACCTTTGATTGTTTTCTCTCTTAAAAATGTGAGTGTACATTATGTTATTTTGAGAAAAAATATCAAAGTAGTAATGAAATTTTATTATTCATCAGTAGAGGTGATATTACATGTACATCCCCAAATAAGACTGAGTTTGGCGAACAAACATCTTCTTTCATTATCGATTACCTTTCCGCAACGTACCGTAATATCAATCACTGAATGGAAGTCCCACTCACCACCCCGGTTCCATAAAACTTACAAAGTTTCAACGATTCAATGAACATATTTTTGAAAATATGTAAATCATTCAAATAGTTAATTTGATTTCGGTAGATGGTACTTTTAACCGCAGTCCACAGCGAATAGAACAAGAAAAATGTGATAAAGGAATACAATAAGAGCAAAATTATTTTATTGCTGCCTCCTATATTTAATAATTGTGGTTTTTATTTATCTGTTCATTATTACTTTTTTTTTTTTGGTGATTTTATTTTATTTTCATGGTATTGTGATTTTTAAAGTTCGGACTTTATCCACATTTTGCCTCTCCTTTAAATCATTTATTGATTCATTTTTCTACTTTATCAGAAAACACTTGACTTCACGAATTGAAATTGTATCATTCTGGCAATGACTGTAATAAAATCGTGATGTTCTTTCAGACTTGAATGGATTGAGTGCTTTGGGTACACCAGATAAACTATACACAAACGCCTATCCAGAGCAAATCTAAATCAAATTAAATTTGTCTACTTTCGGCACATCTCCATAATTCCAACTGCCAAGATAAAATGATTGTCAAAAATCATAACGTCATCTCGACATCCGAACGTTCCATACTAGACAGGTCGATCATGGAACAAAAGAACTTGTAAAATATAGTACATAGTACCTTCGTGCACTTCATTCGGATAATTCATTCATTATCTTATGTGCTAAATAAGGAAAGTAATTAGAAATTCATAATCCTTATGTCATTCCAACTTTTGATATACTTCCGAGCAATGATCTTTCAATTCAATGTCTACTTCCTTGACACAATATTGACATTTTAAATTTAGGGATTTATCTATTTATAAATATCCCACATACATGCATACTTGATTTGAATATCGAAAATAGTGAATGAATGTCAAACCGAAAACCATAATTAACAGGCAAACCAAATCCTTGAAATATACATAAAACAAATCTGAGATGGGAGAGAATCCCCGACAGCGGAAACAGCGAAACGTTTTCTCACCAGAAAACAAACAGCGACCAAAACGTCCGAGACAACAATAGTGTGTGTGCCACAGAGACACGACGTACAACACTTCCCAATAAACAATCATCAGAGTCCAGCGCAAGAACAAAATTTACACAGGTGGCGTTGTCAAACGTGCTGTCAAAAAGTAATACTTTAAAAAAGTCATACCGTGTTAATTTGAACCTTCACACTATCACACGAAGGCATAGTAATGCTACATTCCCTATTTATCGTTGTAAACGCTAACTCTCCTCCCCGGACACCTGGTCTCACTTCGAAATGTTATTCACTCCGATTCACGTAACCATTCAAATGGGAATTATCCTCCAGAGTTTACAATGAACAAAGCAAACACAAATGATATAGCTACACCATTTCTGAATCTTAACATTAAATTTAATAACGGAGACATTCAAACAAAGATATACGACAAAATAGAATACTTTGGATTCAACAAAGCTAATTTTCCTTGGTTTGATGGCGATGTTCCAAGATTCCCATCGTACGGCATTTACATCTCTCAGCTCAACAGGTACGCTATCTAGAGCTTGCTCCTATGTTTCGGACTTACATGACAAAAATATACAAATTACAAAAACAAAACTTATCAGTCAAGGATTTAGATATCATCAACTTGTAAAATCTTTTTGGAAATTCTACAACAACTATTCTGAACTTCTTCTAAAATTTGGGACGACTCCGGCATCAGAGTATATATCATTGGGGATTTAATTGCCTCATTTTACGGTGACCTTATAAACAAAATCAGTAGGATCAAAGACAGATCAAACTTCAACCAAAAATGTAAGAAAATAATATGATCCTAAAGTCATCCCAAAAATACTGGGCATGGTACTGGACCAATCTACAGTTTTGTACCAGTGTCTGCACATTGGTTAACCGTGACGACAGGACTGCATGATGGGCCTTGTTGGAATCTCGTCAGAGAAGACTTGGTCTTGACTTTTTGTCCTATCTGAAAGTTGGTAAGACTTTTCGATTAATTGATCTTGAGCTCGCTTCAGCCAGCAGAACACAGACTGTTATACACATGCCATGGAATTATTTAGATTCATTTACATAGAATCCGTGTTACAAGAGGCCGCTGTATTTAACTATCTTGTTTTTAATGTCACCTTGCAGTGAGAAGTTTTATGTTTATACACCAATTGTGTGTTTATGGAGACCTCTGTGTATCCGGATAAGTGGAAGGATTGTGCGCACGTAATCCGGATAACCTACACCATTTGCTAAAAGCAGATGGCCGTCCAAATCGGCGCCGGGTGCACATTGGTTTCCTTCCTTTTATGTGTTGTCATCAATGTTTAATGTTTCTGTACGTTTGTTACTTTTGTTTTGTATGATGTTCTAGTGAATATTGTTGTGTCATTTTGCGATTTGGAGCTTGTATGATGTCATATATGTGTCACTTTCTTGTGGGTTTGTTTTGCTTGGTGAATGCATGGTGATCATTCCCTTTTCTAATGAGTTTGCCTTGTCTTCTCGACATTGATACTGAATAACTGATAGGTAATTCTTTGATGTTTATCATGAGGATAATACGAAACAAATTTTAATGCTTTTGGTGACTATGTACATGATCTCTTGTTTCATTGGTTTCCATTAATTGTTAGAGGGAGCCTTTGCTTCGGTCACTTTTATCAAGATTCAATTCTTGGCAACATATTATCTTTGAGTACAATCAGACGAATCTCTTCAATCTAATATCTGAGTCGCCGGCCTTATATTCTACTTATATACTTGGACGTGTTGCGACGGGAGTTGCATGCAATCAGGAGAAGCTGACTCTCCCCGGGCACCTGGTCTCACTTTGGAATGTTATTCATTTCGAGGTTCGCAACCGTTCCAATGGAAATTCTAATAATTATGCCTTGACTTCTCACTTTGAGACTGAATAACTGTTAGGTATATTTTTGTACTTTGATGATTATTACATTGGCATATTTGTTTTATTAACGCTGTCTGCTCTGCCCTTAGGAAGATAAACTGTTTGATTTAGTGTTTAAGAGGTTAAGGACACATCCGGCACCCAAAATTTTGAATCTTCACATCGAAGAGTATTCTTTTCTCTGACGCACAAAGAAAGATAATTCAGATTTTTATTATAAAGCTCTTTAAAAAATATTTAATAATGAAAGTTTATATGTTTTTTTCACATGTTTTTTTCACAGAAAGCGAACACTAGAAACATATTGAGGATACTTGGAAGATTTTTTATTAAAATTCTGTATGGCTTGTAGAGAGCTTTTCTAAACTCTAAATTTGATCATTTAAGTCAGCAACTAATTGCACAGGCAACTATTGTTGTTCTTTAAAAATTGTGAATTGCGCTAAGGAAATTAGTTTTTTGACACGAAACTGGTCGACTCAACTATTAAAGACCTTCCGACAGACAAGAATTGATGAGACATTTAAAAACATCGGTAGGGGCATTCTGGTTCTCTACTAGAGACCTATCATCCGGCTATTGGCAAGTCACTGTTGAGATATACGACAGACCTAAACGGAAATTGTTAATTATATGCCAACTCAATGTGACTTCGTTTGGGCTCTTGAAGGTCCCAGTAACATTCGAGAGACTTATGGAGTCTGTGCTCAATGGTCTCCAATGGGAGACAGGATGACAGCATTGTCTCGGGAAAATCGTATGATGCTATGGTAGAAATAATAAAGTTTGATTCGTGCAGGTTTAAGGACAAGAAATGTGCACTCTTCGTTGAGAATGTTGACTTCTTATGACATGCTGTCTTAAAGGAAGGGATATCCAAAGGTCCGAATAAAATTGCTACTGTTGAAAAATGATTAGAGTTGATAAATGCAAAGGAAGTAAGATCATTTCTTAGGTTCTGCAGCAATTATAGACGTTTCATCAAGAGTTTTACGTCTATACACAAACTTGCAAACAAGTGTCAGTTGACAGAGGAGTGTCCTTTTGAAACGTAATTACCGTGTCACAAATTTTAGCATATCCAAACTTTAAGAAAACATTTTGGACAAAGACGCCAGTGACAAAAGTATTCGAGCTGAATCAGAAAGAGTCTTCGTTTATACTAGTCAAAGCCGAGCAAAAATATTGCGTCACAAGAGCTCATGTCTTTAGTAAATTATCTAATAAATAATACTTTTAGTAAATAGTGTCAAACATTTCCGTAATTATTTTTACAATACTGACAGATCATGGCTCACTCCATTGGCTCATTAACTAAAACAATTCATTAGGGCTAGCTTGCTCGTTTGATAGAAGTGCTTGGGATGTATGAATTAATTCGATCATAGACCTAAGACCCCTCATCGAAAAGCGGACACGTTGAGTGCAAACATTGCTCATATGATCCGAACTGGGAACTGCAACAGACAAACAAACACATTTCGAGACAGTGTCCATGGCCAATGATGAGAAGACTGAAAAAGGATGCTTCAGTTGAGCATAATACTGGACTTATTGAGATTCAAAGAGGAGACAAGGAAATATCCACTGTCAGAAGATGGATAGAGGAGAAACATTAACGTTAAGAAAATGAATTACCTCCGCTGGAATAATGACAAGGCACTTCGGTCGCAAAGACACATGTTATTCATTACTAATGATCTGCTTTACAGGATCTGATCGGATCATAAGGGAAATACTTAACATGCTAATGT
This sequence comes from Pinctada imbricata, assembly GCA_033119305.1. Lineage (NCBI taxonomy): Eukaryota > Metazoa > Mollusca > Bivalvia > Pterioida > Pteriidae > Pinctada > Pinctada imbricata. The sequence continues at coordinate 52,658,503 of VSWD01000007.1, forward strand.
TCCTTACGTAGAACAGCATTTGATACAACCTATGAGACATGCTGGACATTTTCAGATCACCAAAGATTGTCAAAAAAAAGACAACGTTATTTATGATTATTTCTGATTTCAAAGAGAGCGTCAGTACATTTCTGCATGTGAAATATGTACTATGTCTGAGTAAGTCGCAAAGACAGAAAGTGCACCGATACAGATTCTAAGCTTAAAAATTTGAAATTTTCAGTGACAAAATTTCTTGAAATTTCTAAAAAGTGGGTCCTGTAGCATCATATCCCACTCATTCTGCTACGTCTTTTGGTACATTTTTGGACATTATAATTTTCATACTTTTTGGCCATTTTACATTGTTTAGACTGAGGATCACTGACCAGGGTTTAGTACCCGACACGTGCATGTCTGATCCATAATCTCAATTTATCAGGTCTTAAATGATGCTATTGAATTTGAAGACGTTTAACATTAGGGCCCTACCATCCTCGGTCGGATGGTATGATGGAACGTTTAAATAAGACGTTGTTGACAATGTTATGAACTCTAACTGATGAGATAAAATAATTGGGATAATCTGCATGTCTGGCCAATGCTGCAAATTTGAAGACGTTTAACCGTATGTCCTCAAGATCAGTGAGGCAAGAGACTACAGGGTCAAGTCCAAATTACCTTATGATGAGCAGGGATGTGGCAATACCGCGTCACCTAATATGTACGGAATGCCTGTCCCAATTAAGCTCATCCCTCCAAACCAAAATGTGAGGTGAAAAAGTCAAGAATAGCTCATACCAAGGGGTATGCCACAGATTTATCCATGTTGACGGACTGTAAATAAAGACAAAGCGAATGTTGCTGCATGAGGGATCTGAGTCAGACCATCAGAAACTGATAGTCCTACTTGTTCCGAACCTTTAAAGACAGAATGACAAATATGGATAATGACCTTATCCCTGTATACAGCACAAAATCGATAATTCAGAAAATCAGAAACCGAAGGCATACAAAATCAGGATAAAAACAGAAACCAAAGCAAACAAACAAAAACCTCCACCACATGAAAAGAAGCGAACTCTCGATATGGGAGTGAGACCAGGTGCCAAGGAAGAGTAAGCATCTCCTGCTTGCATGCAACACCCACCGCTTCAATTCGGTAGAAATGTCACATCCGGTTACTTCCATTTCGGAAGACATAGAGTACAATCTTTGGTTGGTTGGTTCAAATGGTCTATGACAGAATATCATTCACCATTCTGGAGAGTGGGACATCATAGTGTATGACGAGTTCCCCATATCGACCGTAGAACTTCCTCAGTGACGATGTTAGTCGGTCACAATTATATCCCTGACTGAGAAGCTTATCTGAAAGACGCCTAGCTCTCAGAACAAAATCCGTATATTTGGTACTTGCACTGGCATAGCGTATCAACTGAGATGTAAACACACCATAAGCTGGCGATGAAGGGATGTTGCTACTCAGAAAGGGAAAGTTTGTAATGGTGAAATTGAAGTCGTTACGTTTGTCATAGAGTGTGGTGTTCATGTGACCATCAGTGTCGTAGGACAACATTATGTCCAAATAGGATGCTGAATTATTTGTCTCTGTAGTTTCTTTGACTTCAAGCTCTGAAGGATAGATACTGCTCAGATAATCCGCGAATTTTGGATTATTGATGGACAACACATCGTCTATGTATCTGTAAGCGAATTTGAAGTCAGAAGCTATGTATCTTTTCCCTTCAGAGACCAAAGATTGAATGAATTCAGCTTCGTACGAGTAAAGGAAAATGTCGGCAAGGAGTGGGGCACAATTGGTCCCCATTGGAATTCCGACAATTTGCTGGAAGACCTTTCCTCCAAACACCACAAAAATGTTGTCGATCAAAACGTTTAACATCTGAATAATATCTGTTTCAGTATACTTATTTTCAGAATCGGATTTTTCTTTTATAAAGTAGGTTTTGTCATAGTTCACCACAATAAATTTGTATTTGCGATTACCGTTCTTACTTGTAAACGCATTACTTATATTTTTGCGAGTCTTTCTTTCAGTTTAGAATGTGGAATTGTAGTGTAAAGTGTCGAAAAATCAAAGGCTTTGATCGAATGGACTTTACTAAAATGAGTGGATTTCAGATGTTCTAAAAGTCTTTCGAATTCTTTAAAATGCACATCTGGTTGATACCACTACGAGAATATACTGTCGAACAATATTTTTGAAGCCCAGATTTGATTTCAGATAAAACTTTGGTGAGTAAGATCGATACAGATTTGGTAGAACATCTTGAGGAACCAGCGATGAAACGTTGTTTGTACGGATTCTTATGCATTTTAGGTATGCAGTATAAGTATGGTAAATCTAAATCTAAATTGTTAGTGTTGATGCCAAATGAAGCAAGAGCTGATTTGTGGTTATCTATTATTTCAGAGGCCAAAAGGTTTGTTGGGGTGTAAGTGGGATTTCCAGGTGTCGAATTTAGACCCAACTCTTTAACTAGACTGTCGAAATAGTACTTTTTGCAAGTAAATGTGTAATTATTTGAGGCTTTGTCCGCTGGTGTGATGACATAATGTTCTTGGAGGTAGTTAAGCTCTGTGATAACATTAGGGTCTTTAATTATAGACTCGAATCTGGTGTTCACAGTTGATTTTAATCGGTTAATTCTAGATGAAAGTAACCCTCTGATGGATTTTATCCATTCGGAAAGGGTGTCGAGTTGTACATCCTCTTTCTTTGCCCAATGTCTTGCATATTCCTCACAAGAGTCCATGATAATTTTGAAATTTTGGTTCCATGTAAAGGACATACTTTCTCTGTATTTGGGACTCTTTTTTAACAATTCTCTCAACTTGTCGTTCTTGACTATACTAAGGTCACCAGTAATAACGTATCCACAAGGAGAGTAGTTGAAATCCGATGAAGAACATTCGCAAGGAAATGGTTGTAGTGGAAAAAACTTGAAACTTGTTTATTTGATTAAACGCCTATTTTTACATAAATTGCATTCAATGGCGTTGTACATGAAACATCAGTCTTAAAATGTACAGAACATATTTACATAACACTGTTTGATAAGTTCATACTAGATTTCACTTATTGAAATAATGAATTAAAGTCTTTAAAGTAGTAAGTTTTCAAACTTGCTTTAAACGTGTCTATTGATTTTGACTCACGAATGGACAAAGGAATAGTAAGTTAGGTCCGACTGTACCGAAGCTCCTATCGCTAAGCGTTTTCCTTTTGTTGAAGGGAACCACATAGCAACCTTCAGATGTACTTGAAGAACGCAGTCTTTGATTCGGGATTTGTTTAGTTAAAAGTTCGGTGAGATAGACTGCAGCGTGACCTACGTGACAGTTGTACATATAAGTCAACATTTTAAAGGAAATTCTTGCTTTGATGGGAAGCCAGTGAAGGTCGTATAGAGCTTCTTTAGAACTTGCAAATTTCCCTCGTTTTAAAACGAGTTTGGCACACATGTTTTGTATTCGTTGCATTTTACACAAGTCACTTTGAGAAATACCGTATAAGATAACGTTGCAGTAATCTAAATGGGAGATCACCAATGATAGAACGAGGATTTCCGTGGCTTGCTGGGTTAGGTATTTACGGACACATTTGATTCTGAAATAGTTCATCATTGCCACCCGACATTTGTTCTTTACATGCTGTTTAAAATTAAGTTTATCATCCAATAAGGCGCCCAAGTAACGTATACAGTTTTCAGATTGAATTTCATCCCCATTTATGTTAATTGACTTTGAGATGCATTTGTCAAGTTGCTTTTTACTTCCAAACATAATAAATTCCATTTTTGCCGTGTTCATTTTAAGTTTATTTGCATTCATCCACTTATTTATGACAACTGCACACGACTCTAGTTCTCGGATAGCTTTCATTTCATGATCGGGAGACGACGGCCTGAAGCGCGTGTTTGCCGTATGATCGTCCGCAAATCCATACACCGATATTGTAGGAGGTATGACGTCAAACAACGTGCCCGCATACGTTAAGTATAGCCAAGGACCCAAACAGCTACCTTGGGGCACGCTACACGGTAAATTCCGAGGAGCAGATAAGGCTGATTCTATGCTTACTTGACATCTACGAGGACGCAGATACGAGTCTACCCATTCCAAAGCTGAGCCGGAAACGCCGTATTGCTTTCGAAGAACATCGAAAAGCTGTCAAAGAGGGATTACTTAAATCAATACACTGCAAGAATCGTTTGTAATTGTAAATTTTAGATGCAACTGTTGGTGTGTAGCTATAGGAGATACAAGGAGTTTCTTTTCTTTTGAAATATGGTGGGATTTTTTCTTTGACAGCTTTGTGATTCAAAATTTAAGCAAGATTCAATTTATCAATACCTTTGTTTGCAAATCTTACTTTAATGAAAGGACGGTTTGTTTTCTCCTCTGATTTATCTGATCTAACTGCTTGAAATAATCGAAAAGTATAAATGTCCAAGATGACTCCTTGTAGTCTGTATTCTGTGGAACGTGTATCGGTATATGTGAGGTCCTTCGTATATTCGTAGATTTCGCGTAACTTCCGTAAAGGAACAGAATATAATTTGGTACGAATATAATGCAGGCCTAGAGGCTCATTCAAAATGGAACCAAGTCATCGAAGGAGAAACTATGTATCTCAGGCCTATTATATTTACGAATGCCATGACTTCGAGGTCTTCTTTGTGGTCTGTTGAATAAGCTAGTCACATTTACCGATTGACAACCAGGACTTGTTAAGTTTCCTATGGTGCTGATATTATCGTTGCACCCATAGGGCGCTGCAGTGTTAAGATTTTTTATCCAGAATTCTTCTCTGTTTTGACGGAAAGGTGTGCTCAAATTGGGATTGTTTGTGGGATGATATATTTTCTCCAGGATTCTTACTCTCATAGATAAAACGGAATGATCGGCCTGGTCAAAATGTCGGTACAGAAGTTGACTTCCTTTATTATTTATTTTTGACCGATGTCCTGACATTCTTTTTCGGAGCTGACCTTTGGTTTCACCCACATAAATCAATCCACAAAGTGAGCACTCTATTCCGTACACAACATTAGATGTCATACAGTTTAGGTTTTCAAAACTATGCGTGTTAAATGTTTGTTTTGTGAGATTACTTGAGAATGAAGTGTCTGTTATTAGGATGTTACAAGTTTTGCAGTTCTTCGTGCCACACTTAGAAATTGAGCAATCGCTTGGTGAAAACTGGTGCTCTTTTAGTATATCGACCACTTCAATCTTACAGGGCTTGGTTTTAATATACCCGTCTGCATGTTTGTACCAAAACTCATGGTTTCTACTCACTACAAATGTCTCGTCTCTATGTCTGACCATATTTCTGCCTTGCTTTGTGAGGTCTAGAGATATCAAAATCTTCCATGATACAAAACTGTGATTTTGAAAGACCTAGTTGCTAAAATATGTCATTTTCCAACATAACCCTTCAAACCCTTTTTGACCAATTTTCCACCGAATATGAGTTGTTTCCCCTTTCCAAATTTGGTTTCATCTTCCCAAAATATTAATTTTAGATTCCCGATTGATTTAAACTCCTAAAGTTTTCGTTTTGAAGTATAAATTATTTGCAATACCAATCTTCTTCTGAAATTGAATTCAGTGAGAGTTCAATGCTTTACCTCTACTATGCCCAAATATTTCATTGAATGGTTTTCAACAAGTTTTTGAGTGTTTTAAAAATGTAAGAAGTAGCTCTAGTTCCCTCTTTATCCCAAAATGTCTCATATTTTCCCAAAGAAATTGGTAGGGGTGGTTTTTGAAAATGGCATAAAAAGAATCACTGCATTCAAATCTATACATGTAGATATGCCCTCACACTGACTGAGAAAATCTCTACTTCCCCAGAGTCTTGTTTTAATTTAGTTACATGTCTATCATTTGTAATATGTTTCATTTTACTGCCATTAGGTTTCTTTTCATAGCTAACAAACACACATAAATCTTATTTTTCATAATAAATGACCAGTAAAGTGATATTTTGGTTCTGAAAAAAATGATATGTGAAACTGGAAATTAAACTTATTTTATCATCAAATAGTAAAAAAAGGTGAAAAAGACTTGTTCGCTTGCTCGCTCGCTCAATGTTTTGGTCATTTGGAAATTTAAATATTTAAATTTACATCATCGCTCGCTCGCCCCTAAAAATTATTTTCAGATTACGAAGAACTAAAAATTAATTTGGTGTGGCCTTAGAATTAAATATTTTGGAAGCAACGGGTTGTGTATATGTGTAGGAATTGCAAGGCGACTCCTGGTAATTGAAATAAGGAGGGATTTTACCTTGAGAGAACTGTTATTTAGAATGTAATGTCATGGCAGTCTGGAGGGAGGACAAACATTTAACATGCAATAAAGTAGGGTTGAAACTGTACGAATAATTGAAAAATTAGGTTGCTGTATTTTTGTCCTACGTTTAACCAACCAATTGGGAGAGGAATTTATACAAGCTTCGATAAGTAGAAGAAATTTATACAAGCTTTGAACTTTTACCTGATCCTTTCGTGATTTATGATTGCGCGAATGAATATGTTTAAACTACATGAGAATGATAAACTAAATAAGAAGGATATAAAAGGCATACAGATTTGATTCAACATAAACATCGAAGAAGTACCCATCAGTTATTTAGTCTCAAAGTCAAGACGGCAAGGCCAAATTATAAGAATTTCTAAAAATAAGCTGGAAGTTTCTGTTTAGGATTTACGATCCAAAACACATGTTTGGTGCATTGAAATTGGTTTGAAAACTACTTATTTAGGTTGATCTTTTTCTACTCTCGGTTAATATATACAGTTATGCTGTTTACCATATTTTTTATAATTTGGGTTTGGCGGTTAATTCTGTCTATACATTCTATATTACCAAATTAATGTTTTGTTGAACAACGTATTACGGTGTATCGGGAATAGGACAGAAATTATTTACTTTACATTTCCCTTCATTTGCATATACAGATATTTATCACGAGCATTGGCATTTGAAAGTATATCTAATATCTATAAACTGTAATTCTTCGTAATGATTCGCTCGTGACGATATGTTCAAAAATACTATTATGGCATAACAATTATTGGCATTCAAATGATTGAGACTGTGTGTTTGCACTTGGTATTATGAAGTGTCTCATCTATAATAGATGACCCGATTACTTCATATCACATGATCGTCTGAATAATAAAAAGTCTCCAGTTGCAAAACGTAAAGTGAACGACTAAGTATGAGTTTGAAAATCACCATACAAGCCTTTCTGGTGCTTCATTTATTTGTAAACATCAGTGCTGGTCTGTCGGATTACACACATCTTATGAAAAAATACTATTTATTGTGCGGGCCTGAATATTTTTGTCTTCCTCCTATCAAGACGTATCAATGGGAAGTTTCACCGAATTTGTCATACCAACATATGAAAGTTTGTCCAGAATGTCAGTGTGATAAAGCTTGTATAAAGCGAGGGGATTGCTGCGCCGATTTGTATTTCAGTTTCCCTGATTTAGTATGTGTAAACAGAACTATAATCAACGGCAGATATGAAAAAGATAGAACAGAACAGTCATCAGCTCTAATGGTCACTTCTTGTCCGGCAGATAGCAAGACAAAATCAAAAGAGAAGTGTTCCTTATACAAAGACACAAGGTATCGATTGCGAAACTTTCCTGTGACTGGACTGGATTTTCCATTATCATACTACAATAAATACTGCGCAGAATGTAATGGTGTTAAAAACTATACTTTTTGGACATTAGACATAAATTGCTCTTTTTTTGCCGATTTTAATTTCTTATCTACAATCGACGAGGTTATCGACATGGCATTTGACAGAGAATGCATTTTTCAAGCTATCCAAGATGACGACACATTCAGTGAAATAAAACAGGAGAACTGCTTTGACATTGACGAGAGACGAACACTCTTTACAAAATGTAACCAAACAGGGGAGTGGCTTACTTATGATTCAAATATTGCGTATGCTTGTGAATCTTTTTATAAACGAAAGTACCGATTGTTCAAAAATATGTTTTGTTACATGTGTAACCCCTCTGGTCGGAACCTATTGGCAAAGGATATGATAACAACATGTAACATAACGGGACAATGGATGACATATGACAGTGGACTACAGCAAGCATGTCTGGATCTCCCTCAAACTCTAGAAACAAAGCCATTCAAAAACATTTTCTGTTATCTTTGCAATAGAGGAAATGACTCTTCCCAAATCTTTGTTGATATTTTGGGACAGTTTTATGAGAATCCGATAAATGACGTAGAGTACCCATACATATATTACTTGGACATAACCGATTTCAATTTGGACTTCTTTAATCATGTCTCTAAAAGGAAAATGGAAAAAGACAAATCACTAAGTAAAGTCATTCACAGTCAATTCGCATTGTCTTCATTTCGTACCAATGATGGAACATTAATCAACATAACAAATTTGCTGCTACAAAAAGCTGCAATGGAGATGAGAGAAATACAGGTCTGTGATAGTAGAAATTTTGTGAAACCAACAGAATATTCTGACTGTACCTGTGACATTTCTTGCTTATTTGTACGAGACAAATGTTGTGACGACTTATCATTACAGGTTCCAATGCATTGCCGTCGTACATCACTACACGATCCTACTAAAGAAAACACGAAAGGCATACCCACATTGAATGGATGCTTCCAGGAAACAACACGTAACTTCATCAAGAAAGGGTGCACTTTACCAGAATCTGGTGACATCTTTTCACAAATTCCACTCACTAAAGTAAATGGCGTAAACTATGACAACTTTTACTGTGTTCTTTGTAACTTAAACAGTGGTGGATTAGTAAAGAAAATGCAAGGTAATTTCTCTGATCAGGAAGCGAGTCAAACATCATCTGAGACGAACGATGCTGATTTCATCGATCATTATTTGAACATAAGAAGTCAATTTGAAATCTGGGATCTTAATATTGTTTGTCCTCAATATTTGGATTACAGTCATTATCTTAAGGTCGGTGATGTAATTGAAATCGCAAAACGAATGCAATGCCGCATACGATTCATAGAAAAAACCGAAGGATCACATGAGTGTTTACTATCTAGAGGAGCAAAAATACGCTGTGCAGACCTCTCAGACTGGACGTACTCTGATAAGGATGTAGAATGGGCATGTAACAATCTCATCGACTTCCAAGGTTATCCAGCTAATATTTTCACAAAATCGATACCCGAGGAATTTGACAGTTCTAGAGAAAAGAACTATCGATATTATTCTAAAGGATACACCAATGTTTATTGTGCTATTTGCAAACCGAATAGTAAATTTCCGGAATATTTTATTGATAATTGCACCCTAAGCCGCGATTCTTATTTGTGTTCCTATTATCCTCGCATTTATTACTACTACCCTTTCAAAAACATTCACTGCACACTTTGTAATAATATTTCCTTTGGTAGCGTGAGAGATTCATATCATGATCCTGGACCAAATATTAACATACCCATTGCTGGCATTAACTGGTTCCCAATTCTGCGAAACATGTTTTCTGTCCACGATGATGACACAACAGAGGTCGTCGATTCAAGTACTGGTAAATGTAAAAGTAACCAAGTGTACGATCCATATAAGGTAGTGTACGAGTTATTCGTTGTTACTTGTTGTGTATTACTTCACTACTACAATATGTATTATTCTTTATCCCGCCTCTGGCATATTTCTTGCAATTTGATTGGTCGAGAAGAACCAACTATTATGTTGTAATATTTTACTGACAGGATATTTTTTTAATTTGCTGCTTCTACTAAGACGCTTTACGCTTTTGACGTCACCAAGATGCATTAAAATATGTTGACATAACATACACAAACCAAACGCCATCGGCGGGATAAATTCGTTATACAGTGTTTTACAGGGGAGATACGAAAATATATTGGGTCGATGAAAAAAGTCGTATTGTCTAACCTCTCAATACGGATTTTTCTCGCTTAATATGCATTTTTTACGATATAATCGATAAGATTCCAACAATCTTATCTGAGGTGCTGTGAAGAAAGAAAGAAATGTCCCATTATGGCCGTCTGAAAACAGACTCCTGGATAAGAACGTTAATTCGGTGTACTCTTATTATTAAAATATGTTAATTTTTTAAAAGGTAAATATCACAAGATAAACTATTTTTGAACTAACATAAAGGTCTTGTCACAAGGTATGAGAGCTATATCTCTCATGGTTTGCAAATGTTAAAAGTTTTTTGACGGAAATACAGTTATTACTATAGGGCGACCACCATTTTGCGGGGCCCTAATAATTTCTGAGTAATTTGAGAAATTATGCCTGATTTTGATTTAATACCATTAAAAGAGCTGTATGAATAAGATTTAAAATCTGATCCGAAAAAGTCGAAATTCCAAAATGGGAAATTTGAAGAAAATTTTCAATAGAAATATCATCAACTTGATGCATACCTGAATCTAATGTCCGATTGAAAAAAAATGTCAATAATAATAATAATACCGATTTTTGGGTTAAAATGTGCATTATTTCTATAGAAATCAATGGAAAACGGAAAAGTTTTCTACTACATTGTTCCACCCCGAATTACAGAATGCCACTTTTACCAAAGGTGTATGTTATTAATACCAATTTTCTTACCAAGTGGGGTTCTGTAACTCGGGGTTGAACAATGTTCCACAGACGAAAAACTAAAAAAAAAGGGGGGGGGGATGAGCTATTTTTTTCAGAATCGGACTTAAAAATGGTTAGATAGATAGAAGTTGCCCATTTCTTCTCGTTATACAATGGAACAATCTATTCCGATTGGATTCCGATGAAATTTACAACATACACGAATGAAATAAATGTTAAAAAATGGCTCTTTCTACACGTGTGTATTTCGCACCTGTAGGCTTACAATGTAGCTGTCTAGTACAAAATAAAACGATTTTCAGTTTCTGGATTGCGTATTTTACCGATTACATTGGCATCTGGTTGCGAAGCTATTTATTCTTTTTTCATTTTTTGAGTAAAAGGGGATCAAAACATAAAACACTTAAAATTTATGTAAAAAAATACATTTTTTTGGTATATTCTCGTCCGCTATTTGACGTTTTCAGACATTGTTAACCCCCACCTATTCAAGCCGTAATTATCAAATCTTGCATCAATTTTTTAAGAACAAAATACTTATGAGAAATCTTCTGATACATAATATTTTTATCCTGAACAACCTTTTCCATCAAAAGGAAGGACGGCGCATGAGAAATAATCGAATGATTTCAGGCCTAAATCAAGCCCTTATTCTTACAGCTCCTTCTGTACTACTCGATTTAAATCATTTCAGGATCTTTTACAAATATAATGTGCTTATGTGAATATTCTATTGGTTGTAATAATTAAAGACTTGAAGGAAAACTTCAGTTATGTATGAGTAATTTAAAGGAAACAATAACTAAAATTGATTTAGAATATCAAATTGTTCATAAGTATTCTTATCTCACTTTAAATCATTACAGGATCTTTGCAGAAATATAACATGCTTCAGTGGAAAGTATTTAGTAAACAATGAGTGTATTCCTTTGCTGGGAAGGACCATGAACTTACAGTACTCAATGACCTTTACTACAGGAACATACAGAATAAAAGAAGGATTTTCAAACCTGACCTTTACATCCCTGACAGATGCGTTCGTACAAAAAGTTGACAGCTTTTTTATTTCAAAATTGAATGTAAAACCACATGTTAAAGTAGTGGCGATGGAAGAATATGGAGCAGAAGATGAAATAACTGGAAACGACTGCATGTTCATCAAATCAAAAATATTTTTTCGTTCTAGTGTCACAAGGTTACTTATTGAAAGGTATTTAATCAGTCTCAGACATAGATTTCAAGATAGCTGTATAAAGAATATAACACAATCGAATGACATAGAGCAAGCAAAAAAGGGAGAAACGGCTAGAATTAAAAAACGATTCATTGCAGAACCGTTCTATTTTGGTTATTTTACCGCTAAAGTTTCAAATATACTCCTATGTCCTCAGATCGAACTAGATGAGGACGAATACAACACTAGTGAAGTGAATTCTTTTCTGACATTGACTCGAACTGGATTTGAAAATAAAAAACTTGTATTTAATGAGTTTGCCACAACACCTTCAGGGCGACTGAGAATTTGTTTGGAACATTTACAAAATATCAACTATTTCCCTCTTTCGTCAGGAACAATTTCTGTGGACATGAAAAAGAAATACTTATGGATCCTATCTTTGGTGTCTTCGTGTGTATCAATAACGTTCTTGATTTTAGGTTTAATATGTTATATAATACTTCCTAGACTACGTACGATTCCCGGAAAACTAATCATAATGCTTATGACGTCATTATTGTTCACATTAATTTTCCAGCAAGTCAGTTACTTTTCAGTACAAAGTGGTTATGGGTGTATCAGTACTGCCATTCTTTTACACTTCTCCTGGCTGTCAGTTTTTATGTGTACGCAGATGGCCAATTTCCATACATGGCGAACATTTACCTCGAAAAAGGTAGTATCACATACTTCCGATCCTATTTTACTAAAATATCTTGCTTGTATATTTGGTACATCAACATGTCTTATCTGTATCAATATCATAGCCGGTTTGATTCAGCATTCAGACCCGTTTGGAGGCTACGGCGGAAGTAAATGTTTTATAAAAGATACATATATGCTAATCGCTCTTTTCATATGTCCGGTTGCATTGATTAGTTTCTTGAATACAGCATTCTTTTTTCTAACAGCTCGCGCTATCAAACTTACACCAAAAGCAGAATCTAACCAAAAGAAGAGAGACGATCTCGCTATTTTTGTCCGGTTGACCACGGTAACTGGGGTTTCATGGCTTTTACAAATCATAGACTCTTTCCTACCCTTCACCTTTTTCACTTTTATTTCAACAGCTATCAACTCGCTACAAGGCTGTTTCATATTTTTGGCATTTATAGTAAATAAGAGAGTCTTAGATCTACTTCGAAAAAGACTGTGTCTTGCTGATAACGTCAACAGCATGCAAACTAGATCTGAATATTTATCTAGTTCCAGAAACACAAGTCAGCTTTAAGATTATTATTGTGTCGCCTGCGAAGCATAGAGAAACTTAGTTTGTTCGTTATCCGTCCATCCGTCTGTCTGTCTGTCACACTTTGAGTGTCACACCCTGTATTAAAGTGATTCATGAGTGCCGCTTTGTTTCGCAGGCGACAAGTGCATTCCTTGGGATGATTTTTAATTCTCTCGTACAGACACGAATCTAACTGTTAAATATGTTTTCGTTCATGACGAAGTAATCGACAATACATTTCAGGAGTTCATCAAAAAAGAAATCCCTTAAACATCCATTCCTAAAATCCTTTCCGATTTAGGGGAATTTGGCTTTCTTAGAATATATGAAGTATTCTATTAACACCAAATCGAAAGATTAGATCGCATCTAGATTTTGTATGTGTATTTTTTTTTTCGAAAAGACATTTTAAAATTGTGTATGTCTTGGGACTACACCTTTCTAGTAACATCCTAGACCTTGGACATGTAGTTCTACATTAAATATGGATGTATAGTCAAACAGCAAACATTCGTCTCCTTTATCTTTGGGATAATATTTTGTTTGAGTAAATCTATGTACACAGTAAAGTTTTGAGTATGTAGGAAATTAATAGTGCCCTTGAAACTCTAGGCGAAAACCAACATTTTGTTTTCAGCTACGGAATTCCCTCGTTCCAAAAATTGTGGTATGAATATAGGCCTCACAGAAAATTGTATGAACAAAATTTCTCATCCAATCAGAACATTCGTTTCTTGACAAATATGATAACTGAAATAAAATTATACCAAAATCGTTTTTTAAAGAAATTCTAGTAAAAAAAAAATCTGCTGTTCCCCTTTCATGATGTCCAGAATATTTTTTATGCATTTTGTTATTCATATGTTCTTCGTTTCTATGGACAATGATACGATTCGTGGATGAAACAAGGAAATAATTCATCTGATGGCGATTCTGGATTCCCTGTTTATCTTATTCTTTTATTGTATATAATAATGATAAAACAGTTCGATGACATCGTACATTGTACATCATTTACTCTTTACCATGAATGTGAGTATCAAGGTATCAAAATATGTTTAAAGTTCAAGTTTGTGATTTTATGAATGATCGATTTTGTACTGTGTATTGGGATATGGTCATTATCCATATTTGTCATTTGTTGTATGCATTGTATCACAAGAATAGCTTACATGTATTGTTATTTTATTTCATTTTTAATTCAACTTACCTTAATACATCGTTCACAATTTTAAGATTATTTTGACTTCTTTGCACATAGACATAGATGATATATATAAATATATATCTGTCGAAGGGCACTCATTCAGCTCTTTCATAGAACAGACAATACCGCGCTGAACGTAGGTAAATAATACAGCTAAAGAAAGGGGATCGATTGATTATTAATATAAATGCATAATGTAACCTAAAGCTTCAAACATGAAGGACAAATGCCATAAAAATATGAATAAATTATTTTGACAAAGTCGACATAACCATGCAAAACCGACGATCCGGTGAAAATGACACATCAAGCTGATAAATAACACAGTGAAACATTTATATAGAAGCAAAATCACTCGTAGGGAAATGTTGTTCCTTCTAAGAGTATACCATCAATTAAAATAAATGTTATACATGAACTTCTGCTGAATAATATTCTTGTCAATGTTGAAATATATGTTCTATAGTACCAATTTTGTTGTACTAGACACGTGTTTCAGATATATTTTAATCATCGTCAGTAGTACTTCATGCCTTTCCTGGCGCCATCTACAATACAGAGCTTTAAATTCCTCTTGCTAAAATGAGCAGCTCCAAATTTTGTGTAGGGTTTATTCAGAAGCGTATTTAAGTGAAAAATATGGCCAAAAATCGTTGGAGGAGAGGCGGAAGGAGCTTAATTCTTAATAAGTTTTAGTAAATAAAACGTACATTGTCATACTGTATGGTAACAAAAAACAAAGACTCACAAAAATTATAAGCAATGTGTTTACAAGCAAGAATGGTAATCGCAAATATAAATTTATTGTTGTAAACTATGACGAAACCTTCTTTGTAAAAGAAAAGTCAGATTCAAAATACAAGTACACTGAAATATGTATTATTCAGATGGTCGACAACATTTTTGTGGAGTTAGGAAGAAAGGTCTTTCAACAAATTGTCGGAATTCCAATGGGAACCCATCGTGCCCCACTCCTTACCGACAATTTCTTTACTTGTACGAAGCTGAATTCATTCAATCTCTGATCTGTATTGGGGAAAATCACTGAGCTCTGAACTTAAACATACGGATTCATTCAATCTTTGGTCTCTAAAGGGAAAAGGTACTTAGCTTCTGACTTAAACTTCACCTACAGATATATAGACAATGTGTTGTCCATCAATAATCCAATATTCGTGGATTACCTTAGCAGAATCTATACTTCGGAGCTTGAAGTCAAAGAAACCACAGAGACGAATAATTCAGCGTCCTATTTGGACATAATGTTGAATACCCTACTCTACGTGATGACTTCAGTATAACAAACTTTCCCTTTCTGAGTGGAGCAACATCCCTTCATCACCTGCGTATGTTCATATCTCAACTGATACATTATGCCAGAGGCAGAAAAGGGAAGGATACCCAGCATGACTACCCTGCACTCAGTACCAAATACAGAGGTTTTGTTCAGAGAGCTAGACATCTTTCAAATAAGTTTCTCAATCAGGGAAACGTTTTTGATCGACTAACGTCGTCACTGAGGAAATTCTGCGGTCGATACGGGAAATTCATCATTCACTATGATGTCCCATTGTCCAGATTAAACACTATAATATTCACTAGCACATCATACAGAACAATTGAAACAGACATACAGAAACATAAAACATTAACGACAACACATAAAAGGAAGGAGATCAATGTGCACCCGGCGCCGACTTTGGACGGTCATCTGCTATTAGCAAATGTGGTTATCCGGATTACGTGCGCACCAACCTCCCACTTAATCGGATACACATAGGTCTCTTTCTGCTCTATTAGGACGATGACCACAATGTCAAATCATGATATCAGATATTGGATAAAGATGGTAATGACTCAAAGCTGGACAGTGATTTGGGAATCCCGACCTTTTCGATCATCTTTGGAGAAAGATAGTTTACAAAATATTCTCTAAACATCTATATGGTATAGTTTACTGATATAATGCTTTACATCATAAAGATGCAAATATGAGTTCGAAATACATATATTTTACAGAGGGATGTAAATTAATACAAATGTACGTTATATTCTAACAACTACAAGAATGAGGGGATCATCTCTATGACGTATGATTTATGCTATATCTTTTCTTAATTAAAACATGTCGCTTTTATTGTCAATATCAACAATATAGAGCAAGTGACCATATTTCGCTGCATTTTTTGTATATTTCCAAGAAATTTTCCGTTCTTTTTATATTCATTTACATATTCATCTTTTTTCTTTGGGCCCTTTCGTTTTGCTGTCTTGTTTGTGTGTGGTCATCTAACAATGAGGAGGTTGTTTTACACCTTAACTGTACGTTCTTCGAGACCTCTGGGTAATCGGAAAAGTGGGAGGGTTGTGCGCACGTAATTAGGGGATAAACGTACTGTGATTTGTGGTTTCGACAGGTTTTTGTTGGATATACTGTTGGAAACGCAGTTATACCGACGGGGCTTGTCTATAACGTATGTTTCCAACAGTATATCCAACATATACCTGTCGGAACCACAAAACACAGTACGTTTATCCCTATTCTAATTCATTTGACATATTTCAACTTTTTATACCTATGAGAGGGTCTCACGTATCGCTTTAGAGGTGACAGTTGCTACGGAGGACTAAAAACGACCAACAAAAATTATTGCGCTGCAAAATATGAAAAACAACTGCTTCGTATTTATTACAATGACGAAAAATCAAAATGTTATCAATAATAAACTTACTTGCTCTGTTGTTTACATGTGGAGAACGCCATTTACAAGCTCAAACCTTGTAGTTTTACGTCACAGTATGACGTCACAGGAGCGAAGAACAAAGGGAAGCATGACGGCATACGCAAAAAGTGCGCTAAAGCTTGTAACGTGCAAATCTACGTAGGAATACATTACGAAGTATGTCAAGTGATGTCGGTTTGCGGCATGTATATCGTCGTTATACATGCTTGTAGAAATCCTGTGAACCAATCAGAATGCGTGAAACAAACAGAATGAATTAGAATCCAAGATATTACACCGTCTGCTACTTACGTGGTAGATGGACGTCCTAAGTCTGCACCGGTTGCCCATTGGTCTCATTGGCTTATGTGTGGTCTTTTATGTTTCATGTTTCTATGGTGTGTGTTGGTGTTCCTGGTCCCACCTCTAGCTTGCTAGGGGTCCGTCGATGCTCAATTTGGTGCTCTATTGTGAGTGCTGTTGAGATTTTCGTCAGGATCTTCTTTAACTCATTTGTCTCTTTTGTGTCTCTTTCTGTGGATGTCTGCTTTGTGTTTTTCGCTTTGGGTGTTTTGAAGTTTTGCTGTGGGTGCTGCAACCAAGTATTGTTGGAGATCCCCTCCTTTCTTCGAGGCAAATTCAATGATTGGTATTGCTAAAATATAAATTAACTCCATGCTCGATCGAAATACTACAAAATAATTTATTTTACTCAGTTTACTGTTTCCTTATAAAACGTAAAAATATTTCGTTTCCATCTTTTTGGGGTTGACCATATTTCGCCGTTTTTGTTGATAAGTATCCTACACAAAACGGACAAAATTCTAATTTTGTTTCTTGGAAATCTTTTGTCACTTCTACTTCTAAGAAAATATCTGCGATAAAATGTTTTCTTTGTTTTGTTTTCGCATAAAATTTCGGATGTTTTCGTCTAAAATTTGGTGTTTGCATATATTTTTCCTCATTTTATGTTGTTTTTTTTCATCACAATTGAGTGCAGGACATGTCACAATGTATCAAAACATGATTGCTATGGTCATATTTGATAGGATATTGAAAAATAAACTTTACAAACAATTTTGATAACTAAGGAGAAGCAATTAACTATGAAATGGCGAAATATGGTCACCGGCGAAATATGGTTCCTTGCTCTAGATCCTACAGTCAATGACAAGATGAATAAGCTGCAAAAGTTTTAATAAAGAATATTATTTCAGTCTTCCTTATACAGCTGCATTTATCATTTTAAGAATTTTAGGAATTTTGTGTCACGGCTGTCTAGAAGAATGGGCAAAAGTGTTGCACCATATTAACCGAATTAATCAGAGACCAATGGTCCTATGTACATGTAGCTAGAGAAGTGGGAAATATTTCGATCTTAGATCGATAAACCAATTGTAGGACTTCTGTTCTATTATATGTCATTTCCAATGAAGTGTTGTCATTACCGGCCAGAACTATCCATCGTGATGATCTAAGTTGGCGTTATTTGTGCTCTAATGAGAAATATAAGTCTGCGTAAGATACTTTGAACATAAATTTTATTTGGATATGCTACTGAATCGACCCTACAGGAAATTTGGAGCCGCGCGCTCTCTGTAAATAAATGTAAAAATGTAACTTCAAAAAATTAAAGAGGGCGCTACTGAAATTAATTTTGGTGGCTCCTCTGAAAGCATCACTGATGAGAATTTAATATTCGAAACACGTGTCTGGTGCATGTAAATTTGTTTGGAATTTTCTACAAGAAGGTAGAGAGTTGGAACCCTTCGACATTATTAATATAGACACTTATTTCACGTTGCAGTGTGGAGCAGTTAAAATCGTTCCCCGTGGCCTGATGTTTGTCAAGTGTATTAATTACTTCTTTCCAGCTCTGTAACCTGAAAGAAGCTTTATTTTGGCCTTTTATCAATGTGACATCATATATATATTTTTTCTTTTATTTCGGAAACTAGCCATTTTACCGATAAATATCATCGAAATTAAAGGAGTTTAACATCTTCAGCACCATCCCTCCAATGCTATTTTGAACATAAATTTTATTTGGATATGCTACTGAATCGACCCTACACGAAATTTGGAGTCGCGCGCTCTCTGTAATGTAAATGTAAAAATCAAACTTCAAAAAATTAAAGAGGGCGCTACTGAAATTATTTTTGGTGGCTCCGCTGAAAGCATCAGTGATGAGAATTTAATATTTGAAACACGTGTCTTATGCATGTAAATTGGTTTGGAATTTTCTTCAAGAAGGTAGAGAGTTGGAACCCTTCGACATTATTTGTAATGTAATGATGCTGACGAACGCCTCAACCTTAACCCTTTGTGCATAACATATTAAAATATAACAATGTATGCACGTATGGCGCAAGTTTAGATAACTCATAATCTTAAATTGAATGGTCTGTACCTTTAATCAAAATACTTATTAAAATACTAACCATGCAATATAATAAGTAATCAAATTCCAATGAATGTTGTAAGTCATCTTTGATTGTTTTCTCTCTTAAGAATGCGAGTGTAGATTATGTTATTTTGAGAAAAAATATCAATGTAGTAATCAATTATTTTTATTATTCATCAGTGGCCATGGAGGTGATATTACATCCCCAAATAAGACTGAGTTAGGCGAAGGTCTTGCATACAAACATCGATGCCCTTTCCTGCAAGTATCGAAATATCAATCAGTGAATGGAAGAAATAGCAAAGTTTAAGCGTTTCATTGGACATGTGTATGTAAAGTAATCAAATTAGTTAATTTGATTTTGGTAGATGGTTATTTAACCGCAGCGAATAGGATTTGAATGAAATTATTTCATTGCTGCCTCCTATATCATAATAATTTGTGATTTTATTTATTCACTTTTTATCATTATATTTTTGTGCTTTTATTTGATTCTCATTGTATCGTGCCTCTCCTTTTAGTTATTCATTAATTCATTTTTCTACTTTATCAGAAAACACTTGACTTTACGAATTCAAATTAAATCATTCTGACAAAAACTGCAATAAAATCGTGATGTTCTTTTAGACTTGA
The DNA here is from genome assembly GCA_033119305.1 of Pinctada imbricata. Classification (NCBI taxonomy): domain Eukaryota; kingdom Metazoa; phylum Mollusca; class Bivalvia; order Pterioida; family Pteriidae; genus Pinctada; species Pinctada imbricata. The sequence continues at coordinate 52,678,556 of VSWD01000007.1, forward strand.
ATGGATTGAGTGCTTTGGGTACACCAGATAAACTATATACAAACGCCTATCCAGAGCAAATCTAATCAAATTAAATTTGTCTACTTTCGGCACATCTCCACTGTGAAGATTAAATGATTGTGAAAAATCATAACGTCATCTAGACATCCGGACGAACCAATCTAGACAGGTCATGGAACAAAAGAAGTAAATGTAGCTACCTTTAGAGAAGAGAGTTTGAATTTTGTTACCGATAATTCATTCATTTTCTGATGTGCAAAATAAGAAAAGTAATTAGAAGTTCATAATCCATATGTAATCCCAACTTTTGATATACCCCCGAGCAATGATCTTTCAATTCAATGTCTACTTCCTTCACATAATATTGACATTTTAAACTTGGAGATTTATTTATTATTTATAAATATCCCACATACATGCATACTTGATTTGAATCTCGAAAATAGTGAATGAAAGTCAAACCCAAAACCAAATGAAAGTCAAACCAAAAACCATAATTAATAAGCATACTAAATCCTTGAAATATACATAAAACAAATCTGAGATGGGGAGAGAATCCCCGACAGCGGAAACAGCGAAACGTTTTCTCACCAGAAAACAAACAGCGGCTAAAACGTCCGAGACAACAACAGTGTGCTACAGAGACACGACGTACAACACTATCCAATAAACAATCCTCAGTGTTCAGCACAAGAACTGAATTTACACAGGTGGCGTTGTCAAAACGTGCTGTCAAAAAGTTATACTTAAAACAAGTCATATCCGGTTAATTTGAACCTGTGCACTACCACACACGAAGGCATAGTAATGCTACATTCCCAATTATCCGTTGTAAACGTTGACTCTCCTCCCCGGGCACCTGGTCTCACTTCGAAATGTAACTATTCATTCCGAAGCTCGCAACCATTTCAATGGTAATTCTAATGAGTTTGCCTTGTTTTATCGACTTTGAGACTGGATAACTGATAGGTACTTCTTTAATGTTTATTTCATGGGGATAATACGAATTTAATTCTAATGCTTTTGGTGACTATGTACCTGATCTCTTGTTTCAATGGTTTCCATTATTTTTTGGAGGGTGCCTTTGCTTGGTCATTTGTATTAAGATTCCATTCTTGGCAACATAGTATCCTTAAGTACAATCAGACGAATATCTTCAGTCTAATATCTGAGTAGCCGACATTATATTCTACATATTTACTTCGACTTGTCGCGAATGCAATCAGGAGAAGCTGACTCTCCCGGGCACCTGGTCTCACTTTGGAATGTTATTCATTCTGATGAGTTAAAGAGGATCCTGACGATAATCTCAACAACACTCACAATAGAGCACCAAATCGAGCATCGATGGACCCCTATAGAGGCGGGACTAGGTGCCAGGGAGGAGTAAGCATCCCCTGTTGGCTAGCCGCACCGGTGCCGCCGTCGATGTTCATTCACGAAAATGAAAACAATATATGAAATGCATGCACTGCCTGAGGTTATGTCTATATAGAATTCCAATGGGAATTCTAATAATTTTGCCTTGACTTCCCAATTTTGGGGCTGAATAACTGATAGATACCTCTTTGATGATTATAACTTTTTGTTGCATTTTTGTTTTGTTACCTCTGCTTTGCCCTTTTGATTTAGTGTTTTAGAGGTTAAGGGACTGTAGGTTCGGTACATCAGTATAAACAATTCAGAATCAAGTTAATAAATTTCTATACGAGTTATGTTTCATTCTATAGTTAGCTTATAAAACTATCATCGAAATGCGTACTTTAAACTTTAAAAATCAAAGTATTTCACCTCCTATTGTAGAAGTTTATGCAAATATTTTCTATTCTCAAATCAACTAGTTTAATTGGGGTCGACCATCTTCAGCTAAAATGAAAAAAAAAATCTGCATTATCAATTAGTTTCTTTTTTTTTTTCATTTATCAATTCTATTTTTGTAATTTTATTTCAAATTTACGTTATGGACATTGTAGGAGAGGGCATAACATAATCTTGTGAAAACTTTTGCCCAATCCTTTTTCTGTTACTTGAAATAAAATATGATTAAACTAAAACATTGTATACTTAGGACTTTACTCAAAAGTTGCATCCCCTGTCACCTATTTATTTATCAATCGTTCAATTTATTTATTTATCTATTTCATCAGAATACACTTCACTTCAAGAAGTCAAGATCTATCATTCTGACAATTACTGTTTTAAGTGTATACATGCTCAATAAAAATCGTAATGTGATTTAATATTCTTACGGACAAGCATGTTTTGCGTGTTCTGGAACCATTTGATTAAGTTCTTTATACAGCAGAGGCCTATCAAAAGAACACATTATAATGTCGACCAACGGTGTATCCCCATAATTCCGACTACGAAGATGAAATGATTTTAAAAATCAGAACGTCATCTGGACATCCGGGCGTACCATAGACAAGTCATAGAAAAATGTGAACTTAACACGTCAAAACGTATGTTTCCTTTGTGCACTTATGATAAAAGCTAATGTTTTCTTGCTGAAGAATGATTCATTTTTTGACGAACAAATGGAAAGTTATTAGAATTTCATAATCCATTTACCATCCAAAGGGGTAGGGCCACGAGACCCCTAAATCGGTCCTCGATTTTTCTCTATAAATAAATAAATTTTATGGGGGAATACTTGATATCTCTCATGAAAATACACGAATGTTTACCGCTTTTAATACAAAAAAAGAAGAAAAATATCACAAAACATAGTGCCATTTAACTGTAATGACGTCATGAAGTGACGTAATTTTGACGTTATTGACAAAATATGGCGAAAATTGCTTGGAATTTTGTTTTTTGTGAAAGAATCCAATGTGGGCGCATGCGTTAACTGAGATAAAACGTTTATGACAAAGGATATAATGATAATCTTTCACATATAATTTTTTCATCCTAGTCAATGCATGCGGTCATTGCTAATTTTATAGAAATATATAGTTTTTGCATCAATTTTGCGGAATATGACCAATTTTGGTGTTTTCAAAGAGCTAAACGCTATTGATAAACGCAATGTTTACAAAAGATAGATTCGTGATTCAGTAGAGAACGTTTCAAAATGATAAATCACAGTTTTAAAAAAAGTGCAATGTTCAAAATTAGGGCCAATATCGGGCTTTGTGGCTCTACCCCTTTCTTACATTTGTTGAATATGTCTGAACACTGGTGTAACAATTCCACTCCTTTCTGCGTGACACTTTATTGACAATTGATACTTTTACTTTCGGATTTTTTCTTAAAGAATCCATATGCACCGCGTGGGATCGAAACGTATGGTGTTACGGAGAATTTTGTTGTTCCCTCATTATTTTAGTGATACTGCACAAAATTGATGAGACGTTGCAGTAGGTCAATGCCTAATAAGTAAGTCCATATCGTTTATATATCTGAAAAGTCTATACTTTATGCAAACACTTCAAGAATTCGTCAGAAGGAATGATTTTCTGTCGTCGACAAACTATTAAAGTGTTTGGAAAAACTATGAACTTTTCATATACCTGGAAGATACGGATTGATATATAAGGTATTGCCCTACTGCAATGGCTCATCAGTTTTGTAAAGTTTATTTTAGAAAATGAAAAAAAAAAAAAAATACAAAAATTTCGATCCCACTCGGTGATATTCCTGTATACCTTATTCAAAACTCGTACGGTGAACATGTGCAAAACGTGACATGCTATATTTATGGTTGTTACACGAAAGCATTATGATAACTTACCACTTATCTAGCATTTTTTTTCCATTGTTTTTTTTTTTTTTGATAGGGCGTTTTGCTTGGTCCGCTTGCATCAAGATGACCTTGTATTATTAGAGTACAACTTAAAAAAAAAAGTTAATGATAGGAATGTCATCCAGAAATCCGACGTACCACAGTAAATAGGTAGTCGAATATACTATGACATACCAATTTATAGGTTTGTCTTCCTTTGTGGGAGTTACCGATTGTGACCTTTCAACCGAATTGAAGTGGCGGGTGTTGCGTGCAAGCAGGAAAATGCTCGCTTTTCCTGGGCACCTGATCTCACTCCTTCGCAGGAAGTTCACTTCTCTTCATGTGGTATTTTTTTATTTCTGTTCCTTTGCATTAGTTCTGGTTTTATCCTGGTTTTGAATGCCCTTGGTTAGATGATTTTTTGTACTTCTTGATCATGTTGATAGGGATATGTTTTTCCCCATATTTATCAGAAACAAGATTGTTTATTAAATATGTAGGTATATATGTAGTTTATTTCCCATGTACTCTTTCTTGAGGTAAATTTCACGTTGCAGTGTGGAGCAGTTAAAATCGTTCCCCGTGGCCTGATGTTTGTCAAATGTATTAATTACTTCTTTCCAGCTCTGTCACCAGAAAGAAGCTTTGTTTTGGCCTTTTATCAATGAGACATAACATATATTTTTTGCTATTTCGGATACTAGCCATTTCACCGATAAATATCATCGAAATTAAAGGAGTTTAGCACCATCCCTCCAATGCTATTTTGAACATGGATTTTATTTGGATATGCTACTGAATCGACCCTACAGGAAATTTGGAGCCGCGCGCTCTCTGTAATGTAAATGTTAAAATCAAACTTCAAAAAATTAAAGAGGGCGCTGCCGAAACTATTTATGGTGGCGCCGCCGAAAGCATCACTGATGAGAATTTAATATTCGAAACACGTGTCTGGTGCATGTAAATTTGTTTGGAATTTTCTACAAGAAGGTAGAGAGTTGGAACCCTTCGACATTATTAATATAGACACTTATTTCACGTTGCAGTGTGGAGCAGTTAAAATCGTTCCCCGTGGCCTGATGTTTGTCAAGTGTATTAATTACTTCTTTCCAGCTCTGTCACCTGAAAGAAGCTTTGTTTTGGCCTTTTATCAATGTGACATCATATATATATTTTCTTTTATTTCGGAAACTAGCCATTTTACCGATAAATATCATCGAAATTAAAGGAGTTTAACATCTTAGCACAATCCCTCCATTGCTATTTTGAACATGGATTTTATTTGGATATGCTACTGAATCGACCCTACGGGAAATTTGGAGCCGCGCGCTCTCTGTAATGTAAATGTAAAAATCAAACTTCAAAAAATTAAAGAGGGCGCTGCCGAAACTATTTACGGTGGCGCCGCCGAAAGCATCACTGATGAGAATTTAATATTCGAAACACGTCTCTGATGCATGTTAATTAATTTGGAATTTTCTTCAAGAGGGTAGAGAGTTGGAACCCTTCGACATTATTGGGATTGGTATTTATTTTCCTGTCTTACAAATTATAGAAGAAAATGGAAATCTAATGATATTCGAGCTTAAGGCTTCAATGGCGTTCCCAAATATACCATTTCGTTTCGTAATGTTTTTACCGTGTCCTTCATAACTGACATAGCGTTTTCTAATCCATCAAGCGAACACTGGAAACATATTGACGATGCTTGAAGTTTTTTTCTTAAAATTCTGTATGGCTTGTAGAGAGCTTTTCGAAATTCTCGTTTAAGTCAGCAACCATTTGTGCATACAAATATTGTTCTTTAAAATGGTAAATTTCGCTATGGAAATGAGGGTTTTTTTTACAGAAAACTGAACGGCTCTACTATGAAAGACCTTCCGACAGACAAGAATTGATGAAACACTTAACGAGGCTGTGCCTAATTAGAAAATGATGAACTTCTACCCAAGGTATTTTGACTAAATTCGGATCAAATAATTGCAGTATTAGAAAATTCATTTTATGGGAAGAAAAATAGAAGTTGACCGTTCAGTTTTATGTAGGGGTCTCAAAGATAATGCCATCTTACAATGAGACCTCATGGGGTTTTACTGCAAAATAATGATTTTTCTCAAATTTTTCATATTCTGCACAAGAGATTTTAATTAAATTCATGCTATTTATTTGTTGGACTTCAAATATCATTTTAAGAAAAAGAAATTGGAATTTCATCGTCATCAAATTTTTATAATTGTACTCGGCCTCGTTAAAAAATCGATAGGGGCATTCTGGTTCTCTACAAAAGACCTATCAACCGGCTGTAGTCTTTCATGTTTATATGTCGTGTGTCTCTTTTCCGTCTTTTGGTATGCTCCTCTTTAGTGTTTTCGCATAGGGTGTTTTCATGTTTTGCTGTTGGTGCTGCAACAGGGTCTTGTTGGAGATCCCCTCCCTTCTTTTTGAGACAAACGACAGACCTAAACGGCATTTATAACACAGTGTGAATTATATACCAATTCAAGGTGATGCCGTTTGGGCTCTGTAACAACCCAGCAACATTCGAAAGACTTATGGAGTCTGTGCTCAATGGTCTGCAACGGGAAACATGTTAACTGAATCTGCAATGGGAGACATGTTAACTGTATCTGGATGACAGCATTGTCTCGGGAAAATCGTATGATGCTATGGTAGAAATAGTAAAGTTTGATTCGTGCAGATTATACTTTAAGGACAAGAAATGTGCACTCTTCGTTGAGAATGTTGACTTCTGAGGACATGTTGTCTTAAAGAAAGGGATATCCACAGATCCAAATAAAATAGCTACTGTTGAAGAATGATTAGAGCTGACAAACGCAAAGGAAGTAAGATCATTCCTTAGGTTCTGCAGCTATTATAGATGTTTCATCAAAAGGTTTACGTCTACACACAAACTTGCAAACAAGTATCAGTTGACAGATGAGTATCAGAACGTTTTCAATCTTTTGAAACGTAAGTTAATAGAGTCACAAATCTAAGCATATCCATACTTTAAGAAAACGTTTTGGACAGAGACGCCAGTGACAAAGATATTGGAACTGTAATGAGTCAGATAGAGTCTTCGTTTATGCTAGTCAAAGCCGAGCAAATATTGCGTCACAAGAGCTCATGGCTTTAGTAAATAATCTAATAAATAAATAAATTTAGTAAATTATGTCAAACATTTCCGTCATTACTTTTACAATACTGCCAGATCATGGCTCACTCCATTGGCTAATTAACAAATTTAAATCATTCCTTAGGGCCTGCAGCTTGCTCATTTGATAGAAGTGCTTGGGATGTATGACATTATTTTAGCATAGATCCCTACATCGAAAAGCGGACACGTTGAGCGCAAACATTGCTCATATGATCATAACTGGGAACTGCAATAGACAACAAAACACATGTCGAGTCAGTGTCCATGACCAATACTGAGAAGACTGAAGAATGGATGCTTCATTTGAGCTTAATACTGGACTTATTGAGATTCAAAGAGAAGACAAAGAAATATCCACTGTCAGAAGATGGAAAGAGGAGAAACATTAACGTTAACAAAATGAATTACCTCCGCTGGAATAATATCAAGGCACTTCGGTCGCAAAGACACATGCTATTCATTACTAATGATCTGCTTTACAGGATCTGGTCGGATCATAATGGAAATACTTAACAGGCTAATGTTCCTTTCGTAGAACAGTATTTGATTCATTCTATGATCATAAGATACATGTATGCTGGACATTTTCGGATCACAAAAAATGAGACAACGTTATTTCTGGCCCTGATTTCAAAGTGAGCGTCAGTACATTTCTGCATGTGAAATATGTACTATGTTTAAGTAAGTCACAAAGACAGAAAGTGCACCGATACAGATTCTAAGCTTAGGACCCTACTACCCTCAGTCGGATGGCATGATGGAACGTATTTTTACATAATGTTGTTCTACGACACTGATGGTCACATGAACACCTCACTCTATGACCAACGTGACGACTTCAATTTCAGCATTACAAACTTTCCTTTTCTGAGTAGCAACATCCCTTCATCGCCTGCTTATGGCGTGTTCATATCTTAGTCGATACGCTATGCCATAGCAAGTACGAAATATACGGATTTTGTTCTGAGAGCTAGGCGTCTTTCAGATAAGCTTCTCAGTCAGGGATATGTTTGTGACCGACTAACATCGTCACTGAGGAAGTTCTACGGTCGATATTGGGAACTCGTCATACACTATGATGTCCCACTCTCCATAATGGTGGATGATATTCTGTCATAGACCATTTGAACCATACAACCAAAGATGTGACAGTTTTACCGAATTGAAGCGGCGGGTGTAGCATGCAAGCAGGAGATGCTTACTCTTCCTGGGCACCTGGTCTCACTCCCATATCGGGAGTTCGCTTCTTTTCATATGGTGGAGGTTTTTGTTTGTTTGCTTTGGTTCCTGTTTTATCCTGATTTTGTATGCCTTCGGTTTCTGATTTTCTGAATTATCGATTTTGTGATGTATTCAGGGATATGGTCATTATCCATATTTGTCATTAATAAGACGTTGTTGACAATGTTATGAACTCTGACTGATGAGATAAAATAATTGGGATAATCTGCATGTCTGGTCAATGCTGCAAAATCTGCCTAAACGAATTTGAAGACGTTTAACCGTATGTCCTTAAAATCAGTGGAGCAAGAGACTCCAGGGAAAATCCAAATAACCTCATGATGAGCAGGGAGGTCGCAACACCGCGTCACCTTATATGTACGGAATGCCTGTCCCAATTAATCTTATCCCTCCAAACCAATAGAAATGTGAGCTGAAAAAAGTCAAGAATAGCTCATACGAAGGGGTATGCCACAGATTTTCCATGTTGACAGACTGTGATTAAAAACAAAGCAAATCTTTATACATGAGGTATCTGAGTCAGACAATGTAGTAACTCTCTCTATCTCTTTCTCATACCACGAAATCTGGTTATAAATTAGTATATTTCTTTCGGCTGAAAATAATTTTGTAAATAATATATATGTCTTAGGGAGATGGCCTCGCATAAGACAACCGTCTTGTTGCCAGATCCCATTGTATTACTCTGTAAAATAATTATACCATTTATGCAATTTTCGGAATAAATACTGTTTAAACCAGCTGATAGTCCTACTAGTTCCGAATCTTTGTTTTGACACTTTTTCAATTTGACCTCATATATTATTTTACTACTTCGGAATTTGTCATTTCATACAAGAATATCACCGACTTTAAAGGAGGTTTACATCCTACACTGACCCCCCATGCTCTTTTCGTCTAAGATTTTATTTACTGTAACTATGCTACTGAATCGACCCTACAGGTAATTTGGGGTCGCGTTCTCTTTGCAAAGAAAATGTGCCACAGTCAGATGGTGATTGGAGACGCCCAGATCCAGTAAATCTCAACAAAGTTGTAGGAGAAATTTCTGATCATGAATCATATACAGAAGATCAAGTAAATGTGCCTAAATGATTCGGCATTAAATATACTACCTTCAATCGGTATGATGTTATATCCAAATCGGGATGGATACATATGTATTTAGTGTCACATTTACTGTTCACTTCTTTTCTTTATTCTTTTATGTGTTTCGGAAGTTCGGGAATATAATGTCAAGCGAAAGATAAGACTCTTTGTTACAAATAAATATAAAAGAAATACCTATCAGTTATACAGTATCAAAATCGATATGGTGAGGCAAAACTTTTCATTGAAAGAGTCGCGAACATCGGAATGAACAACATTCCGAAGTGAGACCAGGTACCCGGGGAGAGTCAGTGTCGCCTGTCTGCATGCATCACCCGTCGCATCAGTGACGGTGATTGTCTCGACGTACATATCAGGTGAATATGTCTTGTTTTGTAATTATGATAGCCATTCAACGCAATCCAGAATATCACTGATCATTCTGGAAAGAGGGATCTGATATGTTTTATAATATTTCTGTAGCGACCGAAGAACTTCCTCAATAATGATTTTAGGCGTTGTGTTACTGTATAACCCTGAACAAAAGTAGCTTACTTGCAAGCCGTCTGGCTCTAATGATGAAATCTTCATATTTGGAACATGCCCTGGCGTACCGTATTTGCTGAGAAACAAAAACACCATAAGCAGGAGAAGACGGAATGTGCTACTTACGCAAAGGAAACTAGTGATGTGGAAGCTGAAATCATCACATTTGTCATACAGTGAGGTGTTCAAATGGTTGTTTGCGTCGAAAGATAGAAGTATATCCAAGTACGTAGTGGATCTGTCGCTCTTGCTTGATTTCTTGATCTCTATATCATGAGGTTAGGTTTCATGTAGATGATCTTTAAGTTGGGATTATTGATGAACATAATGTCATCTATGTATCTAAAGGTAAAATTGAACTGATATGGGAGGTACTTTCGCCCAGTCGAGAGAAAGGTCTGGATGAAATCAGCTTCGTATGAATTTAAAGATAAGTCTGCAAGCAGTGGGGCGCAATTCATACCAACGGAGATTCATCTAAACACTAATGTTGTCAATCAAAAACTCACGCATTCGGATGATATCGCCTTCAGAACCCTTTTTGTTTGAATCAGAGTGTTCCTTCACGTAAAAAGTATCCTATTGCCTTATGAAAAGGTATTTGTATCTCCTGATTTGAAATGAAGGTGTTGCGAATTATATTGGCCCGTCTGTTTTTAAGCCTTTGGTGTGGATAAATTTGTGTGTATGTTGGATTTCCAGACGCTGAATGTAACCCACAGGAGGGGATCTCCAACAAGTTCCTCTCTCATACATTTGAAATAGTATGACTTTCAAACAAAAGTCAAATTCTTTGCCGCTTTGTCAGAAAGGGCCATGATATATTTTTCAGGGAGGACGGAAAGTTCTTTGGCAACAACAGGGTCATTGAAAATTGACTCGCGAGTGCCGAAGACGATCTATTCTTCTTTTAAGCAATCTCCGATGGAGGTCTAGTTCCACGTCCTTCTTTTCCCATCGTCTGATGTACTCCTTACATGCATTCATAATTATTTCAAAGTTTTCCCATCATGTGAAAGAACGGGTTCCCTATAATGAGAAGGTTCCTTTTACTGTTACTCATCTATATTAAAGGTCACCAGTAACCACATGGCCACATCGTTGGTAGATGAAATCAGAGGAAGAGCACGTGCATGGGATAGGGTTTTGGGAAAGTGGTGTACATCTAGACACATTAATTTTGTTTAATTTTTTTGAAAGCACCGGGTTGTTTATATGTGTAGGAAATGCAAGGCGACTTCTGGTATCTGAAATAAGGAGGGATTTTATTCTTGACAGAACGTTACGTTATTTAGAACGTCATGTCATGGCAGTCTGGAGGGCGGACAAACATATAATATACAATAAAGTAGGGTTGAAACTGTAAGAATGATTGACAAATTAGGTTGATGTATTTCTAACCAATGTTTAACCAACCTATTGGGAGAAGAATTTCTACAAGCTTCGATAAGTAGAAGAAATTTATAAAAACTTTGAACTTTTATCCTGATACTTTTCATGATTTATACCAAGTGTATTCATGTATAATATGATTGTGCGAATGAATATGTTTAAACTAAATGAGAAGGATAAACTGAATGAGAAGGATATAAAAGGCATACTGATTTGAGTCAATATAAACATCGAAGAAGTACCCATCAGTTATTTATATTCTATTTCGCTTCGCTCAAACGAATATAAATTATTTACAATAAAAACAAACACAATAAATGGAGGTATGAAGCGCTCAAATGACAAATATGGATAATGACCATATCCCTGTCTACAGTACAAAATCGATAATTCAGAAAATCAGAAACCGAAGGCATACAAAATCAGGATAAAACAGGAACCAAAGCAAACAAAACAAAAACCTCCACCATATGAAAAGAAGCGAACTCCCGATATGAGAGTGAGACCAGGTGCCCAGGAAGAGTTAGCATCTCCTGCTTGTATGCAACACCCGTCGCTTCAATTCGGTAGAACTGTCACATCCGGTTACTTCCATTTTGGAAGATATAGAGTACAATCTTTGGTTGGATGGTTCAAATGGTCTATGACAGAATATCATCCACCATTCTGGATAGTGGGACATCATAGTGTATGACGAGTTCCCCATATCGACCGTAGAACTTCCTCAGTGACGATGGCGGGCATTTATTCATATAATTCCAAATGTCAATTCGCGTAATCTTTGCGCAGCAAACTACAAAATAAAAAGATATATCAGTAATACATATATAAATAACATGTATATTATGAATATAGATAATGACAATATAGAAAATGAAAATTATGCGGTGGGCGGTTAGGCGAAAATTATGCCCGAGATTGAGCCTTCGAATGGAGAATGCTATACTTACACCTTGTTATATATGATCTAACCATGCGTAAAACCACTCAGGTATATCTTATTCCCTAACCGATCAATATGCGATGCATATTAATGAAGACAGTGTTCGAATTGTTAATGTTATTTTAATAAATTCATTAGTCTTAAAGTCAAGACGGCAAGGCAAAATTATAAGAATTTTTAAAAATAAGCTGGAAACTTCTGTTGAGGATTTACGATCCGAAACATATGTTTGGTGCATTGAAATTGGTTTGAAAATTCCTTAGGTTGACCTTTTTCTACTCTCGGTAAGTATATTCAGTTATGCTGTTTACCATTTTTTCATAATTTGGGTTTGGCGGTTAATTCAGTCTATACATCCTTTATTACCAAATTAATGTTTTGTTGAACAACGTATTACGGTGTATCGGGAATAGGACAGAAATTATTAACTTTACATTTCCCTTAATTTACATATACAGATATTAATCACGAGCATTGGCATTTGAAAGTATATCTAATATTCATAAACTGTAATTCTTCGTAATGATTCGCTCGTGACGATATGTTCAAAAATACTATTATGGCATAACAATTATTGGCATTCAAATGATTGAGACTGTGTGTTTGCACTTGATATTACGAAATGTCTCAACTATAATAGATGACCTGATTACTTCATATCACATGATCGTCTGAATAATGAGAATTCTTCATTTGCAAAACGTAAAATGAACGACTAAGTATGAGTTTGAAAATCACCATACACGCCTTTCTGGTGCTTCATTTATCTGTAAACATCAGTGCTGGTCTGTCGGATTACACAAATCTTATGAAAAAATACTATTTATTGTGCGGGTCTGAATATTTTTGTCTTCCTCCTAACAAGACGCATCAGTGGGAAGTTTCACCGAATTTGTCATACCGACATATGAACGTTTGTCCAGAATGTCAGTGTGATAAAGCTTGTATAAAGCGAGGGGATTGCTGCGCCGATTTGTATTTTAGTTTCCCTGATTTAGTGTGTGTAAACAGAACTATAATAAAGGGCAGACATGAAAGAGATAGAATAGAACAGTCATCAGCTCTAATGGTCACTTCTTGTCCGGCAGATAGAAAGACCGAATCAAAAGAGAAGTGTTCCTTATTCAAAGACACAAGGTCTCGATTGCGAAACTTTCCTGTGACTGGACTGAATTTTCCGTTATCATACTACAATAAATACTGCGCAGAATGTAATGGTGTTAAAAACTATACTTTTTGGACATTAGACATAAATTGCTCTTTTTTTGCCGATTTTAATTTCTTATCTACCATCGACGAGGTTATCGACATGGCATTTGACAGAGAATGCATTTTTCAAGCTATCCAAGATGACGACACATTCAGTGAAATAAAACAGGAGAACTGCTTTGACATTGACGAGAGACGAACGCTCTTTACAAAATGTAACCAAACAGGGGAGTGGCTTACTTATGATTCAAATATTGCGTATGCTTGTGAATCTTTTTATAAACGAAAGTACCGATTGTTCAAAAGCATGTTTTGTTACATGTGTAACCCCTCTGGTCAGAACCTATTGGCAAAGGATGTAATAACAACATGTAACATAACGGGACAATGGATGACATATGACAGTGGACTACAGCAAGCATGTCTGGATCTACCTCAGACTCTAGAAACAAAGCCATTCAAAAATATTTTCTGTTATCTTTGTAATAGAGGAAATGACTCTTCCCAAATCTTTGTTGATATTTTGGGACAGTTTTATGAGAATCCGATAAATGACGTAGAGTACCTATACATGTATTACTTGGACATAACCGATTTCAATTTGGACTTCTTTAATCATGTCTCTAAAAGAAAATAGAAAAAGACAAATCACTAAGTAAAGTCATTCACAGTCCATTCGCATTGTCTTCATTTCGTACCAATGATGGAACATTAATCAACATAACAAATTTGCTGCTACAAAAAGCTGCAATGGAAATGAGAGAAATCCAGGTCTGTGATAGTAGAAATTTTGTGAAACCAACAAAATATTCTCACTGTACCTGTAACATTTCTTGCCTATTTGTACGAGACAGATGTTGTGACGACTTATCATTACAGGTTCCAATGCATTGCCGTCATACATTATTGCACGATCCTACCGAAGATAAAATAAAGAACATTAAAGGCATACCCACAGTGAATGGATGCTTCCAGGAAACCACGCGTGACTTCATCAAGAAAGGGTGCACTTTACCAGAATCTGGTGACATCTTCTCACGAATTCCAATCACGAAAGTAAATGGCGTAAACTATGACAACTTTTACTGTGTTCTTTGTAACTTAAACAGTGATGGATTAGTAAAGAAAATGCAAGGTCATTTCTCTGATCAGAAATCTAGTCAAACATCATCTGAGACGAACGATGCTGATTACATTGATCATTATTTGAACATAAGAAATCAATTTCAAATCTGGGATCTTAATATTGTTTGTCCTCAATATCTGGATTACAGTCATTATCTTAAGGTCGGTGATGTCATCGAAATCGCAAAACGAATGCAATGTCGCATACGATTCATAGAAAAAAACGAAGGATCACAGGAGTGTTTACTATCAGGAAGATTATTAAAATTACGCTGCGCAGACCTGTCAGATTGGACGTACTCTGATCAAGATGTCGAGTGGGCATGTAACAATCTCATTGAGTACCCAGGTTTTCAAGCAAACATTTTCGAAAAATCGCTGCCCGAGGAATTTGACAGTTCAAGAGAAAAGAACTATCGATTTTATTCTGCAGGATACACCAATGTTTATTGTGCTATTTGCAAACCGAATAGTAAATTTCCGGAATATTTTATTGATAACTGCACCATAAGCCGCAATTCTTATTTGTGTTCCTATTATCCTCGCATTTATTACTACTATCCTTTCAAAAACATTCACTGTACACTTTGTAATAATATTAACTTCACCAGCGTGAGCGATTTAAACCGTGATCCTCGACCAAATATTTACAGACCCATTGCTGGCATTAACTGGTTCCCAATTCTGCGAAACATTTTTTCTATCCACGACGATGACGCAACAGAGATCGATACAAGTAATGGTCAATGCAAAAGTAACCAGGTGTACGATAAATACCAGGTATAACCTTTTAAATTTTTTACTTAACGTCTTTGCACTTTATAATACATAGTTACTTAGTGACCGATGCAAAAAATGACTAGTGATTTTTAAAAATATTTAAATTTCCTCTATTCCAGCCCCAAGCATAGCTTATGAGGCATTATTTGTTGTAATGCGAATATGATGCACTTAAATTAAGTATAGAACATATGTTTCAGTATTAATAATTTTTTCACATTATGCATTATTTCGTGACAGGTGACAAACTATTTGTCTAATTCTTCAGTAAGATTTTTTCTCGATTAAATGTGACCAATATATAATCGATAAGATTCCAACAGTTTTTTCTGAGGTGCGATATTTAAAGAAAAAAGGTAACCAGTTTCTACCATCAGAGAGTAGACTCATGGACAAAGAAAAAAATAATTCTGTGCACCAGATATGCATGCCATGGATAATAAATTCCCATCAGTGGTAATCCACTTCCTCGATACCTCTGGGTAACCAGGAAAGTAGGAAGGCTGTGAGCACGTAATCCGGATAAATACACGATTTGCTTCTGGCCTTGCAGAGGGCCGTCCTTAGTAGGCAACGATTCCCAATTGGTTTCTACGGTGTTTATTACGGGACATCGCTTCTTCGCCCTACTATATATCACCAGTCGAAGAATTGTAGTAATGATGCGAAGAATTGAAGTAATGATGCGAAGAAATGATTATTTCTTCAAATCTTCGCATCATTTCTTCACATCAGTTCTTAAATTCTTCAAAACTTCGCATCATTTCTTTAAATCTCCGCATCATTTCTTCAAATCTTCGCATCATTACTTCAAATCTTCGCACCATAACTTCACATCTTCGCATCATTACTTCAAATCTTCAACTCTTCGCATTTTGACTTTGTCAGAAATACTCATTTTAGCACTATATCTTTCAATCACTCAATAAATATATGATTTTATGAACTGATTTACTGTGTATATATTATTTTTAAGTAACTTAATGCTTTAATTTATATAACATTTTATGCTAGAATCTTATTAATTTTGAATATTTATGAATTATTTCCTTATGTAAAATAGAGGGGGCGAATTTCAATTTACAAATTTATTAAGGAGGGTGACAAGCCCGTATGTATACCCAACTCAAAATTCTTGAACAAAAAAAATATTGGACCTAACGTTAAGATTTCTTTATTAATGCCCCATATATAACAAAAGGAGAAGAAGCTATCAAAAAGAATAAAAATAACAATACGAAATCACTCAGAAATATATGGTGGCGGTTTTTGTTTGTTTGCTTTGGTTCCTGTTTTATCCTGATTTTGTTTGCCTTCGGTTTCTGATTTTCTGAATTATCGATTTTGTGCTGTATACAGGGATATGGTCATTATCCATATTTGTCCTTTAAAAACAAGGACTATGGGTCAAACATTTCGCAGATATCTCAATCTCAAAATAATTATACTTTACAGTTGAAAAAGCATCGACTTACAACAAGTTATTTTACATGTGATGCAATAAAAATTCTGTGTTCCTTCTCTTCGAGTGGTTGTGGAAAAGAAGCTGAAAATGTATGAAAATCACCCCTCTATTTTTAGATAAGAAAATAATCCATTAAGATTCTAAATGAATAAAATTCTTGCGTAAAATATATATTTAAGCATCAAGTTACTTAGAATGATGAATAAACTGTAAATCAGTTCATAAAATCATGTATTTACTGAGTTATTGAAAGATATATTGCAAAAACGAGTATTTTTGACAAAGTCAACATGCGAAGAATTGAAGAAGTATAATGATGCGAAGAATTGAAGATTCGAAGTAATGATGCGAAGAATTGAAGATTTGAAGAAATGATGCGAAGATTTGAAGAAATGATGCAAAGATTTGAAGTAATGATGCGAATATTTGAAGTAATGATGCGAAGATTTGAAGTAATGATGCGATGATTTGAAGAAATGATGCGAACATTTGAAGAATGGATGCGAAGATTTGAAGAAATCATGCGAAGATTTGAAGAAATAATCGTTTCTTCGCATCATTTCTTGAAATCTTCGCATCATTACTTCAATTCTTGACATCTTTCTTCAATTCTTCGCATTATTACTTCAATTCTTCGCATCATTACTTTAATTCTTCGGCTGGTGTTATATAGTAGGGCGAAAATTTGAAGAAGCGATGTCCCCTACTGAACACCGTAGGTTTCGTTGGTTTATGTGTAGTATTTTGCGTTTAAAGTTTCTGTGTCGTATTTGATGTTCCTTGTCCCTTTTACGTTTCCGATGTGCTTGTCTACTCTGTGTGTTTGCATTGGGTGTTTTGGTGTTTTCCTGTGGATGCTGCAACCGAATCTTGTTGGATATCCCCTACTTTCCCATTCTTCTAGCTTCTTATAGCTTTTTATAATAATTTTATTTTTTGCTATCAAACGAGTGACTTTTTTATTTATTTATATTTTTTTTTTTGTAAAATGTAGGTCGAAGGGTAAATATTTTGGTACAAAAAGGAAGGTCTAGTCAGTAATAAAATATATGCAAAATCTGAGAACCCTGTCACTTTTGATTAAGAAGTTGTGACCAATGTTTAAAAAAATTAAGTCAAATGTCAAGGTCACAAGATAAACAAATTTGAATTAACAGAAATTGAAGTTCTTGTCAAAAGGAACACATTTTCTTAGAAATTTGAGACAATTAACACCTGATATTGATTTAATTTCCATATGCTCTACTCACTTCAAATCATTTCAGGATCCTTTAGAAATATAACGTGCTTCAGTGAATAGTCTTTTTGTTGTAATGATTAAACGCTTTAAGGACATATACTGTTTATTCAGTTTTAGGATAGATATCCTGTATATTTGAATCAGTTTCATCTTATTGTATGTAAAAGCGATGTGTAGTAATATTTGATAAGGTTCGATAGGAAATTTGAAGTTCTGAGTACTACCCACATAGACTCATGCAGACATTTCCCATTGCCAACTATGGCAAATTCAAAACAACACTCAATAACTTTTTTTATAGTTGTATTATTTTCCTTCATATTTGGAATACAATATATTGGATTTTCTACTAATTGATTGAAACGAAGAATTTGAATTCTTTCCGTACATACCTTTTGGTAAATTAAACATAATTTTTTTTATTTCAAAATATTTTTCAAAATACTTCATAATGGAAATCGGAGTTATCTTTCTTTGTACGTCAGAAATACAGAATACTCTTCGATGTGAAGATTCAAAATTGTGGGTGCCGGATATGTCCTTAATTAAACCTTCAATAATGTATGAGTAATTTTAAGGAAACAATAACTAATATTGATTTAAAATATCAAATTGCACACAAGTATGCTTCATTACAGGATCTTTGCAGAAATATAACATGCTTCAGTGGAAAGTATTTGGTAAACAATGAGTGTATTCCTTTGCTGATAAGGACCATGAACTTGCAGTACTCAATGGCTTTTAGTACAGGTACATACAACTTAAAGGAAGGAATTCCAAATGTGACATTGATATCCCTGACAGATGCTTTCATACAAAAAGTTGACAGCTATTTTCGTTCCAAATTGAATGTAAAACCACTTGTTAAAGTAGTGGCGATGGAAGAATATAAAAGAGAAGATGGAAAAACTCGAAACGACTGCATGTTCATCAGATCAAAAATATTTTTTCGTTCAAGTGTCCCAAGGTTACTTATTGAAAGGTATTTAATCAGTCTCAGGCATAGATTTCAAGATAGCTGTATCGAGAGTATGACACACTCAAACGACAGAGAGCGAATTGAAAAGAGAGAGACGGCCAGAATTAAAAAACGATTCGTAACCGAGCCGTTCTATTTTGGTTATTTTACCGCTAAAGTTTCAAATATACTCGTATGTCCTCAGATAGAACTAGATGAAGACGAATACAACACTAGTGAAGTGAATTCTTTTCTGACATTGACTCGAAATGGATTTGAAAATAAAAATCTTGTATTTGATGAGTTTGCTACAACACCTTCAGGGCGACTGAGAATCTGTCTGGAATATTTGCAAAACATCAATTATTTCCCTCTTTCGTCAGGAACAATTTCTGTGGACATGAAAAAGAAATACCTATGGATCTTATCTTTGGCGTCTTCGACTATGTCGATGATATCCCTTATGCTAGGATTAATATGTTATTTAATACTTCCTAGATTACGCACAATTCCAGGAAAACTAATCATAATGCTTATGACGTCATTATTGTTTACATTAATTTTCCAGCAATTCAGTTACCTTTCAGTACAAAGTGGGTATGGATGTATCAGTACTGCCATATTTTTACACTTCTCCTGGCTGTCACTTTTTATCTGTACGCAGATGGCCAATTTCCATTCATGGCGAACATTTACCTCAAAAGAGGTAGTATCACACACTTCTGATCGTATTTTACTGAAATTTCTTGCTTGCATACTTGGTGCACCAACATGTCTTATCTGTATCAATATCATAGACGGTTTGATTCGGCATTCAGACCCTTTTGGAGGCTACGGCGGAAGTAAATGTTTTATAAAAGATACATACATGCTAATCGCTCTTTTCATATGTCCGGTTGCATTGATTTGTTTGTTGAATATAGCATTCTTTTCTCTAACAGCTCGCGCTATCAAACTTACACCAAAAGCAGAATCTAACCAAAAGAAGAGAGACGATCTCGCTATTTTTGTCCGGTTGACCACGGTAACTGGGGTCTCATGGCTTTTACAAATCATAGACTCTTTCCTACCCTTTACTTATTTCACTTTTATTTCAACAGCTATCAACTCGCTACAGGGCTGTTTCATATTTTTGGCATTTATAGTAAATAAGAGAGTCATAGATCTACTTCGAAAGAGACTGTGTCTTGCTGATGACGTCAACAGCATGCAAACTAGATCTGAATATTTATCTAGCTCCAGAAACACAAGTCAGCTTTAAGATTATTATTGTGTCGCCTGCGAAGCATAGAGAAACTTAGGGATCACTTTGTCCGTTACCCGTCCATCCGTCTGTCTGTCTGTCACACTTTGATTTTTGATGCTCTCGTATAGACACGAATCTAACCGTTAAATATGTTTTCGTTCATGACGAAGTAATCGACAATAAATTTAAGTTCATCAAAAAAGAAATCCCTTAAACATCCATTCCTTAAATCATTTCCGATTTAGGGGAATTTGGCTTATATCGAGTCGGTAAAGGGTTAACAGATTTAAGGGGTTTGGGACGTCCAAATGACAGTTAATTGCAAATTGTTGAGTTTTACATGTTTGTCATTATCAAGACCTCTCTTAGAATATATGACATATTCTATTAACACCAAATCGAAAGATTAGATCGCATCTAGATTTTGTATGTGTGTTTGTTTATCGAAAAGACATTTTGAAATTTTGTATGTCTTGGGACTACAACTTAATTTCTAGTAACATCTTAGACCTTGGAAATGTAGTTCTACATTAAATATGGATGTATAGTCAAACAGCTAACATTCGTCTTTTTTTATCTTTGGGATAACATTTTGTTTAAGTAAATCATACATACACAGTAACATTTTGAGTATGTAGGAAATGAATGGTGCCCTTGAAACTCTAGGCGAAAACCAACATTTTGTTTTCAGCTACGGAATTCCCTCGTTCCAAAAATTGAGGTATGAATATAGGCCTCACAGAAAATTGTATGAACAAAATTTCTCATCCAATCAGAACCTTCGATTCTTTAAAAATACGATAACTGATATGAAAGTATACCAAAAATCGTTCATTTACAGATTTTTGACAGATATTCTAGTAAAAGAAATCTGCTGTTTCTCTATCATGATGTCCGGAGGAATAATTTTTTTGTGCATTTTGTTATTCATATGTTCTTTGTTTCTATGGACAATGATACGATTCGTGGATGTAACAAGGAAATAGTTCATCTAATGGCAATTCTGGATACCATGTTTATCTTATTCTTTTATTGTAAATAATAATGATAAAACAGTTCGATGACATCTTACAATGTACATATTTACTCTATACCATGAATGTTGAATGTGAGTATCAAGGTACCAAAATAAGTTTAAAGTACAAGTTTGTGATTTTATGAATTATCGATTTTGTACTGTGTATTGGGATATGGTCATTATCCATATTTGTCATTTGTTGTATGCATTGTATCACAAGAATAGCTTACATGTATTGGTATTTCATTTCATTTTAAATTCAACTTACCTTGATACATCGTTCATAATTTTAAGATTATTTTGGCTTCTTTGCACATATACATAGATGATATATACAAATATATATCTGTCGAAGGGCACTCATTCACCTCTTTCGTAGAACAGACAATACCGCGCTGAACGTAAGTACAGCTGAAGAGAAAAGAGAGGGGATCGATTGATTATTAATATAAATGCATAATGTAACCTAAAGTTTCAAACATGAAGGACAAATGACATAGAAATATGAATAAATTATACTGACAAAGTCGATATAACCATGCAAACCGACAATCTGGTGAAAATGACACATCAAGCTGATAAATAACACAGTGAAACATTTATACAGAAGAAAATCACTCGTAGGGAAATGTGGTTCCTTCTAAGAGTATACCATATATTAAAATAAATGTTACACATGAACTTCTGCTTAATAATGTTGTTGTCAATATTGAAATATATGTTCTATAGTACCAATTTTGATGTACTAGACACGTGTTTCGGAAATTTTAATCCTCGTCAGTAGTACTTCATGCCTTTCCTGGCGCCATCTACAATACAGAGCTTTAATTTCCTCTTACGAAAATGAGCGGCTCCAAATGTTGTGTAGAGTTTATTCAGAAGCGTATTCAAGTGAAAAATATGGCCAAAAATCGTTGGAGGAGAGGCGCAAGGAGCTTAATATTCTTAATAAGATTTAGTATATAAAACGTACATTGTCACACTGCATGGTTTCGTGTAAAGAAAAAACAAAGACTCACAAAAATTATAAGCAATGTGTTTACAAGCAAGAACGGTAATCGCAAATATAAATTTATTGTTGTAAACTATGACAAAACCTTCTTTGTAAAAGAAAAGTCAGATTAAAAAAAAAAACAAGTATACTGAAACAGATATAATTCAGATGATAAACTTCCTGATCGACAACATTTTTGTGGAAATAGGAAGAAAGGTCTTTCAACAAATTGTCGGAATTCCAATGGGAACCTATCATGCACCTCTCCTTGCCGACAATTCTTTATTCTTACAAAGCTGAATTGATTCAATCTCTTATCTGTATTGGGGAAAATCACTGAGCTCTGAACTTAAACTTCATACTTTGTTAAATATTATCATTCTATTTCGGATATCACCATTACCCCAGTTCAGACTTTTCCAAAACGTAAAAATGAAAGTAAGACCGAAATTAAAAAACGCCGACTACAAGCTGAACTTGCCTGGATCACCAAACTTCAGAATGCGTACCCGCTTGGTTTAAACGATCAAATATTTGGACAAGGAAACATTTCCTCAGCCTCTACCAATATCAAAATCTTTTCAATTCGCTTAAACACTAAAAGGAAATACAGATCGCACAGGAAAAGACGAAACAGACAAAAAAGAAAACCATCCAGAATCTACCGCTCTATCAACGATTTACTTACTATAGCACGAAATGGCGACAGACGTGGGCTGTTGCATGCTCTGTCGTCAATACCAGTTATGCACTTGAAATCTATCTTGGACGAAGCAGATGTTGCATTCTTAAGAAACACCGACTGATTCAGACTTGGTATCATTGTCTCGTTCGCGCAGTATAAACTTTGTCCTATTGTGAAAAGCGCCTCACCTGGAGGACGATTCATAAAGATCCCGTTTGTTGACAGGGGTTTTTGTCTTCTGGGCATCTCTGGTGTTTTTCGGGATCATCGCGTGCAAAGTGCCATTCCTCGGTGTTTTGAAAATGAAGAGCCACCTCTTATTTGTTATAAGTACAAGAAACCTATTCGAGACTTTGTTTTTAACTATAATAAAGTTGCATTGGATCCTGACGTGCTTGAATCATGTCCTGCTTCTTGAGAATGTGCAACTTCTAAATATCTCTACAAACCAGCTGGCCATATTGTTACAGGTGACTTTTCAATTATCAAAGACAGACAGCTCCGTGGTCTTCTTAAGGAAGGACCAAAGTATAGAATCCCATCCGGGATAGATTTTGTCGAATGCCGTGAGGTGCTTACGGAAGCCTTGGATGGTTATACGAAGGGATGGTGTGGGTCGGAAGGAGTCGGGCCGCATGCTCTGAATGGCTGGAAAAACCTCATTTTAGATGTAACGGATATTCGAATAGATAACTTCCATGGAAACCCTAATCTTTTTCAGGGTCCACGTTCCGGGTCAAAAAGATGTTTCAAGTCAAAACTGGGTAAATTGCATGAAAAATGTGTCTTTGTGCCGGCTGGTGGGGCGGCCAGCGGTACCATTATCGTTTGAAAACGTTACTGCATGTCGGCTTTGGTTTCGGGGCTTTCGTCTGCTGATGCATGTGTCGGAGGCGGTGGGGTGCACAAGTCTCCTTCCAATTTCAAATTAATGGTAATTCTGGTAACTGCTCCACTGCAATTTTGTCTAGAGATCTGACGTCAGACTTTGCTGCTATTAAAGAGCACGTGGCTGGATGTTTTGGGGCGGTTCTGGGCGGGAGCGGTGTGGGTTCATTTTGGTCTATTGGGAATTCAGGGGATGTGATTGACAAAATGAGGTATGGGAGTTTCCAAGCCAATACGATTTCTTCATACGACTTCTCTTATGTGTACACCACACTTCCTCGTGGCAAAATTAATGACCGATTATCTGGTCTCATTGGGCGGAGTTTTGATCGAGAGCGAAAAACTTACATTTGTGCATCTGGGTCGAAGGGTTTCTTTTCCTCTACGGACTACAGGTCATACAAATCATGGACATGTAGTGACCTGTGTGATGCCTTGTCCTTCCTCTTGGACAATATTTATGTTGGATTTGGTGAGGATCTGTGCAGACGGGTTGTGGGAATTCCTATGGGTGTTAACTGTGCGCCTCTTGTTGCAGATTTTTTTTATACACTTATGGAAAAGAATTTATCCAAAATCTTCAAGGGCGGAGAGGGTTTGATGATCTGAGGTGTTTCAATTGTGTTTCTGGGTGTCTGGATGGTGTTCTGGCAGTTGACAATCCTGTTGTTGTATTGGAATTAAATTTATCCACAAGAGTTGAGACTTGGCAAGGCAAACCTTTCGGATACAGAAACACCGTTTTTGGACCTAAATATAAAAATTGTAAACGGAAAGATTCATACAAGTGTATATGACAGGAGGGATGATTTTGGGTTCAACATAGTGGATTTCCCCTGGCTTGACGGTGGTGTTCCAAGATTGCCGTCATACGGCATTTACATATCACAGCTCATCCGGTACGCTGGGGCATGTGCTGATATTTTGGATTTTCACAGTAGAAATTAACAAATAACCAAAAAACTTTTAGGTCAAAGTCCAAAATTCGTGGATTACCTTCTCAGAAGCTATCCATCGGAGCTTGAAGTCAAAGAAACCACAGAGACGAATAATTCAGCGTCCTATTTGAACATAATGCTGTCCTACGACGCTGATGGCCACATATACAAAGACTCACAAACATGATAACTTCAGCGACACAAACTTTCCCCTTCTGAGTAGCAACATCCCTTCTTCACCTGCTCATGCCATTCTCCTACGCATGCGTCCGATTTCAGTTCCGCTTTTCTTCACTTTGAAATCTACCTCTGCCGTCATCGCCTATTGTTTGTCTGCAAGATTCTTGCAGATTGAAACTGGGGCTTCGTATTTGAAAATAAAATATTGCAAGTATATACCATTAAGTATAACTACATTTATGCGGTATATAGCGTACAAGCATCGTCTTTGTTTCAATGCAATTACCATGCAGTATCAGGGATTCTTTCTTCATTCGTACGTTGCCAACATGATCAGCTGAGCGAGAAGTCTCCAATAAAAATACAAATTCTGGCCATAAATCGAAACCTACCGTCTTTAGACGTGAGTCTTGTAAATTTTTCTTCATCAAGATAAGAATCGTTTCCTTTATTGCTCATTTACTCGCCCCTAAACGCTCAAATATGTGCCTCTACCTTTGAATCTTTTGCGATGTTTACGTCAGAAGTCCGAATGACGTCACTGTGACGACATGCCGTACTTGCGATACCTCTCGGGTTTTATCATTGCGTGAAATGGCGTAGGAAAATAGCGATGACGGCAAGGTTATATTGCAAGCCTGCGCCGCCTATGACCTTGTTGCAAGTTGCTGCTCATGCGTGTTCGTATCTCAATTGATCCGTTATACCAGAGGCAGAGAAGGAAAGGATCTCCAGCATGGCCACCCTGCACTCAGTACCAAATACACAGATTTTGTTCAGAGGGCTAGAAGTCTTTTCAAATAAGCTTCTCAATCAGGGATACGTTTATGATCGACTAATGCCAATTCATCTGCTCTTAAATGATGCTATTCAGTTTGAAGACGTTTAACATTATCACTGAGGAAATTCTACGGTCGATACGGAAAACTCATCATACACTATGATGTCCCATTGTCCAGAATGATGGATGATATTTTGTCTCGGACCATTTGAACCATCCGACCCCAGAATATCCATATATCTTCCGAAATGGAAGTAACTGGATGTGACAATTCTACCGAATTGAAGTGACGGGTGTTGCATGCAAGCAGGAGATGCTGACTCCTGAGCACATGGTCTCATTTCCATATCATGAATATTCTTCTTTTCATGTGGTGGAGTTTTTGTTTGTTTCCTTTGGCTCCTGTCTTACCCTGATTTCGTATGCCTGTGGTTTGTGATTTTTTGAATTATCGATCATGTACTGTGTGTGGAGTTATGGTCATTATCCATATTTGTCATTAGTACTCATTGATATATGCAGTACCTTACTCTAATTTATCATATAGTCTCTATCTATTCCTACTCTCATTAGCCAATAGAATTTGTATTCTACTCTTTGTGAGAATTCCAATATTGAAACTCATTCCATATAACATTGAACTTTATATGATGATATCCGTCAACTATTCAGTATTTAAAGCATCTCACATTTGTAATATTTTTTCTTATAAGAATAACACAGAAAATATGATATGTTTAATGAATAATACTCTCATTTTAAGTTGCCAAATCTTTATATAATATGTTCAACAGGAGGAAATCAATTTCATTCAAATCTTATCTCACTAGCTATACCTTTTTAATAAGTACACATGCAAAATTATTATTTTAAATTATTCATACTAAGTCATTTTTTAATGTTTTATCAATGTATACATGACCGTGTCTCATATGTCTGTTTAGGCCGGATGTCATATTTTAATTTTGTTTTACACACGCAATAATTATATGCTATATTTTATGTGATAATCATCTGCTGTATATATGACATGTGACACGTAAATAAATCATTTGAAATTGAACTTGTACTCATTGGCTGAGAACTGTCACGTGACGAGTCATTGTCACATCATATTGACCTGTGAGGGGCGATTTCATTACATAACACTACCGCGAAAACTCTTGCTTCCGGTTTACCATGAAATATCGAAAACGCGCAAAATTCATATCTGTGACGTCATTAACGTCATTACGTAAACAGCAACAAGGACACTGAAGCTGCACTATAAAATCTTTTAATTTTGAACCAATTTAAGAATTACGATTGCTTTTGACTGTTATATCATCTTATTAAACTATTTGAATGATTACTATTTTAAACGTCTTCAAATTCATTAGCATAATTTAAAAGCAGATAAATTTACAGCATGGACCAGACATGCACGTTTCGGGTATTAAACCCTCGTCAGTGATCCTCAATCTAAACAATGAAATATGGCCAACATTTGTGAAAATTATGTTCAAAATATATCGAAAGACATAGCAAGATGGCTGGGATATGATGCTACAGGACCCATGTTTCAGAAATTTAAGAAAATTTTGTGAACAGAAAATTTCGAATGCGTTTGAAGAAGCGACCAACCGAAATTGATCGAACTTGGCTTTATGTGCCCTCGGGACTCCTGGTCCACCAGCAGCGACACCCACCAAGTGGAACAAATGTTAAACGTCTTCAATAATAATACGGAAGTGTTCCAACTCTATACCTTTATGAAGAAAATTCCAAACCAATGTTTCCTGCACCAGACACGTGTTTCGAATATGAAATTCTCATCAGTAATACCATCAGCGGAGCCAACAAAATTCATTTCAGTAGCGCCCTCTTTAATGTTTTGAATTTAGATTTGTACATTTAATTTACAGAGAGTGCGCGGCTCCAAATTTCCCGCAGGGTCTAATCAGTAACATATCAAAATAAAACATATGTTCAAATTAGCATAAGAGGGATTAGCATATTAATTAAAAAGCAGATAAATTTACAGCATGGACCAGACATGCACGTTTCGGGTATTAAACCCTCGTCAGTGATCCTATTATGTGTAGTTTAATTCAGTGACAGATTATGCTTATTTTGTCTCTTCAAAATATTTTTTAAAAGAAAAGTCGATTCAAGCCAAATTCAAGTAAATCTACTATATGATGATAAAACAATTGTGGAATTTTACTAGTTGAATATCTTGTGATATTTTCTTAATTTGAAAATATTGATATTGACCTCGG
This sequence comes from Pinctada imbricata, assembly GCA_033119305.1. NCBI lineage: Eukaryota > Metazoa > Mollusca > Bivalvia > Pterioida > Pteriidae > Pinctada > Pinctada imbricata. Next base: position 52,706,423 of record VSWD01000007.1, read on the forward strand.
CTATCGCCTCGGTAAATATTTCCAAATTAAGAAAATATCACACCATATTTACCTTGTTAAAAGTCCATAACTGTATAGCGTAGTATACATTTGTCATTATGGACATGACAATGGAAGTGTTCGAAACCGTTACCTTCTTGGACAACATTTTAATCCAGTTCTAAAGCACCAAAGACATGGTACATCTTCATCAGTAGTACCTAAACCAAAATAAATATTTCAGACATAACCAGATTTATTTTCGTACCGCCCTCTAGTTTAGTTTTAACATCGACTTTGTAAAGAGTGCGCACATTTTCCTGTAGAAGAAAGGAGGGGATCTCCTACAACACTAGGTTGCAGCACCCACAGTTAAATCCCAAAATACCCATGTAAAAACACAGAATAGACACCCACAGAAAGAGACGCAAAAGGGACAAGGAACACCAACTCACACCATAGAAACATGAAACATAAAAGACTACACATAAACCAACGAGACCAATGGTCAACCGGTGCCGACTTAGGACGGCCATCTGCCACGTAAATAGCAGACGGTGTGGTTATCCTGGAGTCTATTCAGTGTCAATCACAAAAACAGCATTGGAGGGGTGGTGCTAGGTTGTTAATCTCCTTTAATTTCGCTGATACTTCAGTTTGCTTGATGATGCAAATGTATTTGCAGACACAATCTTATATAATTTAGTAGCGCCCTCTAGTTTGATTTTTGATTATCTACTTCGTAAAGAGCATACTTAAAGCTACAGTTAATGAAAGTCTTCGTTTGAATTATAAAATATGGATGAAACATTACATCAGTAACAATTTACAAAATCAAACAAAAATTACGTACTGAGGGGCTCAAATATAATGGAAACGCAAGCGTAGCATCCCCTCACAACTGAATGTCTATTAATATATTCATAGGGCATTTGTAAAATTGTATTACATTTTTACATGTCTTAGATTTGCCAACCTGGCTTTGGGCGAAAATAAAAGGGGATGGGGGCGGAAATATCCAGAGAGTATACAGATACAACATGGGCAACGATGCTGTTCAAAAGATGTGAAAGCCGATACTTTGTTCACAGCGGACATATGACATTTGAATATCAATAGAGTTTATTGTCTCCCCGTGGTAAACCTTTGTCAAAGATATGGGGATCCATGACAAATATGAACCATATCCCAAAATAGAGAACAAAATGGAAAATTCGAAAATTATTTAACGAATGGACATACAAAATCATGATAAAACAGGAACCAAAGTAAACAAACAAAACATTCCACCATATGAACAGAAGCGAACTATCAATAAGGGATTGAGACAAGGTGCCAAGGAAAAGTCAGTCCCCAGCTTGCATGCAACACCAGTCATTGCAATACGGAACACATCCGGTTACTTCCACACTTCAGTATTATTCCACTAAGGAAGATAAAAGTATGTTATTTGGTTGGATGGCTTCAACGGTCTAAAACAGAATATCATTACCATTCTGGATAATGGGGCATCATGACGAGGACCCCGTATCGACAGTCGATCACAAACGTGTCCCTGCCTGGGAAGCTTATCCGAATTACGCCTAGCCCTCAGAACAAATCTGTATAGTTGGTACTAGCATTGGTATAACGTTTCAATTGAGATATAAACACGCCATATGCAGGCGATGAAGGAATATTACTACTAAGAAAAGGAAAGTTTATGATGTGTAAGCTGAGGTCGTCACGATTGTCATAAAGTGAGGTGTTCATGTGAACATCAGTGTCGCAGGACAACATAATGTCCATGTAGGATGCTGATTTATTTGTCTGTGTGGTTTCTTTTACTTCCAACTCCAAATGATAGATTCTGTTGAATGTTGAGCTATACCACGAAAGGAGCCGTTAAGATAAGGGCCCTATTTAGCCCTGAATCTCGTACCGTATTTCTTCCGCATGACGATTCACATAGTGAAAAAATTAATCATAATTGAAACATGATGTATTTGAAGACTTTTTATATGTTTTACATTTTGGTGAAGCACTCTTAAGATTCTAAAATTAAGGTCGGAAGAAGTAGGGGTACTCGGATAGGAAAACTGATAAAATCGACAAAAAACATAATATTTTACATTTACTAAGAGACATCAAACATATCTACATTGTATATCAAAAATAGATTCGAACATTATATCTACTTTAATTGGCAAACAATGAAATCCGGAACTCAAAATACGGTCTCGCTTTGTATTCAACGGCTACAATTTAAGTCTTTTTGTGTGAATTACACACTGACGAAGAAATAAACATCGCTCTTGTTTATTTCGTTCCCAATTCCTGTATATTTCATTCTATCACATTAAGAATACATTATTGGCTAGATTAAAGAGGAAAAATGGTCAAATTTGTCATATTTTATGGTCTAAAAGATCGATCTTTACAAAAATGCACTCCCCCTTCCTTTTTTTTGGTTTTTCGTCTCTGGGGTTGTGTCCCCCCCCCCCCCCCGAGATACAGAACCCCACTTTTCCAGAAAAATTGTATCATGGATATACACCTTCAGTAAAAGTGGCATTCTGTATATCCGGGGGTAACAATGTTAAAAAAAAACTTTTCCGTTTTCTATTGATTTCTATAGGAATAATACAAATTCTGACCCAAATATTAGCAAAATTATACAAAACAGATAAGAAATCACTTCAGATTCTGATGGGGTGCCATTTAGGTAAACATTTTACGAAGAATAATTCTTTTTTAAATTTCCATTTTCAAAATCCAACTTTTCAGGGTTGATTTTACGTCTTATGTCAACAGCTCCTTTGGATTATCGAAGGACAAAACATTATCTAGGTATCAAGTTAAGAGCTAAGTGTTTTCTCCTGATAGATCAGAGATTGAATAAATTCAGCTTCTCATGAGTGAAGAAAACTATCGAGAAAGAATGGGGCACAATTGCTTCTCATTGGAATGCCGACTATTTGAAGACAATTCATCCAAACACCTAAAAAAGGTTGTCGATCAGCAAGTTTAACATCTGAATTATATCTGTTTCAGTGTACATATTTCTAGAATCAGACCTTTCTTAAAACTCAAAATTGAAAGTTTGTCATTGTTACCAACAAAATATTTCTATTTTCGATTGTCATTTATTTATTGTTAAGGCATTGCTTATAATTTTTGCGAGTCTGTCTTTCAATTTTGAATGAGGGATAATGCTGTGTGAAGTGTCGAAAATCAAACACTTTGATCGAATGGACTCTATTGAAATGACTATGTTCTAAAGGTTCCTTTGATATTTTTAAAAATCCACATCTGGTTAATACCGCTTCGTGAATTATAATACAGTCGAACAATTTTTTAAGTCCATATCTCAGATAAAACTTTGATGAGTAAGATCGATACAGATTTGGTGGAACATTTTGAGGAATCAGCAATGTAACGTTGGTTGTACGTTTTTGTATGCATTTTTGGTATACAATGCAAGTACGGTAAATGTAGATCTAAATTGTTTGAGTCAAAGCAAATAGAAGCAAGAGATTATTATTTCAGAGGCAGAAAGGTTTGCTTTGAGTTTTTTATGCTGTTTATGAGGTTTTTATTTTTTTTTTTTTTTTGCTAAGCACACTATAACCTTGATATTATACCATTGACCATAATTCCCTCCTAATGGAAAAAAATGGAGAAAGTGTCGTGGTCCTACGATTGATACTTGTCTAGCGTAAAGTACCCGGAACGTGCATGTCTGGTTCATGCTGCAATATTTTTTTTTGTGTGAAATGATGCTATTGGATCTGAAGACGTTTAACATTCTGTCCCGTTCACAAGTTTTTGTTTAAAGGCGTAGACCACAGTAACCTTTGACCATCCATCCTCTCACTACGGCGAACATTTGTAGTAAGTTTGGTGATCCTGCTAATATTGCCTCATCTATACACAGCGATATTACACATATTTGTCCTCCGCAACAAAGTTGCATGGGGATTATGAAAATAAGGTCAACGGAAAATTACGAAAACAAATAATAAAGTTAAAAATACCATGCGAACACCAGATAACTCCTAAAAGGTAAATAAACAAGTTAATGGAAGAAAAAGTTATGGAATGAATATAAATTATAATAGCGTAATTCTCTGAAGGTAGCGACACTAAAATCAATGAGTACAACGCCGCACAAATTCCAAATTTCATATATAATTAAGTGAATTCTGATCGGTAAGGATTGTGTCTTATATATTGATTATTTCAGTTGATTGACGTTTTATTTAGAAATAAAATGAAAGTTATCTGAATACGTCTTGTCCGATCTATCACAGGTACTTCTAGAGAATTTCTGATTGTCCAACCTCTATATCATAAGAGAATCAGGAGCTAGGGGAACTTTAAAATATTTCGATTTTGATTGCATTTATTTTTTTATTCAATTTTCATTTAATTGCAAACCCATTTCATCTCCTATCATATTCAAAACAACAGGCCACCTACCCAATATTTAGGATTCTCGCCTGTAATGACGTTTCTTAACTCTCTCGTGGCGCCACCTACAACAAATGCTATAAACTTTATTAATTTTCGAGATTATTTTCGCAGGGTTGATTAAGGCCAAGTGGTTCTAGGAAAACCTCGCTGATTCAAGATGCTAATTAACATCTTGACTCTTCATACATTCCATCTACACAAACATCGTGGTTCGTATTTTTCATAGTGACAGTGTATTACGACTCGATCGCCATCCTCAAACATATATTTATCACATGATTCACCCGTTATGCAGTTTCATAAAGCCATTTCATAAATATATGATATGATAACACGTTACATATCACTCTGCTTGAATGCGATTGGTCAAGTTTGGAACCTAATCACATACATTTTTTGTAAATCTTGACAAGTGTGACCTTTCAAATATCGGTCAACTGTTAAATTCAGACCCGGAGTCAATATCAATGATTAAAATTGTTGTGTTGAATTAATTTTTGCATTAAAATACTATTCAAAATTGAAATACTTTTCTCTTACGCACAGAATATCTATACGATGGAGACACTACTTCTCATGGCGTAGCAGACGACTTCTAGATCACGGCGTGATTCGCCACAGTAGTTCTCGGAAACGTTGATTTCACGTTAGAAATACACAGTTTTAGGCAATATCATGTGATAAAAAGAATCTCAAATGAATTTTCATTTCATACGATGTATTATGAAACTCGTTGTGCGTTTTATATCCCCTCGCCAAGGCTCGGGGATATAAAACACACAACTCGTTTCATAATACATCGTATGAAATGAAAATTCATTTGAGATCCTATATATATGGATATCACAGTGATGTGACTTGAGAGCATAAATTGTGATCTAGTGAGGAATGCTAGAAGATGCACTAACAAGAAAGTTTTGGAATCCGAAATCCTACACGCATTGTTCGACCAAAAAGTATATTTGTACTGTAAAAAATGGGGAATTCCCTCCGGGCAGAACTCTGGGCTTTGAAGTACTGTACTTAGGTATAAAATAGAAATTTTCTTGTGCTTTCTCTTAAGTCAATATCGCAAAAAAATTATGGAGAAATAAAAAATTAAACCATTGAAAGTGAAAGGGTTATTGTCAACCCGATAATAATTTCTTCTTTTTTTCATAGTGTCATCTACAAAGAATCCATTAAGCAAATGTGATTTTTCATCCAAGTGCTTGTCTGTGCAATTGTTTTTATATTTTATTGTTTATTTCATACTGATATTTTTGGGCAAATGCAGAAAACTCTATTCATGTATATAAAAATCACCTTGAGATAACTGAGGTATGGTGGTTCTAACTAAAGTTATCTGTTTATTTATAGAAAAATCTCATGATATTAGAAAAGTACGGAAGACGGTAAGTGACAGGTATGGATCATAATTTATCAGGCGGCCACCATATAATTATGTGACGCTCACCACTTGATTATCTGGCAGTCGCCACTTAATTTATGTGACAGATGCAAAATAACTAGATGAAATGTAACAAGAGATATATCTGACGACCGCCAGATAATTATGTGGCGGCCTCCAGATAAATTAACTGGAGTTATAAAATAGAAATTTTCTTGTGCTTTCTCTAATGTAAATATCGCCAAAAAAATATGGAGAAATAAGAAATTAAACCATTCAAAGTGAAGTAACAAACCTAAAAACTAATAATGTGGCGGCCACCAGATAGATTACAATTCATACCTGTCACCTATGGTCCCAAGAAAATAATTTAGAAACACATATCGCGTATATTTAATATTCTAACATGACTAATTCTAGCAACCGCTCAACTATAATTTGCCTAGAATTGTCAATTTATGTTCTATACCAATTTTATTGAACTAGACACATGTTTTGGATATTTTAATCCTCGTCAGTAGAACTTCATGCCAGACAGCTTATTTTTTTCCTGGTGCCATCCACAATACAGAGCTTTTACTTCCTCCTGCCTAAATGAACAGCACCAAATGTTGTGTAGGGTTTATTCAGAAGTGTATTTAAGTGAAAATTATGGCCAAAAATTGTTAAAGGGTAGGCACAAGGAGCTTAATTCGAAACATGACCTGAACAATTATGCCGAAACCCCAGCTAAGGACAGAGCTATGCAATATGAGGGAGATACCCCTTAGTTTTAGAAATTTAGGTCTAATTTGATGATAGGAAATTGAGAATATATTTCAATGCAGTGCGTAAACACTAAAACTAGATGAGCGATATCCTCGGGGACTTACAGTCCACCAGCAGCGATACTGGATTCAACATAGTAAATGTTCCCGGATTTGACGTACGGTATCTACATTTCGCAGTTTGTCCGGTATGATGGAGCATGCACTGATGTTTTGGATTTTCATAGTAGAAATTTACAAATTACCAAGAAACTTTAGGGTCAAGGTTTAAGCTTTCACAAACTAGTAAAGACTTTCTGGAAATTTTACAAAAATCATTGTCAACTTCTTTTGAAATTCAGATCATAACAAGCAACAGAGTAGATTACTTTTTGCATTTCACAACCTGCATTTTATGGTGACATAATTAACAAATAAAAAGGATCAAAGGTAGACAGAATTACCATCGAAATTGTGTTAGAATCATCAAACGCCTTTTATACCGTGGATATGATCCTAATGTCACCAGACGGACAATTGGCTTGGTATTGGTCCAATTTTCAGACTTGTTCAAATGCATTCCCTGACTGACTGTGACGACAGGACTCGATGATGGACCCCGTCTACATATCTTTAGAGAAGACAATGTCCCGACCACCTGTCCTCTCTGAATCACATTCGGACAGCTTGGGTGATCACATGCATGAGCTCGATACAGCCGGTAGAGCACTGACTGTATGCCCTCTGGGTTTTTTTTTGTATCCATTTACATATCCATCTGTTTGTTTCTTCGACCCCTGCGTCATGCTGTCCGTTTGTATGTTCATCTTACAGTTAGGCGATTATTTACACCACAAATGTGCGTTTCTTGAGACCTCTCGGTAATCAGAAAAGTTGGAGGGTTATGCGCACGTAATCCGGATAACCACACCGTCTGACAGATGGCCGTCTTAAGTCGGCACCGGTTGCCCATTTGTCTTGTTTTCTTATGTGTGGTCTTTTGTGTTTCATGGTGTGAGCTGTTGTTCCTTGTCCCTTTTGAGTCTATTTCTATGGATGTCTGCTCTGTGATTTTGCATTATTAGGTGTTTTGCTGTGGGTGATGCAACCGATTTCTGCAACCGCTTTGCGGCTTGGTGATAATTCGATTGGTTCATGCAACTCGGGGAATTACTGGAAAACAAACCATGGCTAGCTATATTCCATCTACAAAAACTTCGTGCTTCGTGTTTTCATGTTATGGATTTACTTCATTTGAAGATATAGACTGTATATTCTAGAGGGTAGGAGTGATACTGATTAAAAGTTGTTTTTTTTTGCGTGTTTTATGCAAGTTTCAGTGTAACCTGCGACTAATCAAAGTCTAAAGTATACAATATAATTATCTTTTTTTTCAAAATAGATTGCCAACCGGATAATCATTAAAAAAAATTTTTTTCGTAGCACCATCTGCAATGAATACCGTTAATATCAGAACTCATGTACCCATGCTGAAATTTGATCGCAAAAGATCTATTTAGTGAACTTTGAATTTTTGAATTCACCCTTCGTCATTTTGTTGGAGTTGTTTTTTTATTCTTTATGTTTCCACTTTTATGCCGTTATTAGAATTTCCAGCTCAATAACCAATTGAACACTTTTATCAAAAGTTGTCTGTTATTTCGGCTGCGTTCCAGAACGATCCGACTCTGATAATGGAACGAAAACAGTGCCAGGACCGCTTCCCACAGCATCAGTGGATATTCACAAATCCAAATAAAGTCGTATGGTATTGACATAATTATAATTTTACTCATTTATCAAATGTAATGCCCTGTTTACACGACGGGTTTAATGCGCATTAAATCGAATTTAATGCGCATTAGATTTTAGCTGCGTTCACACGAGGAATCTAATGCGCATTAGTTTAATTCGCATTAGATTTAATGCGCATTAGATTTTGTCGTGTGAACGCAAAGCGAATCTAATTCGCATTAAATCTGGCGCATGCGTATATGATTTACTAGAATTCTACAGTACATTTCCATCATAACTGGGCCCTTTTAATCACCCTTGGACATCGAAACATAGAATAAGTGGTAAAAATACTTGATTTTATTCACAATGAACCCTCTAATTAACTGTACTGCGTCTCTTAACTTACGTAGAGTAACATCATACTATGACGTCATTTTATCTCACAATGACGTCATGCAATGCATGCATAAGCCCAACTTACGAAGAGGTAAATTATTATGAGCAAAACAACGTACAGGCATGCATTCGACCCTTTTACCATCTAAAGTATACGGCTCTCAGTGCAAATGTACCAAAATCTAATGCGCATTAGAATGTGTCGTGTGAACGCAATGCGAATCTAATTCGCATTAGAATAAAGCGCATCAAATCTAATGCGAATTAGATTTAATGCGCACTCGTGTGAACAGGGCATTAATAACTCTTTGTGACATACATACCAAAATTTCCAATTAAAATTAAGATTTCCAGCACCGTAAGGAGATCGTAACCATATCCGCCATATTGGAACAGCCTGAAACGTCGTTTTTAGACTTTCCAGACGATCCTACCCGATCCACTGGAACAGCGCGCTCCATTACCAAAAACAACCGGATCAACCGGAACGTTCCGCATAAAGGACTTCACTACTGACCAAATCGAAGGAGAAATATTTACAAACGTACGCTGTAGCAAGAAAATGAAATGTACTTTTTTCAGGTTGTTTTGTTTTAGGGGTAGTGTCATTTTTGCCTTCTTGTGCTTCTGCGTATACAAGGAATACATTTTTAAAAATATTATGGTGAAATGTTCGTTGAATATGTCTGAATGCATTTTTTCATTCCATAGAATAACCAACTGCAAATAACTGAAAAATAACAGTAGAAATTTTTGCTCCCTTATCTTTTTAGCAGTGTCCACTTGACTTTCTTGGTAGGTGTGTGCGCACTTGCAGGTAAGTAGTTGCAAAAACATTGGTATGGGTTTCATCGGTGCTCTCCTCTTAATTAATCTACATTTAATTTGTCCTCTTTAAAATATTCGAAAGGTCAAGTTCAAAAAGGTGTGCTTCAAACCAAGGCACTAAAACTTTGAATGAAGTTGTCGATAAGTTTTGATATATTTTATAATCATGTCTGACATCAAGATAATTGGTGACCATGACCGACTAGTAATGAAAGAGAATTGGAAACAAATTAGTCTCTTATCATTGTTCATTGAAGTTGTGCCACTGATAAGGCAATTTTGTACATACCCGATAAATTTGCTCGGGAGGTAAAAACTGAACCATTTTTTAAATTGCTCACTTTTGATCTTCAAGTCAATTAACCTGTTTTTTTATTCACAAAAATATATGATTGAATAAAGGTACCAAAATTGTTTTGATACTTTAAAAAATTAATTCATTCAATATAAGTTTTTACTTTTTAATGCCTTTTGCAATTTACTGCTCATTTTGATTGTGTTTTTGTCAAAATTTGGAAGTACAAAATGTACCTTCTTAGCTCGCCTGAGTCCCATTTGCATGTGAAAATTATGTTTGGAGAATGAAGCATCTATAGAATTAGAAAAACAATATAATGAGAGGAAGAACTATATGCATTCTTGTAAGGCAGGAAAATTCCTCTTTAGTTTATCCTCAACCTCATTAGATATTTGCATACAATTATTGCAGTCATAATTAAATGAGGTATTTTGTCTCTCCTTTCTTCGAATCCATGTTTGGCATCCTCGATTTTGTTCCCATACAAATGTGACAACTGTCACACGAAAGAAGGAGATGTTTTCTCAAGAAAGATGGAGATCTCCAACAAGGCTCGGATGCAGCACCCGCATTACAATACCCCAAGGGAAACACAGAGAAGACACGCCTCCCCAGCTTGCGTGCAACACCCGCCAGACATGTCACATCCAGTTACTTCCACTACGGAAGATACAAATACGTTATGTGGTTGGATGGCTCCAATGATCTAAGACAGAATATCATTTACCATTCTGGAAAATGGGACGTCATAGTGTATGACGAGTTCCCCGTATCGGCCGTAAAACTCCTCAGTTACGACAACGTATCCCTGACTGAGAAGCTTATTCGAGAGACGACCAGCCCTCTTTACAAAGTCTGTATAATTGGTACTTGCTCTGACATAACGTATCGATTGAGATATAAACAAGCCATGTGCAGGGATATTGCTGCTAAGAAAAGGAAAGTTTGTGATGCTAAAACTGAGGTGCACATGTGACTATGAGTGTCGTAGAACAGCGTTATGTCCAAATAGTTGGTTTCTCTGACTTCAAGTTCCGAAGGATAGATTCTGCTGAGGTAATCCGCGAATTTTGGATTACTGATGGACAGTACATCATCTATATACATGTATCTATATGTCAAGCTAAAATATGTGGTTTCTCTGACTTCAAGTTCCGAAGGATAGATTCTGATCGAGGTAATCCGTGAACTTTGGATTACTGATGGACAGTGCATCATCTATGTACATGTATCTATATGTCAAGTTTAAGTTAAGAGCCTAGTCACAGTTTTCCCACATAGTAATCAGAGATTGAATGAATTCAGCTTCGTCCATGCTGTAAATTTAAATTTTTTGATACAACTTGAAAACTGCGACGAGCGAAGCGAGCCGGAAAATTTTCAAGAATTTTAGCGAAATTTTATGGTAATTTTTCAAATTCAGATTATTTGTAAGAGCAAGATTTTTTTTTTCTGTCACACCATAAGCAAATTTATTTTTTTCATCAAAATTAAGAGCAAAATTATTTTTTTTCGAAAAAAACCCAAGCCCCCCCCCCCCCCCCCCCAGAATATCAAATGGACCGTGCCTTAGGGTCAAAAGATAGACTCAAGTAATCACAGTTGATTGTAAGTGGTTTATTCTTGATTTAAGTAACCCATATCCATTCGGAAAGAGTGTTAAGTTGTACTACCTCTGTCTTTGCCCAACGTCTTGTGTATTCCTCACATGAGTACATGATGTTTTCTGAAATTCTGTCTCCATGTAAAGGAATAGCTCTCTCTGTATTTTGGGCTATTTTTCAAAATTACGTGCGCACAACATTTCCACTTTTCCGGTTACCTAGAGGTATCGAAGAACTCATAATTGTTATGTATACATGTAATAACCTCCTCAACCTAAGATGACCTCAAAAACATCACAGAAAAACGCAGGGACTGCGGAACACATAGATGGATATGTACATGGATACTAGTATTTATTACAAAACAAAGGGCATACGAAAAACAGTATTTTTCTCCCATATAGTAGTAATCACTGAGTAATCCTTGCGTAGAAATATTACAAGGAATCGTGACATGTATGGAAATGTACATGATAATGGGCCCAGAAACTGACATGTATGACAGAAGTACATGATAAAAGTCCAGGAATATGTTACATAGTCATAGAATTGTAACATATATTACATTTGTATACAAGCACACGAACATGAACCAATGCATTGTGATATGGAAGGGGAACTGTGACATGTATTATAGATGTTCATGATAATGGGTCAGAGATGTACAGTTTGTTAAAAGTACATGATAATAAGCTTGGTAGCTGAGACATGATCAGGGAACGGCAACGAGCTTAATTAGCACACTGGAAGTTTGTTGGAGATTTTACACCAGGAGAAAATTTCAAGTCAAACTAGAATTATAATAATTATAATTGAACATATATTTCAATATTGATAATGGGTCAGAGAACTGTTACATGGTAAGGGAGCAGCGATGATCGACTTACATGATATTGCCAGGCAATTCAATGGCCAGAGACTGTGACATGTTTGATATACGAAAAATGACCAGGCGAGCTAATGTAACGAACTAAATTAAAGTTTGAAATATGTCACACATTGATTGTTATGTTAGCAAAAAATGGATGTGATTTTAATACACTTAAAGCTTCCTTTGTAGACTTTCGATAACGCTGATATAAAAGGGTAGGTCCAAGAGTTTGATCCTCATTCACGATTAGAAAAAAAAGCTATACGCATAAATTATGATTCTTAAGCTTTTCCTCATTGTTGCTTTGATTCTACATACAGCAAATACAGCTCGTGAGTATTGATTATATAAACACTGAATTGATGTACTCCATATTCTTAATATTTATATCTTATTCTTATTTTTTCTCTCTCTTTAATTTATTCTAGTTTACTGATATATTAATTATTCTACAAAGCGAGATAAATTCTTGGTTTTGTCATGGTTTGAACTAACTAGTCCCTGCCGGCTCGCCGGAGAGGACTTATATAGTTTCCACCTCTTTTGTATATCACACTTCAGTTTTTCGGACATTTTTTCGCAGTTGATGCATATATTGAACTCATTTATGGTATATGAATATGTCTCATTGTTATAAGATCAAGTTTGAATTTGATTGGGATGGACATATTTTTACATGATTAAGGCCCTTGGACTTAGCAAATTTCATGAAACTTTCATTTTACCAGACTTTTTTTCGCTGTTATTGCAGATAATATTCGAATTTGGTATTAATTGACATATTTTTAGAAGAGTTATGGCTCTTGGACTTAGCAATTTCGTGAAATTGTCATTTTTCCAGATTTTCCTCGCTGTCATTGCATATAATGAATTGACTTTGGTAAGTGAATGCAGTATGATACGGGCCTATTTTTACAAGAGTTTTGGCATTTGAGCTTCCATTCATACCTTGTATTTTTTTCAATTTTCGAACTTTTCCTCCCAATTATTCCAGATAATTAATTGAATTTTGGTATGTGAATACAATTTAGTGTGATACAGAACAAGATCGAATTTGGTTGTGATTTACCAATGTTTACAAGAACTTAGCCAATTTCATTATTTTTTAGTTTTCCGGACTTTTCTTTGCTGTTGTTGCAAATATGAATTGATTTTCGGTATTTGAATAAAGTATAGTTTGATACAGATCAAGCTTTATTTGGGTTTTCATTGACCTTTTTTACTTAGATAATGGTCCCTTGACTTCGCAAATTTCGACTCTTTTTTTGTTAATACACATATTGAGCTGATTTTGGGTGGAAATTCATCTTTTGGTGTAAGTAAAGGTCAAGTTTAATTTCATGGTAAAATGAAGCGATCTAGGCAGAATTACAGGTCATAGATTTAAGCCGTTAGGGGACTATCAATTTCTTTTTACATATATAAACCCTTAATTATTCTATCTAGTTTTTTTCTTTTTATTTCATGAATAATGTTAGGACCCATTATGAAATCTTTCTTCTATGTTAGGAATAAGAAGAGAGGGACTTCTATTTGGAGCATTGTCCTCATCAGGTAAGATGCTTTTTAAAAGTGTTTATCATGCCGATAACTGGTTTTAGAAAGGAAACGAATAGATAATACATGTAGACAAATGAAAGAAAAAGAAGGAAAAGTCAGATACAAGAATTGAATGATCAATATTGACATGTATGCTCTATAGTAATAATCCCAGTACATCATATACACATTCCAACAAACACAATTGACCCATCAGTGTAGGCTGAAACAGAGGACATCCAAATAGTGAATAAATATGAAGATCGTAAACATGACCTAAAATGTATGCCAAACAGCCAGCCTAACATGACCTAAAAGGTATACCAAACATGACCTAAAATGTTTCCCAAACAGCCAGCCTAAACATGACCTAAAATGTATGCCAAACAGCCAGCCTAAACATGACCTAAACATGACCTAAAATGTATGCCAAACATGACCTAAATGTATGCCAAATAGCCAGCCTAAACATGATCTAAATATGACCTAAAATGTATGCCAAACAGCCAGCCTAGGAAACAGCAATGCATTCAATATACCTCTTAGTGTTGGTCTTCAAATACTGACTGTCTGGTCCACGTTGCAAATTTATCTGTTCTTAAATGATGCTATTCAATTTGAAGACGTTTACATTAAATTTTGAATGTCTTTTTCTTTGGTTATGAATGAAGATTGATTCTTGTAACATTAGAAGAATAAGGAAAATATGCCCATAAAGATTAGGATGCAATGACAAAAGCAGAATTGAAACATCATTCACACCAATCTGACCATTAAGAAAGAGACTAACAAAAGAACTCATTCAAACATGTAGAACAACCCTTAAAAGGAGGGAGAATGATATCATTGTTTTAATTTTTCCTCTTCCACAGATCAACAGTGTAGCGACACAGACGAGAATCATTGTTTTGGGTGTACTTATAACTACCGAGTTCATCAGTGCTGCTGTCCTAACTACAACAACAAACAGTTATCTTGATACCTTTCAACTATGCAACTAAGAGCTTCTGACGTTGTTCCTTAGATGTTATGCTATACATTATCGTATTAATAACCATTTACATGGACTTCGGGTTTAATACAAAATTGTCTTCATTAGTCTATTAAAAGTTAAAACACGATAAATATTGTCGTCGTACATATCAAACTTATTGATTAATTTGAGTGGCAACGCGTTGATTCATTTGATTTGCACCACCTATAATGAATTTTGATTTTACATTGAACTCTTATTCTTAGCATTGTCCTTCATTTTTCTATGGTGTGATTGTATTGTCTCAGTCTGTTTGTTCTCTTTTTCTTGTCTCGTGAGAGTGTATTCCGCTGTTGTCATTATTCGGGATCTCTTACTTTTCTCTGTTTTGTATTTGGTCAAGGTTTTGATGGTGATTTTGGCTTGGTGTTTGACTCCCAATTGCTGATTAGACATAAAAACATAATGCTTTCCTCTACTCTAGCCTAATTCATTAAAAATAAATTATCTTGTTTTACCAGACACTAGACAAAACGAACCCTAGAAACACGATGGACAACACACTCCATAGTCCAGAGCAAGGACGGAGTATATTGTAGGGGACGTTACTACAACGCGCTGTATGAATTTAAGTTTAAACATATTCAAATGTTACATGAATCATTTTACTTATTCAATGAAGAAATAATTTAAAAGACGTACACTACAATTCAAAAATGTAATAACATTGATATCAAGGACGTAATGATATCAAATGATGCAACATAGTGTCATATGAAAATGACAAAACGACAAACATTGCCTGATCAGCATCTATAGCATGCTGCTGGCATGTATTGCACCAAGAATCAAGAAACAGTATGCTGGGAATGGAGATGTCCCATTATTCTTGTGTGAAACACGGGTCAGATCCAGCTGTCGCACTATACATTGCAGTAAGCATCCTTAAGCATCCTTAAATGCATTACTCACACAAGTTTGGGTAATTTTAAAAGACTAGGAATATGCTTGGAATGGAAGTGTCCTGTTTTACCTAATCTGGCCATTCAAACGTGAAGTGTCAGATGCAGCATCTATACCATACATTGCAATGACCGTCCTCAGATGCATCACATTCACATCACATTCACTAGTTTGGTTGGTCTAGGACCGAGATAAAAAACATTTTCTATCGTAATAATTTAGTGCTCCAAACAAGAACTAAAATGTATGCCAAAGAGCCAGCTAAGGACAGATAAACATCAAAGAAGTGCCTAACAGTCATTCAGTCTCAAAGTCGAAAAGGCAAGGCCAAATCGTGAGAATTCCCATCGGAACGGTTGCGAACTCCGGAATGAACAACATTCCGAAGAGAGACCAGGTGCCCGGGGAGAGTCAGCGTCTCCCGGGGAGAGTCAGAGTGACCGGGGAGAGTCAGTTGAGTTGTACCATCATGTAGATACCCTAGGAATAATGGCCTCCTATTTTAGCCAACCTGGTCACTCATGTGTAAAATCCAGCTTCCGTAAAATGCATTTAAGTAAGCATTCTCAGAGTAGTAAGCATTCACAGATGCATTTCCCACACAATTTTGTTTGTTCTTTGACTTGTAGTAAGCTGGAAATTGAGAAACCATCAAGCATGAAATCAGGGTCAGATGCAGCATCTGTACAATGCATTGCAGCAAGCATCCTCAGATGAATCATTTACTGTCCATGCAGCTCACTTCAGAAATCGGAAGTTTTGATTACTTTGTTGGTATATTTTCATATCAAAATTTATATAGGTTTTGTTACGGGTATTAGAGAGACAAATATGGACAATGGTCATATCCCAATGCATAGTACAAAATCGATAATTCAGGAAATCACAAACCGAAGGCATACGAAATCAGGATAAAGAAGAAACCAAAGCAAACAAACAAAAACCTCCACCTCATGAAAAGAAGCGAACTCCCAATTAGGAGTGAGACCAGGTGCCCAGGAAGAGTCAGCATCTCCTGCTTGCATGCAACGCCCGTCGCTTCAATTCGGCAGGAATATCGCATTCGGTTACTTCCATTACGGAAGATACAAGTATAGGCTGTGGTTGGATGGTTCAAATGGTCTAAGACAGAATATCATTCACCATTCTGGACAATGGGACATCATAGTGTATGACGAGATCCCCGTATCGACCGTAGAACTTCCTCAGTGACGATGTTAGTCGATCACAAACGTATCCCTGACTGAGAAGCTTATCTGAAAGACCCCTATCTCTCAGAACAAAATCTGTATATTTGCTACTTGCTCTGGCATAACGTATCAATTGGGATATTAATACGCCATAAGCAGGCGACGAAGGGATGTTGCTACTCAGAAAAGGGAAGTTTGTGATGCTGAAACTGAAGTCGTCCCGTTTGTCATAGAGTGAGGTGTTCATGTGACCATCGGTGTCATATGACAGCATTATGTCCAAATATAATACTGAATTATTTGTCTCTGTAGTTTCTTCGACTTCAAGCTCCGACGGATAGATCTGCTAAGTTTAATCCGCGAATTTTGGATTATTGATGGACAGCACATCGTCTATATATTTGTCAGTGAAGTTAAAGTCAGAAGCTTAGTATATCTCCCTTCAGAGACCAAACAGGGTGGCCACAGATTTTGATAAATGAAATTCCCTTAAATTTCCCTGATTTTCCTCGACTCCTACAAGATTTTCCCTGACTAAATGCACACTTGTATACTAGTCTATCTAACACTGTTTACGTTCAAATATATAATTAATGTTCCTTTACTGTACTTACTCATTTCTAGAAAATAGTTCTTAACTGAGCATTGAAAGTGTCCATTGGCGAGCGAAGCGAGCCAGAAAATTCTTCAGACAATAAACCAGCAATGAAATGTCTTCTTTTGTTCAAATGTAATTGTCAATTCCATCAGTTACTTGTTATTTTTTCGAACATTAACTGAGTAAAATTCCCTGATTTTCATGAAAGTTTCAAATTCCCTGTTTTTTTTTTTCCTCCAGGGAATTTATAGTCAACATTTTCCTTGTTTTCCCTGTTTTCCAGAGTCCGTTGCCACCCTGCTAAAGATTGAATGAATTCAGCTTCGCACGAGAAAAATGTCGGCAAGAAGTGGGGTACAATTGATCCCCATTGGAATTCCGACAATTTGTTTGAAGACCTTTCCTCCAAACACCACAAAAATGTTGTCGATCAGAAAGTTTAACATCTGAATAATTCAGTTTCAGTGTACTTATTTTCAAATCGGACTTTTCTTTTACAAAGTAGGTTTCGTCAAAGTTAACAACAATAAATTGTGTTTGGGATTGCCATTCTTGCTTGTAAACGCATTACTTATAATTTTTGCGCATCTATCTTTCAATTTAGAATGTGGGATTGTAGTTTTAGGTATGCAGTATAAGTACTAGTATGGTAAATCTAAATCTAAATTGTTTGTGTCAAAGCCAAAGGAAGCGAGAGCTGATTTGTGGTTATCTATCATTTCAGAGGCAGATAAGTTTATTGGGGTGTAAGTGGGATTTCCAGGTGTCGAATTAAACCCAACTCTTTAACAATGCTGTTGAAATAGTGCTTTTTGCAAGTAAATGTGTATAATTATTTGAGGCTTTGTTTGTTGGCATAATATAATGCATGAAGTTCTTGTAGGTAGGTAATCAGTAAGCTGGAAATTGAGAATAGAATTTTACTTGGTTACTCAACCATGAAATAGGGGTCAGGTGCAGCATCTAGCTGTACCATGCATTGCAGCAAGCTTCCTCACATGAATCATTTACTGTCTACGCGACTAACTTCAGAAATCAGAAAACTAAAGTTTTGATTACTTTGTTGGCATATTTTCATATTTAAATCTATATAGGTGGATTATATAGATAATAAGCGTCTTAATTTGTTTTGTTACGGGTATGCAACACACAGCAATGTGATGCATACCCATAACAAAACACAAATTATTCCATATATATGCACTATAGTTTTCTATTTCATTCTTGTTTTCTGAAATCCATTTTCTAGGTAAAAGGGTGTCGTTAAAATTCATGTTACTGCAGCTTCAGTTTGCAGGTTAGAACAGCTGTCACGCCACATTTCTTTAGATCGTATGCATTGTGAAGTCATGAGCGTTAACATACAAATTGCATCACGTTGCTTTCAATAGTAACATCTCAGGGGATTACATTGGTTGATCATACACAAGATCTTGAACTTTCGTAACTAGCAGTGCAAGTGAATTGTACATAGTACCAATACTACAATCACAGTCAAGGAAAATCGTTTTAGATGGGGAGTTCTCCGTCAATTTCAGCTTGATGTCACGGATGTTCTCCATAGACTCAATATAAGATTTATCCATCCATGTACATTTCAATCAGAAAAATTGCCAACAAAGTAGACAAAACTTCAATTTTATGATTTCTGAAGTGAGCTGTGCAGAAGACAGTGGTCCCCTATATACTTCAATACAACAAACATGATGACTTCCAACTTTTCAAATTTAAATTACATTTGCCTTTCCTGAGAAGCAACATTTCCTTCCTTACCTTCTTTTTTATTAACATTCATTGTCAATATGGAGAAGAAATAAAACTTGAATCTGATTTGTTCATTTATTTCATAACTTCAGTTATAAATGTGTATAAAAATATTTCTGATATACTCATATAACAAATAACTGAAAGCTCAGATCTTGCCATATGAAAGAGGGACAGAGTAGAAATAAATATAATAGAATATAGAGAATGATAAAAATCATTGTTCAAAGCAAGAAGCAAGATTTAAATAAGTATACTATAAAACAAGCAAGCATTGATCATTCAGTGTGATTGTATCAACTATTCAAAAATCGAATTTCACAGCATTTTTTAGATCTAAGTTCAATGTAGCTCTACACGATTTATATATTCAAGTGCTGCTAGAGTGGAATGACCAAATGCGTATTTCATCAGTTTAGATTGATCACAAAGGGTAGTAGGACACCGTTTTGAATGATTCCATATGAATGACAAATCAAATGCAATGCGCAATCATTCTAACTTTGAATAATTTTGAAATCAAACGTCTTAATAATGGTAAGAAGGCACAAATCAGAAATCCTCTATATAATTACATGTACTTGTTCTCACTACATCTAAATTTCGAAAATGACTTTTAATTCATATCGAAAACATGATTGACCCTTTCACAGCCTAGAAATACCCTTAGCACCAATAAGATCAACAATGATACATTCCAGACAAAACATCATGGGAACTGTGCTAAACATTTTCTCTCTAAGATTGGTTAATGAAATGTAGTTTAGTTACATAATTAAACCGTAAACTAGTCCAAAATGTGCCCAGCTAGGAAACTAAGACTTTACAATGATATTGAAAACACATAAATTTTAGTTACTTCTACATTTCACCTTAATAACTAATAATCTACTTTACCAGACGACTCTCCTTAATTGTTAATAGACTCTGAATTAGTGAAATATATTCTAAGAGCAAAAATCAAAGTTATAACAAAAACATGAGAAATGGAAAGACATCATACCATCTAAAGTACATATTAGTATAAAGATCTGATAATTGGTATTTGTCCATTGTGACCTTCAAAATTGAACTTTGACCTTGGAAATGTATTTCATCACAGGGACTATATTATAATAAAGTTTCAAAAGATTCCACACAAACTTTCATGGCAACAGTCTCTTCAAAACTTTTTTTTTTCATGAAATAATGAAAACAACAAAATTCATTGGTACTGAATCACAGACTAAAGATGTCATGTAAGCTTAAGGTAAATGGATTGTAATTAAATGGATAAGAAACGTTAAGTATTAACAAATACCTTCTTCTACCTAATATTAATATTGTACAAAATGTACCTACTGAAGAAGAAATTAATGCTACAATATAAATTAGAAAAAATCATTTTATAACAATCAACATTCAAAACTTAACAGAATGCAAATCCATATTGAGACAAACTTGCAATTAAAGATTTGGTACATCATATAACTGTATATTTCTCATTCTCTACCACCGCTTTCTTTGATGACATGAATAATATTGATAGTTCAGTACGATACATCAAAGGATATGTTTCAAAATTGACAAAAAAAAATCAAAAATGGAAAAATGTTTTCAACACTGCAGCATCATATTTTAGAAGATTTCTCAAAACTCTAACTGTACAGTTATCAACCAACAGCATAATGTATGCAGCTTTGAAATCACAGTCTTATTTTCCTCCCAGAAAGAAATTGAGAAGTTTTTTTTCATTATCTCCCTTATATATCTATAGTTTGCCAGATCACCAAATGTCAAGCATTACTCCCACTCATTGAATTTAACGTTATGACATCTTTTAATGGCCTATCAGACCAATGATTTGCAATCATAAGGCATGGTTTTCAAAGGATTTTGCAAACCCTCAGTTCCATTCAACCAATTTTGAATTAATTCTAAAAATAGGAGAGAACCAGAACAGCAATAATAGCCTGAAACAAACAATCTTGCTGTATACAGCATTAACTTTCTTCTCTCTCTTCAAAAGTCATAACCAATTCAACAACAAAATTTCCCAACTGTCAAGAGGGAATAACAACATTCTCATTCAAATTGACCCTTCCGATTGCAGGAAAATAATGCAAAATTTCGTGACGTCACAATGCTTTTACCTCAGACAAACAAGATTCGAACCTCAGTCAAACATCGAAATTGCATTGTGACGTCATGGAATTTCTCAAATATTTCCCGCGTTCGGAAGGGTCAATTATGGACTACTTTGGAATGTGATAACTACAATGTAAAACAAGATAATTATACTACAATGTTTTTTGATGATGAAGAACACTACTCAGCTAGTCTACCTCAATGATAATTTTTTTAGACATACACCAGTAGCCCATCATGCAAAAAATGAAGAAAAAAAATGCTTAAAGAAGTGTAACTTAAAAACATTAACTATCCCTTATTAAAGTTTAAAATTTAAGAATACATGCACAAATGAAATACCCTCACTGCCAAAGTTGTGTTCTAGTTACTCATATAAATGAGATAATTTATGTTAAGAAAAGCATAATATTTTTTAAGAAATCATGAAAGATTTTTTGTAATAAAATAATTTGACAAACAGAAATTAGAAAATTTGATAAAAAGAAAATTGACAAATAAAGATTTGAAAATAGTAACTTAAAGTCTATAAGAATTCACATCTGAAGATGAATGTTTGGACCCTTAGCTCAGACATTCCATCAAATGGCATCTTATTAAAAGTACATATCCTTAAAAAAGGTGCATGGGAACTTTTGCTGAACATGTCAAGAATAACCACTATAAAGACAGTAGATTTGAACATAACTGAGTTACAGCATCAGAACCCATGTGATGTTGAAAAAATATAAAGAAATCATGATTCCTTTACAGCTCCTAAATTTCAATACAGGATCCCATAATAATCATTGAATGTTCATTTTCCAACACTTCTCAATAAACATGACTCTCTATTCCGAATTCATATCAATTACAAGTATGTTCCTCTCAGTATACCAACAATCATAAATCTTATATTGTATACTATCACATTTGACTTATTACTGGCTCTCTCTTCAGATCATCTATGATTTTATTGCACTTTTGAGCAAAAAAGAAAAAAAGTCAAAATCATGATTTGCTCAATGGTAACACTTATAATAAATACAGTAAGCCCTGGAAATTTGACTTATGTTTTTTTTCTCATAAAAAATCACAAGCAATAATCACATGTTGAAAATGCAAAATGCTAAAACAAAGTCTTATCATATCTTTTCTACATAATTCGCTGGGAATAACCCTTGTTTCCCTCTGAGTTTTCCTGTCCACCAACCAGCAGGATCTGAAATACAGAAATACACAAAAGTATTATTCATTGACCGATCAAAAAACAGAAATATGCACATGATCAATCAAGAAACAGGATTACACAAAAGTAATTGTCATGAGCCAATCAAGATACAAAATTATACAAAAGTATCAGTCATCGACCAATCAAGATACAGAATTAAATGAAAGCATAAGACATCGACCAATCAAAATGACTTCTCTACATGAGCTTTTAAACAGGATATTTCTCGCCTGCTGTGAATGATTATGAACTTTATGCATAATTCGATGTGAAAACAATAGATATCAATAAAGACTCAATGTCCACAAATTTTCGGCCTCTCTGCCTTATTCAGTGCAAAACAAAAAAAATATAGGACATTTTCTGCAGCTTGGTAATGTTCTAGCAACAAAAACTCAAACACTCTCTACATGGTGTCTCTATATGGTGGGGAAAATTATGGATCTCACCTTCTTTCACAATATCAATAGTATCACCTTCGTTGAAGGAAAGCTCATCCGTATCTTGAGCATCATAGGCGTAAAGGCACCTACACTGGGGAAGGGAAGGTTTAGGTTTAGGGTTGGCAGGAGGCTTAGGTCGACCTGCTCCTGGGGGAGGACGGTTAGTGCTGGAGCGTTTCCTCTGCAAATTCCTTTGGACACTGAAAAATAATAGAAAAATATTACCAAATTATAGACCATAGACCTTGAAATTATGTTTGATAATCGCTACATGCCATAATATTGCTTCCCTTTTAATTTTGTTATTTCTACATGAGCACTTCACATTGCATGGATAACACATATATTCCTATAAAGCTCCAGGTATATATATGTATAATGTTAGTATTTATCATAAACTTAGGCTCCACTGCACCAGCAACTCATGAAAGTTGATTACATGTCAAAATGAACTACATGTATTCTACAAAATTACTGGCGCTCAATGCCTGCATTCTCTCAAAAATTCAATAAATATCTAGCTTGGTATTATCTAGTAATCAATTAACTTCCCAAATTAATAAAGGGTGCATATAAAAGGGATGGGGCCATGAAACCCCTACATTGGCCCTGCAGTTTTCCTTAAAATTAAACTTAGTGAAAATTACTTGATGTATTGCATAAACATTAATATATGTTTCCGGCTTTTAATGAAAGGAACAAACTCTGTAGGAAGTCCTGTGAAATCATCAAGTTACGTCATTTCTACGTTATTGACAAAACATAGTCAAAAATACTCAAAAACATGTCTTTACTGGAAAATTTTGATGCAACCACATGCGTCAAGAGACATAAAATTCTTCTGACAAGAAGATACTCATGATTATCTTTCTTTTGTAATTTTTGTCATGTTTATCGATGCATGTGACCATTAATGCTAATTTAAATGTTTTTAGTGTTTTGCTTCAATTTCTCAAAAAGTTGCTGATTTGGGGTGGTTTTTTAGCGCTAAAAGCTACTGATGAATGAATTGTTTACAAAATCTCAACTCATGATTTAGTTCAGAACTTTACAAAGTATCAAATCACAAATAAATATTCAATGAATTCCAATGTTAGAAAATAGGGCCGATTTAGAGGTTTCATGGCCCTATCCCTTTACATAATACCTTTAGAGTAGTACATATACATTTAACAATAAATTATAAAAAAGCTTATGAATTTGCAATCCTACATGTTAAATGTTGCATTATTCTTCAAATTAAAGGTAACATGTAACTCTCTTGTAAATGACTAGCATGATACCTGCAAGGTATATCTCGTTAAAAAGCATACGTAACTATTAATTGTTTCATATATCTACATAGTACATGTATCTTGAAAATGTATATGTATACCTTACAACAAATGCAACTACAATGTATTAATTCAAACAACAATGCACAACAAAGCTGATTTTTTTAAACATGCAAACATTCAAAACAAAATTGTGTTAAGACGCATGACCAATGTCTAAATTCATCATAATTCTGTCAATGTATCTTCAGATAAGTGAAAAAGTTTTATTATATAGTCTGTTTATATTCCCACACTCATTGGCTGAGAACTGTCACGTGACGAGTCATTGTCTCATCATATTGACCTGTGAGGGGCGATTTCATTAAATATCACTACCGCGAAAACTCTTGCTTCCGTTTTACCATGAAATATCGAAAACGCGCGAAATTTATATCTGTGACGTCATTAACGTCATTTCGTAAACAGCAGCAAGGACCCTGAAGCTGAGCTCAAATTCTTGAATTGTGAGCCTATCTACGGATTTTGACGCTAAAATATTCAGAATTTCTTCAATCGACTTATTGAATGAATTCCATTACGTTCAGGATAATTCAGCGACAGAAAATGCTGATATTAACACGTCTTGAAACATTTTCAAAGAAAAGTCGATGTCAGCCATTTCGAAAAGGTACCTTTATAAATACTGATTGTCCACTATATAATTAAACAATTGTGGACTTTTCACTCGGTGAATATGGTGTGATATTTTCTGAATTTGAAAATATTGACCTCGGCTGTCGCCTCGGTCAATATTTTCAAATTCAGAAAATATCACACCATATTCACCTCGTAAAAAGTCCACAATTGTATAATATTTGTTTATTTTCTGCATAATAATATGAATGTGTGTTATATTTCATGCAATATTTGATCAATGTGCTCTCTGTCAGACGAAAGTGCATTTGAAAAGGTTAAAGTAACATTATCATTGTGCATGGAATTAGATTATGAAACACACAACCTTATTATCACTAGTTTTTTTTGTTTTTTTTTAATTATTTTTAGCTTCTGTTTGTCTTTGAAAATATCAAACCAACATATTTAAATTCATACACTGAACACAAGGTCCAAGTGGTCTTATATCTCTAAACTGATGACAATGTACAAATCATAGAACAATTTCAGTCTTTAAAAAGTTCTTCAGATATTCACTGTGCCCATCGTGTGAACTGATCTTTACATACATGTATTAAGACAAAAAAAAAATCTGTTTTGCTCGAAAAATGAGAAAATGTTTATAGAAATAACAAAGACGAACAACTTGCTACAACTAAAGCTGACTTGAGCTGTTAGTTCAGGTCAGCTAATCATTAAATACTACTATTCAATGAAATACATTTGTGTTTGACAACATGAAGCAGAACTTTTAAATAGCCATTCTCTGTAGGGACCAAAATCGTTCGGCACGGCATGTCATGGATTTTGATGATTTTCGGTATAATGGGTATATATTAAGTACTGACCATGAAAATAACACTTTTCAGCCAATGTGACCTCTGGTTGCCATGGTAACGACGTCATTCTATTTATAGCACATTTGGGACCATGAAATAAGCCAGCTCTGGAGACTTCGTTGCCATGGATACCACTGTAACAGCTTGTTCATCTTTATATAATCAATTCTTCCTTACTTCCATTATTACTTAGTACACATAGATATGTGATATTTATTACAGGAAGCTCATTGTATTAAGCCAAAATAAGTCAAAATGAAGCGAAAAATAGAGGTGAAAATAAGGGCCAATTTAGTGTGTTTTTGACCATTTTCAATCTTAAATATCACAAAAGGCACCAATAGGAGACTAGTGATTTTCATCAATGGAAATGTATGTTTATTGACAAATAAAATGAACAAAAAATTGGAGTGGGTATTTAAGAGTTTTACCCAAATTCTGTCGTCAAAGACCGTTGCCATGGCAACATTAGACCTTTTTGCTTGTTACATATCATCTTTGAAATTGATTTTATGCCTCTTTAGAGTAACATAAGATTGTCAAAATGTATGTATGTATAGATATGACTTAAATCTTTTACATAAGAACAATTAAAATGTTCAAGGTCATTGGCTTTATGTTCAAGTTCATTTATACTTTGAGCTCAAATTTTGCATAAAATATTGATTTTTTAATATTTTTGTTACCGATTTTAGTGATTTATTTATTTAAATATTTTCATAGGTCATATATATTATGAAAGCACATGAACACAAAAAAGACAAATCTTAGAATTTATTGAATTGTAGCAATTCAATAGGAAAATATTTTTCCATCAAAAAACAAGAAAAATACAGATTTCGTCCCTTTTTTATCAAAAAACTCACCGAGAATTTAGATATACGAAGATGTGAAGAAACGTAATCAATAGTTCTAAGAAATAAGTGATACATTTATCATTTTATGGCAAATAACTGTTAAGTTCAATATTTCAAGGTTTCTAAAATATTGACACCTCCATTTTATGAAAAATAAGGATTTTTCGTCAAATCTGGTCACTTAAAGTTTTATGACCTTGAAAATTAAGTGGGTGACCTTGAAATATTTTCAAGGTCATTCTTATATCAAAACGCCTCTGATAGATGTATACATGAACTTCTGTTCCAATACCATGCGTAGATAGTTTGATAGAGGTTGTGTTTAAATTCATCGTATTGAAACCTTTCAGCCGATTGTTGCCATAGCAACTAAATTTGATGCTGCTTTGCATAAAAAAGGACAAATTAGCCCAATTAATTTTTTATATTCATGTAGAGTTTAAAGATGATACTATTTGGATAACTAGAATTTGGACTTCAAAAATTGGTGCTTTTATGAAATTTTCAGCCTTGTAAAACAGTAAAAACATGCAAAAAAGGGTCTTTGAGTGCCCAAAACAAAGCCTTTTGATACCCTGTTTTGGCCCAATTTTTCATCTTGTATACATAAGGCATCCGAGATGAATGTAAAAAACTTTACAAATATGCATAATAATGTGGATTAAAAGAAAATAATCAAAGCAATTTAAGATTTAAAATGTACCTGTTTCCATGGTAACAAGGCCTACAAATATGCCTTGTCCTATAGATTTTCCCTATTATTGAAACTTCAGACACGGTTACCATGGCAACGACAACCTTTTTGAAAAAACGGGGGTTGATTTACATACTAGTACTTCATATTGAACTTCCATACCAAAAATCTCAAAAATCCATGACATGCCGTGCCAAAATGTTTTGAAATTCTTTGGTTCTTACAGAGAATTGCTGTTAAAAACTTACACAAGAACACTTTTTGCAAAATGTAGCGAACAACAGTTATTGTACATGTAAGTGCTGACTTAAGAGCTGTATGTCAACATGATCAAATACATTCAGATCAAACTTTTCCAAAAAGATCTAAAGCGGGGCCAATTAAGGTATTTTTAAAGATTAAGAAAATGGTTAGGCTACCATCCTTTTGATTGCACACAAACAGTGTCTAAAAATGTGATGAAAAGTGTTAAAGAAGGAGAGGCAAAGCAATGTCATAATGAGAAAAGAGCAATGTCTTTATAACTATGTTTATTTCTGCTGCATGTTGTCACTTAAGAAGAAAAAGTCACAAATGATAGATTTCTAACGCAAGCATGATGCCACATGACAGCCACAATTATACCCACTTACTCGTCGTTCATTCTCTCTTGGTCTATTCTGCGTAATTTTCTGGTGAGGAGAAACAGTTTAGGATGGCAATTTAATATTAATTCATCATTAACAAAGGATAGGAGAGGAGGATGTACTACCTTACACCGAGAGCTCTAGTCTTGTTACACCGAAGTAAGCTACTTCTATATGCATATTACTGTATAAGTGTCTAATGATGGTACTTTGTAATAACATTACATGTGTATGAAAACGAATGGTGAGGATAAATTAAGCAGTTATGAATACACAGGACAGGTAAACTGAGTGAAGAACAAGACTATACCTGTTTAATTATATGTTATGAATTTATCATTCAAGAAGATATTAATTTTTTTTTGCAACGGTGAATTATGAATTACTTGCAAGAAACTTTATGACAATAAATAAATTGCAGTTTACAAGTTAGAAATTTAGATTTAAAACCTTTTACTTTAATATTGAAGGGCATAAATCTGCACATAAATAAGCCATTATGATAGAAGTTCTATTCGGTCAGAGTTACTTCCCATTTGTGCAGGTATCTGACATCAACGCATTGTGACGTCATCAAAATCTATGGAAACCAGCATGAAATTCATGGAAACAGGGTTACATATATGACATTTTCAAAGGAATTTAATGACGTCACAATGCTTTTACGTCAGATACCTGCACAAATTGAACTGAAGACTATACAATCGAAAAGACGGAATTTAATCTGGGCATGTTTTCAGGTGTAAAAGATACATCCAAGAAACAATATTATCAACTCAATCATCCTTAAAATGTCTTGAAAAAGCTCAATTTACATGTACAGACAAGTTTACAGTCAAGATATTAAATAATTCAACTTTGGTGGATCCCGGTAATCTATTTCAACACAAGTTGACCATGTTGACAAAGATCTTTAACGCTACAGTAAAAGAATTTTGAAATTGGGTATTTAGATAGACTTTGAATACAAATACCTAGATTCAGAAGGGAAAAAGAAGATAAATCATAATAATTTACAATAACAATAAAATGCAATAATCATTACTTCAGATTAAAAAATATGTACATTAATAAAATTCAAATGCAAAAAATAAATTATCTGATGAATAGTATAGTAAAGATGAGATATGTTTACATACATGTAAACTGACATTTAGTATGCAGTGCATATAGGATAAGCCTATATCTATCAGGTATGCCTAAATATAACTCTGCACATTAGTAGAATAGAATTAATGAAAGAAAGCACAAGGCCATACCCTGAGTATCCTGCATCAGGTGTTTCCATGAAGTCATTATTGTTATTAATGTTTTTCCCTTTGTTAACCTTTTTCAAGTTCTGTAAAGCATTTGTTGTTGGTAGGGCGGGGGCTCTGTCTGAACCACGCCTAGACCGCCGCTTCACTGTAAAATATACATATAATTAAATATGTACATATAGTCTTCTTATGAAACTGCTACTTTTGTTTCCTTTTTTTTTAATTATTTGTGTAATTACATGCACTTGTGTATATATAGGAGAGGCATATTTCAATGATTTTAGCATTTATTTTTTATGATAAACTCCTTGTTTTATACTGTTAATACATGTGGCTTAACAAATAATTAAAGAAGTCTTAAGTCTGATTTTACAACAATTCTTTGTATATTGCTTACTACTAGACTTCTGTTGATCTTGTCCTGGTACATCTGGAGGGGCAAAGTTAGGTGGAGGTCTGGTGGGGGCAGGACGGGATGGGGGCCCTCTCATAGAACGTCTGTGCTGCATGCTACCATTACCCATCTGTACTGTTTTCTTACCCGGTCCTAATGAAAAATGTAAAATCATTAAATATCAACTTACTACATTAATTCAAAAACTATCATCATCTCCCTCAATCAATGGATTGCTGGAAACAAAGCGCTAAATTTCAAGACATAATAATTTTTTACCTCAGACAAAAAAAGCATCTACCTCCATCAAACATCAAAAATGCATTGTGATGTTATAATCATATATGCACTTCTTTCAAGTTCTTTTAATTTTCTTTTAATTTAAGCGTCATTTGTTCATTAAAAGCTTTCCAGACAGAAAGACAGTCTTACTTGAATCTTTGGGTAGCCCAGGTCCTATACTGACAATAAGTGTTTTGCCTGATGGTTTAAGTACAGCTACATCTGTTGGCTGCCCTAGTCTTTGGAACTTGAGAGTTCTGGTACCTCCACCACCCCATCCCTCCTTCTTCACTGGGAACTCTAACCTGAGATAAGGTAAGAAATGCTTTATAAATCTGAAACACAGCTTTAAAAACTTGCATGTATAACACACCTGTGTAATATTATATATTTGTTTTCCTTCTTCTCTACAGAAGAAACTTCAGCTGAGCCAAGCAAAAAAACCCCCTTATTTTCACGTTTCACGTTAAAGTTGAAAAATTAACGTTACAATACAAATGCCATGCAAGTAGGAATCCCTCCTACTACAGTAAAATAAGTTCTATTCTATGGATAATTTTGTTCACCCATGCTTTATTATCTCAATCATGTAATCTACTGATGACAATGGACACATTATTACTGATGCTACTTTACAGTAGATGGGTTATGAAAAGGCACGCAACTTACGTGTCATTGAATATAATAGACAGCTCCCTGCTGGTTTTCTCCTTATACTTTTTGGACAAGGTCATTAAGAACTCGGTCTTAAATACAGACTCCAGTAAACTGCTGTAGTCATTGTTTATATGAATGATAAACAAATCATCTTGAAGAGTACTGAAATGAAATTATAGTATGGTTGAGCAGACGAAATCTTCATTTTCATCATTTGAAGCTGATGTAATAAAACTCAAAACTACATGTATCTATTAGAATACAGTGCAAAATCAGAGTTTAATATACATTTATAACATTATGAATTTGTAAAGAGCTTGGTTTATTTGCTAAAAAAAAAAAAAGATAAAACAATGTATTTAAAGATAAATTAGCAAAGTTGACCTTTGAAAAATCCAAAAATTAACGAAGCCAAAAAATGTTTCAATATACAATTGTACCTTAAAGCTACTTGTTTGATCTCTTCTAGCGGAATGTCTCTCTTTACTACCTCCACTACTTTCCCTTTGTCTGGACCCTTCTTTATCTACAAAGAACAATAACAAGATCAATCTTACTTAATATTAATGATCTTCCTGAATTAGTTACTTTAAAGTGAATACAGCCTTCACTCGACCAAAATTAATCAAAGATGGTTAATGAAAGGAAAAATACAATTGTTACTTTGCCAGAATATAATCATGTAAATACTCTGAAATATCTTTTACAAGGTACAAGATCAAATTTCACATGGAATGTTATCTCTTTGAATCAATTTTACATCAGGTGAAAGTTTCTGACTGATGGAGAAACAGGCAATATGACAAATTTGGTGACTGCACTACGGCAAAGACGTGAGAAAATATTTCTGAGAGAGTAGAAACATCAGATGGTATAGACTCACCACTTCCCTTCCTATAAGTATCATCTTCTTCCCGGTTAATACAAGGTCTCTTTTGGCTATCTATTTAATATGAAATGCAATTTCAGAACTCATGTTTATCTAGCTTCACTTTAAAATTTATATGTACTTACTATGCAATATTATAGTCTTAAATACAGAATCATAAGATTTTGGGAAGATGAAGCATTTCAGTCAATTTATGATTAACAAGATTAGAATCTTTTCGAACAAAGTGCGGTACTAAATTCTTGCCTTAAATCTTCTATCAAACTTGTAAACTATGTGTATATCAGGAAATTCTATTCGTTTTTTTTTTTCGATCAAAATATGATTAACAAATTTAGAATACTTTCAAACTAAGTGCAAAATTGACCCTTCCGACTGCGAGAAAAAAATGCAAAATTTTGTGATGTCGCAATGCTTTTACCTCGGACAAACAAGCTTCGAACCTCGGTCAAACATCAAAATTTCATTGTGACGTCATGGAATTTCTCAAATTTTTCCCGCGTCCGGAAGGAAAATTTCTACCTTAAATCTCCTATCAAACTTGAGGACTGTATCAGCAAACTCTATCCTTTCACGTTTGCCGACTAGAGCCCTGATAGCAGGATGGTCTTCTAGACCTAGATAATCTCCGACAAAGTTTCTGTTCAAACTGTGACGCCTACGTTCCTTCTTGTTCAGCAGTATATCCGAAGCTGGAAAAATAAAAGTATCTTTAAGTTTTATCAATTTTCTTTCCTGAGAATTATTTCAATTACCTTGGCCAAAATTGGAGAAACTGGAGACAGAAACTTGAAAGATCAAACTGAATTGAAAATTTCTTGACTTTGACAATCCTTCTATATGTTAGTGGCAATACATGTAAATGTAATCAGGGATTCCATGTAATTCCTGATATTTAGGGATATCATGTAATCCCTGTATTGATTAATCACTACATGGAATTCCTGAATTTGCCAGGTATTTCATGTAATTGACCCTTCCGATTGAGGGAAAATAATGCAAAATTTCGTGACGTCACAATGCTTTTACCTCGAACAAACAAGCTTCGTACCTCGGTCAAACATCGAAATTGCTTTGTGACGTCATGGAATTTCTCAAAATTTTCCCGCGTTCGGAAGGGTCAATTCCCGAATCTTTCAAGAATTTTTTAATTAAAAGCTTCTTTGCTCTTTTGATGCTGAATATACTCTTTCTCAAGTAAAAAGGAATGTTTATGCTAAATATAAATGTAAGTGAAAATATTCGAACAAGAATAGTTAATTTCTATCAAAACAGGGCTCAAATTTTAAAATCCATACATTATTATCTATTTAAAAAGGACATAAAAGTGAACTCTACTCAAGATTAAATTATATGAATGCCAGTTACCTTCTTCCCTGAGTTTATAGTACATCTTCCTCGCATGGTACTTTCTGTAAGCCTTCTGTATCACTCTGGCAAATGCATCAAATTTTCTTTCTCTCATTTCTTCCAACAGAAACAGCTGAAAATGAAAATACAAATAAACAAATTAACTGATAATCACTACTCAGGTGAAAAAGTAGTTATCTCCAATTTTTAAAGCATTTTTTGCTCTTCAAAACTTCAAAATGATATTTGGACAGTAAATTAAAACAAGAACACTTCACTTATACTTCCACAATCTGATCACTGATACTCATTCTATAGCTAGTATAAAACTCTCTTAAAAGAGGTCCGAGAAGCAATTATCACCATATGGTATAATTCTTTTCTAAAGTCCATAATATTTCAATAAGAATTATACCATCAGATAACCCTATTCTTTTGTGATTAAAATGATTTTAAAAAAGTTTAAAATTACTTCAATGATATAGACAGAAGACGGCAAGGTGCACCACTCTCTCCCTTGTGGAGCTAAGAGAATGACCCCCAATTTTAATGGATTAATTTTAAATTTCATAAACAGTTTGTTGAACATAAGTATAAATGCTGAAAGAATCAAATCCATGTCATTTGTAGAACAAAAGATATGGTTAAACAGCGATAAGTTCTGCTTGGTGATAACTACTCCCTGACAAGTATTACGCATATGACAGGCAATCCAGACATAGAAAGCTATATCCAACACAAGGAACTGTATTCTTGCTTTTTTGTTACTTTTCTCACATTTATATAATTATATATGTTCATATACATGTATAAAAAGTATGAACATTCTTTAAATGTAGGCACAAGGTAAAACTTACAGATTCAGGGTTTTTGACAAAGACTTTGGTTTTTCCCAGCTGCCATTGATCATTGTCCATGTGAACGTAATCCATGAGATGTCTAATACCCTGTTTTGGATCCCCTCTCCACTGTGGCCATGTCTCAGGAGTCAATATGGCATATCTACAAGTCCAGAAGCATATACATGTACATTTAAATACAATTTTTGTACACAAAATTCAAAACTTCAAAGGTTTTTCTCATCAATTTATGATCTATTAAAGCTGTCCATGCACATTTTGATAAATCTTTTGATACCATATATCGGATAATTTTGGTGCGATGGAAATTCTGGCTTTGTTGGCAGATACAATGAAAATGCCAAATTTTAAAGCGCCAAAATTTTCATTCGAGTCGGGATTTATTTAGCTAGAGATCCGCCGCGGTATCTATTGCCTACTGACTTCGATTGAGTACTATATTCACCCAAGCTGACCATATCGTAATTACATGTATCATTGTTTACCTACCTTGGATATAAATAACATCAACCCCTGTTTTAATCCAATTATATGTATCTAATTATCAATAAGTACTGAGGTACTGAGACTTCCCCAGACAATTTCTACATAAGCTCACTTTGGAAAAGATTAAGACAGATTACACACAGGTTCCATGTATTAAGGAGTAGATAGGTGTAGTTCTTTGGACTACTGGACCTTCAGACTTGTAGCTTGTTGAACAGGTGGACTGTTGCTGTATATAGACGAACATATTGCCTTCCCCTCCCATTGAATTCCAAAACGTTACCTATATGCACGGTTACTACATTATTAAAACAGTGTCTTATTGAAATGTTTAAAACAATGGTCACAACCTGCAGTACGTGCACGCAAGTGCTGTCTACATGCAAAAACCTTGGCATACCTAGGGTATCTGTGCGTTGTCAGTACGGGAACACACAGACAGGACATAGTAGTTTTAGTGCATACAGAACGTACATACAGAATGCACATACTTTTCTGCACTACATATGATGCATGTAACCATCAATATAACCGTGAGTCCGACGTGCGTGACACACTCCTTCCGTACTCTTGCCACTTCCTTCCTTGCGTCTTTAGAAAAACCAAGCGCACGTAGCTTCCATAAATGCATGTCCTAAAAGCACGCACGGCGGGTTGTGACCAGGGCTTTTAAAAACGATAAAGTGCCAAAACATGTTAACATGAAGTTTCTGGTCATTTTATGTTTGTTAATGCGGTCATATAACATTGATTTTAAGATACAGCTATGGACTTGACCATTTTAATTTTGGCAGATGTTTGCTGATTTTCAAAGCCCAAAAATTTCCAATGCCCAATTTGGACCAAATTCACCCAAATTTTCCCTGTGCCAAAATTACCCGATATACATGTATGGTAATTGATTAAATTTGTCGGAGCTCAACCCTGAACTTTGACCTTGAAAACTCCAATGCTATAGGCATGGTCCCTGAATGGTTCTTTACTATTATATGAATCCTTAATCTTTTATACTACGACAGAATTCACCAATCTTTTTTATATTAGATCCACAATTTTCATGCTGGACACGCATAAATGATGACAACGTTCAAACCCATGTAAGTTTAAACCATGATCGTACCTCCTCAAGAACTTTTCAAATTCTCTTCTGAATGCAAACCCAGCTCTCCTCACTCTGATATTTTCTTTCAGTCCAAGATATTCAACTTGATGCTTGACTCTGTAAACAGAAGCAAAGGTCAAGGGTCTTTTATATTAAAAATCTGTTTGTATCAAAGAATAAGAATTGTTTTGATTATTCTTGAAAATAGCACTGAATCATTGTTAAGATATGATTTTAAATGAAAATGCCATTTGTCCGAGGTTTGTTGAAGTATCAATTAGCATGTTTTATCATTTATGAACAAGTAAGTTATAGCATGAACAAGCTAAATGATCCAATCTATATGGAAGCACAATTGACTTTTCAGTCTCTGGTTCTATTTGGAAATTTTCTAAATTTATGATAGTGTAAACATATCATTACCTCTGGTCTTCGAAGTCTCTTGGTTTTTTGGTTTCATTTGGTTTGATGCATCTGATATAATGAGGGGTACACTTCATTAATGTACCCACCAGCTTGTTAGCCTGAGTCTGTAAACAAATGGAAATTATGCTGAGACTCTATCATTTTTAATCAAGCTGGTATTTTCAATATGCAGTGTTTAAACTTCATCTATGAATCTAGACCTGCTGGGGGAATTTAATCATTACATAATCAAATGATATGCAATGTTTGCATGATGTAAGCAAGAAGAATCCCTCAATTGTTGATTCAAACATAAATTGTCATAAGTACAAAATGAGAATCTAAGAATATTGCATCATCTTTGTCATGTGCAAATCTGACATTTGCCCTTGACCCTCTGACCTCAGGTAAACACCGCTAACCTTGATTTTACTGGAAGCAGTGGAAGGTCTGCCTTTAGATTGTTTGTTTACACTCTCTGGGAAAAGTCTTACAAGAAAGTCACTGAAATAGAAAACAAAAGTTCTATCATTCTTATGTTCAATTTCCTCTAATTTCAATGCAAGTAGAACAATTAGTAGTCATACATACGAGGGCTGATTGATATGTTGTGAGCCTCGGTTTTCTGGGTTGCAGAAGGTATTCTGCTGATAGATTATCTCAGAAAAGGACAAACAATCAATGGCACACACTATGCTTCACTTCTGACACAATTACAGGAGAATATAAAACTTTTAAGCGCCGTGGAAAGCTCACTAGTTAAAGCTGTAATGTTCCATCAGGACAATGCTCCTGTTCACAAGTCTGTCACTGCCATTCATGATTGTGGCTTTAATTTGATTGAGCATCCCCCTTATTTCACCTGATATTGCTCCATCAGACTTTCATCTATTCCCAAAACTGAGTACAGCTATTTCTGGCACCCACTTTCAGTCCGATGATGACATCATACTTGCAGTGGATGTCTTTCTGACCAGATAAGGAGTTCTTTAAAAGTGGTATTGAGGCCCTTAAACACCGGTGGCAAAAGTGTATAGATACTGAAGGGGATAATGTAGAAAAATAATGCAAAATGTCTTATAAAATTCAAATCCTTAAATATGAGGCAAATAACATATCAATCAGCCCTCGTATAACCTCTTTGAATTTTGACAGTCTGAGAGATAATGTTTTAATAAGAAAGGATATGTATATAAAGATATAAATGTACATCAATATATCAATAACTAAGTCACCACAACATACATGTAAATGTATTACAATTTCACTCATTAATCATAAATGATTTTTCTTTCATATACATGTACATGTACGTACTTGTAGCTTTCTATTGTACTTTGATATCATCAATATCTTACTTTTCACTTGACTGCATCAGTTCTATAAGGTCAGTAAACAACACATCTCTGTTCCTTTCGCAGAATCCTTCTGCATCATAGTTCACCTGTTATAAAAATGTAGAGTTTGTCTGTTACTTACAGATATATCATAATCATGTCTTACCTGTAATACACACACAGATTTTATCTGTTACTCACAGGTTATATCATAGTTTGACTGTAACATAACTATCACACTTTACTTGCATCATACATGTAATTCACATACAAGTACAAAAAGTATCAGAATTGTATTAGTTCACCTGTTATGCATGTATAACCATCAGTATCAGTTTTTTTTTGTAGATCTTTTACTTCTCAATATCAATTTAAATTGTATCATACATGTACATGTACTTATCATATCATATATATAACATGTTGCATTGAAAAAATAACAAACGCCGAATTAAAACTCAACCGGTTTCATTTGTATCATCAGGAGTTTTTGGTATTTATTGGTATATATTGCTTTATTTGTATCATCAGGAGTTTTTGGTATTTTTTGGTATTTATTGGTTTATGGTATCATCAGGAAAAACTCCTGATGATACCAATGAAACCAGTTGAGTTTTAATTCGGCGTTTGTTATTTTTTCAATATATTTTCAACTTGTGGCGAGACTTATTGACTGTTTAGGCCAAACAAAAAAAGTTGTTTGTTTCCTGTAACCCGACCGACCGTCAAAAATCGTGCCGACTCTGATTTTTTTTTTCACCATTTTCCCTACACTGCCTAAAAAGAACCAAAAATCCTTAAAACTAATGCAAGTCGTGCAACCCAGACTCGTCTTTGGAAGCCTCCCGTTCCCTTTATATTTTCTTTCAGACAAGCCATGATCATAATACGTACATAGCGCCTCTTGTTGTAAATCACTACAGTGAGTACATGTAGTTCACACCTGACCACCAGGTAGATTTAATCCGTTTCACATGAGTGACCAAGTGTTGAGAATTCGAAAGGATTAAAGTGGTTATCTTCTCACGTTACTTGTATAGTGCAGGGATCACCCTGGAATTTTCTCATGAGGGGCCCGCCCATGGCCCCTCATGAGAAAATGGAAGGGCCATTGGCCGGGGGTATGGGGGCCGCCTAACATCCCGACTTTATCCAGGTCTTGTAAATAAATAAAGAAAGAAAACTTGTTCAGCTGTTGCACTCATTACTGACCATGTGCCACCACGTACAAAATGTACGTGTGACAGACAATAATAATTATTAAATGCTGTCCACTTACAACAGTAATCCGATCTCAATTTGGAAGTCTCGGTATCTAACACTACATCTTCGGGATAATTCAAAATTATAAGACACTAAAACTTAATTCTGAACGCTGAAATTTGTGAATTTAGCACTAAGCAGCGGGTTGAATAGATCGACTTGACGCACGTTATGGGCAAAGCATGCGCCATTCTCGTAACAGGAGCGCCCAAATGGCCCACTTGTATTACTTTACTGCGCCATTTCCGAAAATTGTGCGCAAATGGCGCGATGGCGCGGCCCAGGGTGATCCCTGTAGTGTATTGTAACCTGGACATAACCGATGAAGAGCAGACGATTTTTTAAAAGTTTATAAAGATGGATTATTTTAGAAAGAAGGAAAATTGGATGTCATGCAATTTGTTCCGTGATTGGGAAGGCAAACTTGCTTAATGGGACTGGCCCCTTCATCAATAGGCCATTCTCATAAACAATGGGTAATCTTTCTTCACGAAAGGGCCATTCCAAAAAATGATCAATTTTCGAAAAGCTTTGCATATACGATGTATGTAAATCAGACGTTAGCAAGTTTTTTAAGGTGGCTCCCTACTCGAACCGTTATAGGTTTTTCCTTATATGCAGCAGTCTGCGTTTAACGTTTTACAATGGATGGTGAGGGACGAGCCAGCGCATTGAAAAACACAGACAGAAGATCTTAAATGCCAAAAGAAGCAAAAGATGGTGCAATTTATCAATGTCCACACTGATCATATAGTATAATTTCTTAGTTGAAAATGTGATGAAATTATATGGGGTACCCTTATGTTTGTAGCCATATCTTGATCATTTATAAAATTGTATACCTGTATGCGATTTTTTCACCATCTATATACATTGTCGTATAAAATGATCCATTTTGAAGAAATTCCATCTGTTGTTTTTTGCACAAAAATGTGATATACTATATATTATTTGTCGAAAATATGATAACATTATAAGGGGGTACCCCTATGTTTGAAGTCATACCTTGATCATTTCAAAAACTGTGTACCTGTATGTGATTTTTTCTTCATCTACATACATAATTTGATGAAATATTACAAAATGAAAAAAATTCATCTGTTTTTTTATGCAAAAAGTTCGATTTAGTACATATTCTTGGTCAAAAATGTTATGAAATTATAAGGGGGTACCCTAATGTTTGGAGATATATCATACTTAGATTTATGTTACAATATCATTTTATGTGTTGTATTTCTTCTATATGGCTTGTTATCATAAAATAGAGCAAAACAAATTAACATATTCCTATCATCATTGAATTTGGAGGGTTCAAAAGCATATGATGGATATTTGATATTTCTCAATTTTTAAGTGTTAGGGTACCTTTCTTTAATGTACTCTATCTTTAATGAAAACAAAATTACCTATCTATGTCTGTGTTCATTATGTCATTTTGACTATTATGTATAGAAAATAACATTAAAATACAAAATTCATCTGTTAAATTCACGAGTAGGGACCCACCTTAAGTCGTGAAAATTCCATATTTACCATTTCCAATGAATAATTTACAGTACATTTTTTTTTTGCATATATTGCAGAACAACCAAGACCAAACTTCAGCCACCGATCCTGTATTTTTCGTGTCCACGTATGGGCAGCTTTTTTATACTAGGGAAGAAAGGGGGGGGGGGGGGGGGTGACTGCAATCATTGACATTTCTGTACAAACTCAAAATGACCACGTAAAATTAATGAGTCAGTGACATGATAATTTTACGGACGAACGCATACACAAGAAGTTAGTACCTTTACGTAGATAAGTTGGAGATTTAAACGAGGATAAAAAAGAACGTCGGAGAAAAACCAATATTGTATCATAATAGCAAAGAACCTTTCGGGTGAGCAGAACAAAAGAATTTGTGCTTCTGACTGGTCATATACAGTAAGCAGCTAGCTGAGATCCACACGCTACTGCTACATTGCAACATAAATACGAGTGGTCAGAAATTTTCTATAGATTAAAAAACCGAAAATGGACATCGTACGATTCGTAGAATAATGCGCACCAGGGCCCAGCGAGTTGCCAATTTTATAGACCATTTTTTATGTCGCATGGTGAATGGCCTTCCCAATGATACTGCAATTTGCAGGAAAATTAGCGTTTTTTAATCGCACATAATTTCCACAACCAAGACAAGTGTGGACTTTCCGGGGGGGGGGGGGGGGTGGGGGGGGGGGGGGGGGGGGGGGGGGGGTGGGTTTTCTTTTCTTGCTTTATGTTAACGCACCCCCCCCCCCCCCCCCCCCCCCCCCCCCCCCCCCCCCCCCCCTCCCCCCCCCCCCCCCCCCCCCCTGTAAAAATAAATGATGATTCAAATTTCCACAACCTGTCATGAATTCTCAATCATAAAAGATGACTGATAACTTAATATTTGGATTAACTAAAGACTCAATTGCAGTCCATTACAAATGTACTTGCAGTGATCAAGAAACTATTCATGGAATGGGGTTACTGTATGTTCGAGACAAAGCCAAGGTCAATATTTTCATAGTGAGTCAATATGACATCATATATACTGAGTTAAAAGTCCATAACTGTTTTATTCTATAATTTCATATATGATTCACTATAAATAACGACGCCATTTGCAGAACTAAGTGAGGGTAATACCAGTCTATTTTTAAACCGTGGTATACGGTGATTTATTTAGGAGCATCGATGACCTTATCAGCCAATCATGCAAAGAGAGTCGCTATTTATAGTTTATAGAATAATACATATTAGCTCAAAAAGAAAGGTGATAGTCACCAGAGACCCCTACCAACCTCATCTATCCTCCTCCACCCTAAAGAGTATGTATGTATAATAGTCATTTTAAAATTTAATCATGCTGCTCAAGCTTCAGCTTATGTACATTATACCCACAATAATGGCTGCAGCTATGTACACCACCCACGCAATCTCTAATAACAAACATCTTAAATAGCAGTAAGTTGAGTTCCAGAATCAATAAATGAAATTATAAATGATGGGACTCAACAAAATGTCACCTAAAAATCCTCGACTTATCATTTTCAGTTCCCTCCCTCTTGTAGGTGAAGACTTAGAGTGCCTCCATATATAATAAAAACTTAACAAAGTTTCTAAATTGCATCTGCCCTCTGACCAAAAAAAAAAAAAAAAAAAAAAGATTTTCCTACCTACCGACCCTCTCAATTTTTGGCATGTTACAGGAAACAAACATATTTTTTTGTTTGGCCTTATTAACATGTTGCATATATATTTATTCTCACTTATTCTAAAGAGATATACATTACATGTAGACAAGGATGAACTTTTTGTCTACAGATACCAAAACCACCACCAACAATACTGGGGCATTACAATAGCTCTTGGCCCTTCGTTCTAGCGAGCTAAATACACATTATCTGTTATTTATAGACATACATGTATCGATGAAATGTCATTTTAAAGGTAACAAGACCCATTATACTATGCTAAGTTAAGATTTCATCAATATATCTGATATTAATTTAGTAACAGTGTGATATACCTTGCCAGCATAGTGATGTACACAGAACCCGATACTAGATCCCTGATAATGTTGATGAGATCCTACTCCTGCTCCAAGTTTCTGAAATATAACATTTGTAAAAGTTAAACGTATAACTTTATAAAGGAATTTTAGAAAAATAGAAATATTGACAGTCACTGAACTGGTTCCGAACAGACTATTTCTCATAAATAGTTGTGCATGGC
Source organism: Pinctada imbricata (assembly GCA_033119305.1). Classification (NCBI taxonomy): domain Eukaryota; kingdom Metazoa; phylum Mollusca; class Bivalvia; order Pterioida; family Pteriidae; genus Pinctada; species Pinctada imbricata. The sequence goes on from VSWD01000007.1 coordinate 52,748,509, forward strand.
AATACAGGAATTTCAAGTCGATATCTATATGGTTTTTAACAATATCATTACATGTGCACGAATAAAAGGAAAAATCAGAATAACACTGTATGTGTACTTATTTCAGCGGGATTCATATTTAAGTGGAGTTAGCGCTGTTACAACTGTGCTAATTCAAGAATACGCTAAATCAATTTTGATGGAAAATAAGTCAAGTGCGCTAATTCGTGATTCAGCTAATACATCAATTTGCCCATTTTTGACCTATATGTAATAATGTATTTCCACTAAAATTGGTTGCCCTAAAATAAATACAAGTACATGTACATGTACAGTATCCAGTCCAGAGGAACCTGTTTGTCATTAAACATTTTATAATTGGCATATACCTGTAGTAAGGTCATGTCGGCACCTTCTGACACGGCATGCATGGTGGCACACACATCGTCCAATATACACATAATTCCCACAGGACTTTTACTCTCTATCAAATCACACACTATCTTGTTATTGAAATATTCTATAGGCGTCCATTTGATTCCTTCTTGCACATACTCTTCCTGTAATCAGATTTTACATTTAATGTTGAATAGACCATTTCACACAATTAAGTCTACATTGAAACATAAAACTTCAAATACTTGTTCAATACAACTTTTAAAACTCCTATTAAAGACTTTGAGAAAAAGTGCATACTACATGTACATGTAAATATGAACTTTAAGTGTGTGAAAAGAAAATGCTTAATGACAGTCTAATTGAAGTGCAGCATAGAGCCTTCAAAGACTACAAACACATGTTTTTCTCTGGATATAATGCTTGATTTGAACAAGGTTCTTATTGCAAATAAGTAAATGAGTGAAGGTTCCATATCTGTTACAGATTATATACATGTGAGGTTTGAAGTTTGAGTTCTTATGTTCTCTAATAAACACCTAATAAACACCTTTTCTTAAAATGTCAAGACCAACACAAACTAAGCATGACAAGCTAACACAAAATATAGATATACATGTAAGATACTTTATAAATTGACTAAAAGATAACTTACTTGTTCTGCTTTTAATGTCAGCTCTATGAAAATCTGCTGCAACTTTTCATTCACATAATTTATACAAAATTGTTCAAAACCATTTTTCTGAAAGATTTCAAATCCGTAGATATCCAGAATTCCTATGTTGATTTCCTCTAGATCCTTTCTCATTGCCCTGTTCACAGACTGAAAACAAAATGTCAAAATTTTCAGAGAGCAGTTTCACAGTTTTCTCCAGTTAATAATAATACAAATAACAAACAAATCATGCCTTGCTTAAATAAGTTAACCTAATGAAGTAAACGATTAACAATGCATTGTACTTTCATATATCAATTATTCATACTAAAATTTAAATCTATAATCAATGATACCATCTACAATTTTAAAAGTAACATCCTCTACAATTTGTTCTAACATCCCTACCTCTACAAGAAAGTCAAAGATCCTTGTATATAAAGCCTTTGACAGAGCATCTCGTGTAAATTCTGCCTGTTCTACGTTGAGCGTCACTTCTATCGTTTCTGTCTTGCCGCCCCATTTACTGTCCATCGTACGACTAGTGAGTTTCTTCTTCAAGAAATTGACATCAATCTGCAGGAGGTACTTTGGGTATTCTAAAACTGAATATTTATATACAGAGATTCAAAATAAGAATATTTGCACATGTTTTCACATGTAAAATGGAGAAATTTTTCTTATATCAAATTCTACTCAACGGGCAAAAGCTGTTATTTTTTTACCACAAAGAACTGTAAAACCTCAATAATACCATATAATTTTCATTTCACTTTTAAAAGCTTGTACATGTTCATGGAAAACACTATGACTTAAGAATGTCAAGTTTTATTACAAATCTTTCAATATCAAGTCCATTGTGCTGTTAAAAGGAAGTAAATCACTCCAGCAAATATTCATGGGAATAAATGATTTTGTACCTTCAACTGTTCAAAGATGAGAATAATCAGGAAAGGATTTTCATGCAGCTACATTGTACTTATTCATCTAAAAACTTGACAAGGTCATTAAAAATTCATTATTCCAGAATAAAAATTTCAGAAAAATTCATAAATGCAGTAATCATATTACTTACACATCTTCGTGGAGACTTGAAATGGGTGCAGAAACAATGAAAAAGCCATATCAAAACATTGTTAAAATTATGAGTACAAGTACTTACAGTTATCATCGTTAATTTTTGCGTAATTTCCATCTTCTACAAAAGATATGTTTCCTAAATGTAAAATAGCTGCTATGAGAGACAGTATGTCTTCCCTGTTATCATCTTGAATTCCGACAACCTGCATTGCATGCTGAAAACAAAACATATGGTATAAAGGTACAAACTGGTATCTAAATCATTCATGTAACTCAACAAATTCAAATTCAAAAGAAATCCAGACCTGAGGTAATCTCTGTGCTCTTAAGGTATAACTACCCTTGACCAAGTATGTGCCAACATTTAGTACATGTACATCACCTATATACTGTACATGTATATGGATATATAACACTTATCCCATCTCTAGTAACACACCTGAAATTTGATTGCTTAAGATTACACTTGTATTCTTGTATTAGGCTACCTAAACTTCTAACAACATTCATTTTGAAATAGAGCCAGTAAATACATGAATACATGTATGTAGAGGCTTTGCTTTGTAATGATGTACTGCTCTTGCATCATGGATGGTGTCTTGAGTTATGAATATTCTAACAATGGTGATTTGGCCATTAAAGGTATAAAGGACTGTATATGGTTTATATGGTAAAGTGGCCCCTTTTCATGATAAAATCTTGGAAGTTTCACTAATAAATGAATTTGTACCGATATTTATTCTACAATGTAGGCTACTTATAAAATGATACATAAGCTCTATTTTCCTTTCGCAATTTCATAGAATTTAGGCTTCAAAATTGGTATATTTTGCCAAATTTCTGGAAAAAGGTCATTTTGGGGCTAATTTTCAACACTTTCTAATAGTTAATATCGAGCAGGCTTCTGAAGAACTTTTATATTTTTATATGTTGTAACCTTTGCATGTCTTTAAATGCATGTAAAAGGAAAAAGTTGTTCCTGATCCCGCTCGATGTTATCTCAATGGAAATAATCAAGAAGCATGCTGACAAAATTTAGTTTTGGAGAAGTCAATTTTAGGGGGCAACTTTAGTATAGAAACCATATATACTCCTTTGTTATGCAGTGTTCTAAAGAGGGGATGAAGGGAGATATTTACTTGATGATGAAGGTTTTATTGAGTTTGGCTTCCTGTAGCCAAATACAAGCACAACTTTTTCATGGATCAACTATACTTCTTATTGTATAACTGACTATAAAACTAATATTGTACATTTTCTGATTGATCAGATACATTTTGTATGTACATTGTATTAGGTCTTTATTCAGATAACATACATACATGTATTACTTTTCTACTGTCCGCACAGCTCACTTCAGAAATCGGAAAATTGAAGTTTTTTCTACTTTGTCGGCAATTTTTGAGATTAAAACTTATATAGGGGGGTAGATCTCGAACTCTCATAACTAACGGTGTATGATATATGTCTGTACGACCAATATTACGCTCACAGTGAAAGAAAATAGTTTTAGATAGGGAGTTTCCTATGTTGATTTTAGCCAGACGTCGGCGATGTTTTACACTGAGTCTATGGAGAACATCGACGATGTCATGCTAAAATTAACATAGAAAACTCCCTATCTAAAATTATTTTCTTTCGTTGTGAGCATACTATTGGTCCTACAGACATATATCAAACACCGTTAGTTATGAGAGTTCGAGATCTATCCCCCTGTATAAATTTTAATTGGAAAATATGCCAACAAAGTTGAGAAAACTTCAATTTTCCGATTTCTGAAGTGGGCTGCGCGGACAGTAATTCTTGTTTTGTTTTCCTTTTGTGCATAACATCACATAGTATTAATATAATTGATTACATTTCATTTCCTTTTGAATTTATACAACATACAATGTTCAAGAGCATTATCAAGAAAGTAAACAAGTCTTAAACCAATCTTGAAGATTAATGAATTTGATAGTTTTGATGGAACTTCATTTTAGAAACGAAACATGATAAAGAGTTAGAAAACACCTTCACAAGTCAATTTTAGGGGGCAACTTTAGTATAGAAACCATATATACTCCTTTGTTATGCAGTGTTCTAAAGAGGGGATGAAGGGAGATATTTACTTGATGATGAAGGTTTTATTGAGTTTGGCTTCCTGTAGCCAAATACAAGCACAACTTTTTCATGGATCAACTATACTTCTTATTGTATAACTGACTATAAAACTAATATTGTACATTTTCTGATTGATCAGATACATTTTGTATGTACATTGTATTAGGTCTTTATTCAGATAACATACATACATGTATTACTTTTCTACTGTCCGCACAGCTCACTTCAGAAATCGGAAAATTGAAGTTTTTTCTACTTTGTCGGCAATTTTTGAGATTAAAACTTATATAGGGGGGTAGATCTCGAACTCTCATAACTAACGGTGTATGATATATGTCTGTACGACCAATATTACGCTCACAGTGAAAGAAAATAGTTTTAGATAGGGAGTTTCCTATGTTGATTTTAGCCAGACGTCGGCGATGTTTTACACTGAGTCTATGGAGAACATCGACGATGTCATGCTAAAATTAACATAGAAAACTCCCTATCTAAAATTATTTTCTTTCGTTGTGAGCATACTATTGGTCCTACAGACATATATCAAACACCGTTAGTTATGAGAGTTCGAGATCTATCCCCCTGTATAAATTTTAATTGGAAAATATGCCAACAAAGTTGAGAAAACTTCAATTTTCCGATTTCTGAAGTGGGCTGCGCGGACAGTAATTCTTGTTTTGTTTTCCTTTTGTGCATAACATCACATAGTATTAATATAATTGATTACATTTCATTTCCTTTTGAATTTATACAACATACAATGTTCAAGAGCATTATCAAGAAAGTAAACAAGTCTTAAACCAATCTTGAAGATTAATGAATTTGATAGTTTTGATGGAACTTCATTTTAGAAACGAAACATGATAAAGAGTTAGAAAACACCTTCACAAGTCAATTTTAGGGGGCAACTTTAGTATAGAAACCATATATACTCCTTTGTTATGCAGTGTTCTAAAGAGGGGATGAAGGGAGATATTTACTTGATGATGAAGGTTTTATTGAGTTTGGCTTCCTGTAGCCAAATACAAGCACAACTTTTTCATGGATCAACTATACTTCTTATTGTATAACTGACTATAAAACTAATATTGTACATTTTCTGATTGATCAGATACATTTTGTATGTACATTGTATTAGGTCTTTATTCAGATAACATACATACATGTATTACTTTTCTACTGTCCGCACAGCTCACTTCAGAAATCGGAAAATTGAAGTTTTTTCTACTTTGTCGGCAATTTTTGAGATTAAAACTTATATAGGGGGGTAGATCTCGAACTCTCATAACTAACGGTGTATGATATATGTCTGTACGACCAATATTACGCTCACAGTGAAAGAAAATAGTTTTAGATAGGGAGTTTCCTATGTTGATTTTAGCCAGACGTCGGCGATGTTTTACACTGAGTCTATGGAGAACATCGACGATGTCATGCTAAAATTAACATAGAAAACTCCCTATCTAAAATTATTTTCTTTCGTTGTGAGCATACTATTGGTCCTACAGACATATATCAAACACCGTTAGTTATGAGAGTTCGAGATCTATCCCCCTGTATAAATTTTAATTGGAAAATATGCCAACAAAGTTGAGAAAACTTCAATTTTCCGATTTCTGAAGTGGGCTGCGCGGACAGTAATTCTTGTTTTGTTTTCCTTTTGTGCATAACATCACATAGTATTAATATAATTGATTACATTTCATTTCCTTTTGAATTTATACAACATACAATGTTCAAGAGCATTATCAAGAAAGTAAACAAGTCTTAAACCAATCTTGAAGATTAATGAATTTGATAGTTTTGATGGAACTTCAGTTTAGAAACGAAACATGATAAAGAGTTAGAAAACACCTTCACAAAAGGAAGTAAATTGGGTGATTTTAACCCTCTTTTTCAAAAAACATAAAATTCAGGAAGATGCTACTCAACAGGGATGATATCATAAGGTGATAAAATCTCAATGAAGTACTGCACTTTAAAACAATTCATTATAGTATCAGCATATGGCTATCTCTGTAATATCATACCTTCCTAGAATGATGACAAATTTCTTCCTAATGTTGATAAGATTCTTGTAAAACCAATTTGTACAATAAATATTCAAATCATCAAAGATCATGTGCTATGTTCCTGTTTATACAGCATATACATGTACATGTATATAACTTGTAAACCTCATATTTGGGAAATGTAAAGTATGGATTATGTGTTCAAAACAAAGAGGTTACAAGAATTATTCAAGTTTAAACATCCCATTCTCTTCTTGAAACAATAACTTATCAGGGGTGGATCCAGAGTTAGCAAGAATGAAGCTTTAGTCTATTTTTTGTGGGGATACCATACTCAACATTTCCCTACATAAGCTAATAATGGTGGGGAAAACCGAGAGTGACCTTTACCTTATTTCAACCTTGACACCTATAGTTGACCTTTACTTGACATCACTACTGAGTAAGGTGCTTAACTTTCAGTTTGACCTTGACATCACTAGATGTTACACCTCATTAAGGTTGACCATCCCTGCAAGTTTCAAGCAAGAGATGTGAAGGAATGTGACAAATAGACTACCAAACTGAGGGTTGAATGAATAATTAGACTGATACTAAATTATTAGAATCTATAATTACATTATGAATGAGAGAGGGGGATCTTATCCAAGTGTTTCATAGCAAGGATACTAAAATTTCCCTGTCAGTGGTGCAAGTGTTGTGATCTGTTATTTTTCTCATTTGAACATTTTAAACAAGAATTCTATATTTTGAGAACGGGAAATTACATGTATTACCGATGGCATGATGTTGCTGTCATTATTCATATGTCACAATGGGTTGCCAACACTGTCAAATCTATCCTTTTTCTTCAGCATCATGACTGAACCAGACAGAAAAATTTATTTCTACATGCTGCTATACTTTGCAACTTACATGATAAAATACCATACATTCCTGAAGGTATTATAAGTTACCGTACATGTACATACAATAGTATCCTGGAACTCTGTGACATCGTCTGTACCATCCACTGTGAAAGTATCACTCTGATTCAGATACATGTAATAGCTGGGCTTAGTCAGACCCAAACTGTCTACAAATAATTATGTTAAATACAATAGTATCCTGGAACTCTGTGACATCGTCTGTTCCATCCACTGTGAAAGTACCACTCTGGTTCAGATAATGTAATAGCTGGGCTCAGTCAGACCCAAACTGTCTACAAATAACAATGTTACATACCATAGTATCCTGGAACTCTTTGACATTGTCTGTACCATCCACTGTGAAAGTACCACTCTGAATCAGATACATGTAATAGCTGGGCTCAGTCAGACCCAAACTGTCTTCAAATAACAATGTTACATACCATAGTATCCTGGAACTCTTTGACATCATCTGTAACATTCACTGTGTAAGCATCACTCTGGTTTAGATACATGTAATAGCTGGGCTCAGTCAGACCCAAACTGTCAACAAATAACAATGTTACATACCATAGTATCCTGGAACTCTTTGACATCGTCAGTACCATCCACTGTGTAAGTATCACTCTTGTTCAGATACATGTAATAGCTGGGCTCAGTTAGACCCAAACTGTCTACAAATAACAATGTTACATACCATAGTATCCTGGAACTCTTTGACATCATCTGTACCATCCACTGTGTAAGTATCACTGTGGTTCAGATACATTTAATACATGTAGCTGGGCTCAGTCAGACCCAAACTGTCTACAAATAACTATGTTACATACCATAGTATCGTGGAACTCTTTGACATCATCTGTACCATCCACTGTGTAAGTATCACTGTGGTTCAGATACATGTAATACATGTAGCTGGGCTCAGTCAGACCCAAACTGTCAACAAATAACAATGTTACATACCATAGTATCCTGGAACTCTGTGACATCATTTGTACCATCCACTGTGTAAGTATCACTGTGGTTCAGATACATTTAATACATGTAGCTGGGCTCAGTCAGACCCAAACTGTCTACAAATAACTATGTTACATACCATAGTATCGTGGAACTCTTTGACATCATCTGTACCATCCACTGTGTAAGTATCACTCTGATTCAGATACATGTAATAGTTTGGCTCAGTCAGACCTAAACTGTCTGCAAATAACAAGTAATGGGTGTTAATGAAATGTTATGGTCCCTTTACCGTCTGACAAAAGCGATATCTTATATGTTCAAACTTAACTAAGATTATGTGTGTGAAACAAGTTGGAAGTCCTATCTTTCCTACTGAATACAGAGGCATAAGTTAAGAAGTTAGGACAGAAAAATTGTATGTTTTATTCATATTTAATAATTAATGTATGTGCCTTTAAAGCCTGCTTGTCTTTAATTTCTTTTAACAATATGTACAGTTTTTTAAGGTAAAATTGACGACTTTGAAATGATTTGAAAATCTTGATTATCTACATACCTTTCAGATTCTGGTCAGCACCAAAACACATTTGGTAGAAGACATGGAAATTTCTCTCATTTGCATTTTGGCTTACTACACGAGACTGAAAACAATATTTCATACATTTAATTACAGTAAATCAGATCTTTAATACTTCAATCTTTAGCAAATGCCAACTCAGGTCAAGGTCATTAGGTGTTAAATGTCTTCAAATTCAATAGCATCATTTAAGAACAGATAAAATTTCAGCATGGACCAGACATGTATGTTTCGGGTACTTAACCCTCGTCAGTGATCCTAAATGTCATGTTATTCTTCAATCTTTAGCAAAGGCCAACTCAGGTTAAGGTCACTAGGTCAAATGTCATTGTATCAAAATGTAGCACTTGTTATGATGAATGTTGGTGGACTATTAAAGTCCTATCCTCCTACTAATATGCAAGATACATGTATATGCTCTCAGAACTTCTTGACAAAGTTACTTTAATTTTTAAGGATCAAAGTTCAAGGTCAAGATTACTACATCAATGTGTTATCAATATGTACGTGAAATACATGTATTAACACCTAATCATACACACTTTAAGAAATATTGCTAGATTTTCACAGTAAAACTGCAGCTTAAGACTGAATGGCAAGATAATGTATTTATATGAAAAAATTGACAATGGACACAACGCATGTTTATGACATTGTTCTAACATGTACATGTATTACCTTTTCTAGTAAGAAATTTGAGATTTTCCCTCCATCAGGTTCTCCTCCTCTACTGAACTGAATTTCCACATACTTGCCCTGAATTTATACATAAATAAAGTAAAAATTAATTGTATAACTGCAGAATAAGTCTAAATGTGACAAGTTGTGTAACTGTAGAATAAGTCTAAATGTGACACTTTTTTGTATTAATTTATCCCAATATCAATAAGCTCTATAGAGTATTTCATATTCAGACAATGAAGAAGTTGTTACTTACAAATCTACTAGAGTTGTTGTTCCGTACTGTCTTTGCATTCCCAAAGGCCTCTAGTAGGGGATTGGACTCCAGTATGACATCTTTTACTTTCTGTTTACATTAAAATGAAAATTTTATAAAACTGTAAAATCATGCAAATATCATCAATGATATTTACACCTCAAGAACAGATTATACACATAATACTGCACAAGAAATGTTAAGTACAGAATGGGACATACTTCTCATATCAAATTAAAAAGAACGTTTTTCCAATGTTCATACTAAATATTCATATTTACATGTACATGAAACTAAAAATAATGTTAAATATGCATTTCAATTTAATCAAGAATCAAAGCTTTTCCAATTATAAAATTTGTAGGTGTAATAGGAGTGTTGAAAAATCATGTTATTATACCTGTACTTTAGGTCCACCTCCAGAAACCTTAGCTATAAATCCCATAATAAACTTAGGCTGCTACTGTCTTCCCTGCACCACTCTCTCCACTAGAAATATTAGAAATGTTTGATATTAAGCAATTATTTGATGAAAAGTTTGTGCTATGGTATTTGTAAATGATCCTAAATTTCCATTTCTCGAAACTTCATAGGTTTTTTTCTTATCCTTACCTGATAATTACACACTGATTTTCCATGTCAATCATCATGTTTCTGTACATGTTGTCTGCCAAGGCATATACGTGTGGTGGGTTTTCATACTGAGCCTGAAAGACAGAAATACATAGCTCTTCATCGTTTAGACAATTTTTTGCAATTTCGCTAGTGATTTAGTAGCCATACAATGATATCTTTTTGTTGCTATGATTCCACTATGACTCAGCTACATTAAATTTATCCATGTTAAAAAGAAAATTCTTGGCCTTCAACGATTGCTACAGATAGCCTGAGATCGGTATAATTTGCTACAACTGGCAGTCTGGCAGCAGCTCCAACTACAGATTGCGAAAGATCGGTACAGATGCATTTACCTGGATCCATAGCTATATATCCATGGCCCAAAGTGAAAGGTTTAAGGGGATTAAGGAATTCACTGTAAATAAATTCAAAGTGGAATTGAAATGTATTTTATAAATACATTCAACACAAGTGTACAAGACTTTGACTTACAGCTCCCTGGTACATGTCCACTTCTTTGTCTGTAAAAATCTTGAGTTGTTTGAAGGGATTGACTGAAACCAACACAGGCCCGATGTATGTCTGTTGTTAACTTATTAAGGATCATTTAAGGTACATCTCAAGACAATTAAACATCTACTTTACAAAATATATATAGACCTAAAAGACAAAAATTACATTTCTTCGAAATTTACAATCATAGAGAGCTTTATATCAGAAAAAGTGTTGCCTACAGGAGGTTTGACTGTAAGCATAATTTGACCTTTTGTAAGTATGGCTCTGAACTTCATTCCGCGAATAGGGAGGGATCTCCAGCATGACCACCCTGCATGCACCAAGCGAAACAAACCCACAAGAATGTGACACATAAATAACATCAGACAAAACTACAAACTGCAAAAAGACACAATATTCACAAGAACATCATCAGATCATACAAAGCAATCAAAACAGATGTACAGAAACATCAAACATTAATGACAACACATAAAAGGAAGGAAACCAGTGTGCACCTGCTGCCGACTTTGGACGGCCATCTGCTATTAGCAAATAGTGTGGTTATCCGGATTACATGTACATGACCCTCCAACTTATCGCATTGCATTTCATAATGACTGACCTTCCACTGATGAGAGTCTGACGCACATAAAATGTCTACCACATGTAGAAGAAAATCAACACAACCAAACCAGTGACTACTATATAATGTACCACATGGAATGGTACACAATCATAAGACAAGTTTAATAGTAATCATGACCAAGGCTACCCACAGAGATAGGACAAAAGCAACAAGACCTTAAATCCTCAATTTCTGGGGCATAAATACGTCAGAGAATCTATAGACCGACTAGAATAGTTTAATGATCTATCCTAAACATTAGGAAAATGACATGCATTTTAACTGCAGATACACAATTTGACAATACCGGTACTTTAGATACATTTTCAATGATTCACATGAGACAAGTTCTATATAGTAATAACTTCCCATTCATATTCAGTATTTCCTCTCTACATCATGACTACAGAGAGGTTTAGCTGTTATCGTTTCATCTCACATACAACCTCACCCTATCATTGTTTGAAGTTGTATACTCAAAACAGGAAGAAAAGTCATTGTGACTATCCATTATCACTATGCTGATCCACACTTCTATCAACATTACACATATCAACAACACATGCAGGAATCAACAGTTCCAACTGAGGAACACATAAATCATTACTAATCAATCATATTTTCAATAGCACAGCCAGCAGAATGTTCTTTTTTTTGTTAGGGATGACAAATATGGATAATGCCCATATCCCTATATACAGCACAAAATCGATAATTCAGAAAATCATGAGCTGAAGGCATACAAAATCAGGATAAAACAGAAACCAAAGCAAACAAACAAAAACCTCCACCACATGAAAAGAAGCGAACTCCCGATATGGGAGCTGTGTTAGCACTGATTTTGTTTACACCTAAGGTATCTTCGAAGCTCACCTATTTAACAATATTTGCTTTGAACAGTTCAACGGTTTCAGAACTGAGTATCAGGAAACATTAGCTTCCTGTTGTATAATACATGTAGTGCAACTGTACCATTGTTACTCAAATAGACCTGACCATTCACCAACAATTTACTGTACATGTAGTAGGAAGTGAGGATCTTTTCTAAGAAGCTGTTCTTTATAGTGTTTGACTCACATGAAGAGTTTAGAAAATGTTTAGCTTTGACAATGAAATGTAATACATGCAAAAATAGTTTTCATTTGAAAAGATATAAGTGATGTAAACATTATGTACAGCAGATGACTTGTAACTTTCCTTAATGTACATGTTTTAAACATTAAATGCAAAATAATTAATATAATGGGGAAAAGAAGACCACAGACTATAGTACAAGTAAACCAAAAGAAATCAACAAACATTCTGCCATTGTCCTCAATCACTACTGCGATCAAAAGGAATTTTTACAGTTGTCATTAAGTCTTCGACATGTCTACAAAGTATTGAAGATGAGATATCCCCAAAAATTTTAATCGTAGACTTACCATAAATTTACACCTTAAAGCAAATTAATTAAAGGATACATAGATGGTGTCCTCCATGAGCCTCTTTTTGAGATTCTCCACAATTGCCGCCTCGGAGATTTTCTGGAGGAGGACCATATCGTCCACACCACTCGTCTTGACATTGTGACTTTGCCAGTGGTAAGGCTGTTGAAAACAAAAAACGTTAAGAGATCAAAAACTTTATTACAATGCATTAATAAGCATGTTTTGGAAATAGGGACATTAATTTCCAACATCAAACAATTTAACATTATATGGCAAATGATGGATGTCCTTTCTAATCACAGTGTAACTACCAACTACTAACAATATTCAAGAAATATCTGTATGAACTATACACAACGTAACTTGTTGATTAAAGAGTGACGGTTTGAAATACTGGTATACTAGTACAAATAAAACATAGGGTAATCAAAGATTACATAGCTCGCCTATACAGATTTTTGTCAGAAACCAGATTAAAGTTTTTGAAAAGTAGGTCAAAGTCCAAGGTCTAGGTCAAAGGTCATGGTCTCAAATGAAAGGTCTCGTCACAAGGTATCTACATGTGAAATATCAAAGCCCTACCCCTATAGTTCAAGAGATATAGCCCAGGTTAAAGTTTTGTCTATGGGCGACGACGACAACAACAACGACAACGACGCCAAGGGTATGGCATTAGCTCTCCAGACTTTTTTGTCCCGGCGAGCTAAAAAGATGTAAGCTATTATAGCCTTCATCTGATTTTCCTATACTTCAAAGATTTTTAATAAAGTGATTGCATCTAAACCAACTAAAACGACCTGTTCCAGTGATTTTGCTTAGGAGTTAGATATTTTGTGGGGATTATGCATTGTGGTGAAACGATATATCATTTGTACTCGTATCGTGAAACAGTAGCTTGACGATATGTATCATGATACATCTTCCATTCAAACGATACACAACGATACAGTATTTTTTAACAAGACCCAGCACAGTGTAACAAGTAGAGACAAAAATTTTCTGTATCATTTACTTGTAATGCACATTGTAAAAAGTCAATAGTATATCCCCATCACCATGTGACTTGTGAGAACCCTCTTTAATTATGCTGTTAAGACTAAATTGATGCAAGTATATTTTGTATTCAAGAAATATGTGAAGGTTGAGATGGTTAGAACAGTGTATCATGATACGTATCATATCGTGATCCTTGTATCGTGATAACTATCGTAGTAAGCAAATGATAAAGGACCAACATTGCAGTGCATTCCATGCCAAAAATGTTGAACTCCATTCCACTACGGTTCATCCAATGCTGGCATAACATTGATGAAAACGAGACAGCAGCATGATCATGAGATGTTACTTATTGACAAAGTTTAGCTGGCATACACTTCCCCTTCAACGCTGAGATGTTAGTGTCATTTTGCTGGTTCAAATCAATGACAGTACGTGGAACAAAAGAATGTTTATTAGTCAGTTTGTCAAACAGGATTTTACTTTAAAACAGTTACTGCTGTTCTTTTGCTAGTCATCCACAATATTTTTTGTCTCAAACGTTGAGGACTAGCAGATTAAACAAATGAATTTGTGGGTATGGCTCAGACCAGGCCCTCAATCTTCTTGCATAAAAATATAAGATGGGAGTTAATTCCCACCTTCATGGAGGGTGACAATGTCAAGCTTCGAGCGCTTCTTGAGCGTCCTTGTGACACAAGCGGAGTCCCTTGACTTGTGGTCCCTTTATAAAGATTTCAGATTTTTTTCAGATTTCAGATTTAATTGAATGCTCTCCAGTACATGCATGTGCAACAAGAGGAACATATGGTATATATAAATCATACCGTATATATACAAGCATGCACCACTCTGCTGGATTCATTTGAGCGTGTCAAAATCATCCTGTACAAACGTCTTATAAGGACCTCATAAAATGTTGCAGTACATGTATTCTGATATTGTTGATCACACAAGCAAAATGTAAGCAGCTTGGCAGGTGCTGAACAGACCATAGGCACTTGGTCCAACTCAGAGATGCGCGGTTCTCCTACGGGAACTACTCAAGAGAAAGCAGTGTTTCAGCCATGTTACAGAACCTGCATCTTGAGAGCCTGCATAGGCTAGCAGACGACAAATAGCCAGAGTTACCATAATGTTCCGAGTGGTGCACCACCTCGTTGACATTACATCAACTCCTCTACAACCAACATGTTCAACAACACAAAGACAATACTTGCTGATGCCAAAGCAGTAACTGAATGATTTTGAAGATTTATTCACGATAACTTCGTTGTTTTTTGAAATTGAAAGTACATTAATTCACTTTGAACAAATAATGGTTGGCATATGTCTCAAACATTTATCGCATAATTATCTAAAAATTTCGGACTTTCATTATTTATGTCAGTCTTTAACTACAAGATATCTCCTCAATTTCGTACTTTGCTAAAGCAGTAACTGAACTATAGAGCATTTGGATTTGTTTTAATGATTGATTATCAATGATATGTTGATCATGTTGATAAATCTGAAGTAACACCTTTTTTCAAAGACTGAATTATAGAAAATTAAAGAAAATTCCCAAGAATTTAATGAGATATAATCTGGTAACTTTGAGTCTATTGATAAGTATGTAGTGAGAACTGACTGATGGCAACTGCTAGAGAAACATAGATTATTGCATTAATCTAGTATGTGGGATCAGGTGTAGGTTTTCATGCATTTAGATTTCACTCTTTTAGTTTCTAGAAACTGGAGCGTAAAAATGGAATCTGAGAAGGCAGATTCTATTCATGCATACTCGGGACGCGCTCGATAGAAATCAATGCGTATTTAATGAATGTAATTCTTAATGTTCAGGACTGGTCACACGACCAAATTTCCTCCATGTTTACAGAGGGATGGGCCTCTAGATTTTTCACTGTGCCCTATGAGCATGATGAGTATGAAAAATCTGTAATTTTGTTTGCTCCTAATTCTTCAAATCTCATTTTATTTTTGGGTTTGAGGAGCCAAGAGCTAATTCATCAATGGTCCCTTTAATGAATTCTAGTAGATTTTTCCTTGACATAAACGTTATATTCTAGATAATAAGCAATTTCCATATGCTATGCTCTATGATAAACACCGAGTTTATCCTCCAACTATTTTCGGAACTTCTCTGTGCTTATCTCTAATTGAATCTTTGTGTGACATCACACCGACATAGAGAATGTGTAAAATAGCCAAAACGCAGGGAAAAATTAATCTTTCTTTCTTTAAATCACTACATGGGTATAATTTTCCATTCAAATATTTGCTCAAGACTATTCATTCGCAAATATTCAAACATTCGTTTTAGCTCTATCGTCAGTGATTGCAGCTAATGAAAATAACTTCTGAAATATAATTTCGGTATGCATTGCATGGCCAGGCAAAATTTCATTTTTGCTCAGATCCAAGTGCCCGCAGTGATTCAATAAAGGTGTACCCCATTAACAGTTTAAAACTCTTGTCGGAAGAAAATTGAAAGGTTTTATCAGGATCTTCTTTTAACAAATAATTTATGACTTTCGTATCATAACTTTTATTCTGCAAATATTTAGAAAAACCGGAAATGAAATTCATCAGGGATGTGTTTACCTGACCTTACCATTTTTTCCTATAGCTCTGAATTCCAAGCAAAGAAAATTAATCTAACTATTGAGAAAGACAGTTTGTAGGGCTAAATGTTCCGCTGCCCATTTTTTATGGACATAAGTGTGACGTTCTTCAATTTATAAAAGGAAACTATTTCGCAAAAGTAATCGTCAAGAAGAGCAGGAAGTCTACGAGCAGGTGCTTTCTGCACATGCGCACCTTAAAAAATTTTGTAGCGCGAAACTTCAAACGTGCAATAATCTTTGAACACTTATAAAACTAAGACGAATTAGTTTCTGTGTCAGTGTACAGGGCCTGAAAAATAGGCACCATACATTTACCTTTTCAATTTTATTATAATGATATAATTTATACTTTTTAATTTTTTTCTACAAGTACAACTGAACAATCCGCTATCAGATGAAATATTGTACGGATCAAATTTTCAGTAAGTTCATTAAAATATTTTTTTTCCAGTGACAATCATTATGCACATATATGAAATCTGTTCTGTAAGATTTGTTCATGGTACTTAATTAGTATCAGAACTTTTATTATGAACATTAAAAAATTCAATGTGGTATTTTTGTTATGTAATATATACATTCTCCATTGCAAGAGAACTTTTATTATGATCATGGAAGATTCATTCTAACATAGTAAAATTTCCTTTTGGAATTTTTGATACATAATAGAAGTTCTTAGGAAAAATATTATATGATATAATTTCCAAGGAATAAATATCATGCTGGAAGAAATACCGGTAATTCATCACCCCTGCCTCGGAGTTTCCCTTCAACTTCAACTTCCCTTCAACTTCAAACTTCAAATGTGCAATACTCTGAACAGCTATTTATAAAATAAGGCGAAACGGCATTGTATGATCGATATCAGAATTTGCAGATATATTGATGGTCCTACATTTGAATTCATTGTAGATAGGGGCGTAGCTAGGCCCAGGTGTTTTCGACATGTGGAGAAATGATGCCACTTATCTCAGTCACGTGACGAAGTTCGGCGAAACTCCCATTAAAATCAGTTAGTAGCTTTTCTCCGTAAAATCTTCGTTTTATTTAATTTCTGTTATTCATATTATTATTATATCAATTTGTTATGTAACGCTGATTCATGACCTATTTTCAATTCTATAAGAAAACATAATGATTTGATACTAGAAAATAGAGGAAATTTCGTAGAAAGAAGGAATTTTTAAAATATGTGGGAACCGCCAAAATCAGTTATCCGAAAAAACGACGATACCTGACTTCAAATACTTGTTATAAACTTTCAGTCGCGATGCCCGGAACACGAAATATTAAACTAGAAACCTAATAAAACGGACATTGAAGTTGCCAAAACTCGCAAAATCATGCTGTCTTCCTATGAAATTACTGTATAGCCTATGGACAGAATCTTACTAATTTTCAACTCAAGTGGGAACCGCGAATTTAACACGGAAAATAAAGTTTTTTACATCAACTTCTTCAGAAAATAGCCGAGTATCATATCCAATGCCCGGAAGCCGTTTAACAGTCTTAGTTACAGTGATGCCCATATACGACAATAGTAATTTCAAATCTTGCTGCGAGCCATGACGTGACGTCAGAGTGGCATTATTTCTCCGTATGATGCGTGCACATGGACCGGCGACGGATGGACAAGAACCTCAACTTTTTATGGGTGATCGATACTTTAATTGCTATTATACATGTAATCACAGTGCAATAAGACCGTTGGTCTTCCCGGGCCGGCGATGCGCGGACCTCTTTCAAAACCGTCCGGAATCAATTACGTTAACTAGTACGATGACTTCTAACTTGTGTATAATCAAAATGAAAATAATCCTAGAGTAACAGTATGGACTCAAGCTACCATGTTCATGATGTAGGCAAAATTTTAATCGCTCTGTTAGATCACCCCCTCCCTGCCTTTCCCATTTGGTAAAATTCGCGACATTTTGCTAAATTTGGGGAAATTCAAATGCAAACTCTCTGCAAAGTATATAGAATAACTCATTTTTATCTTTTATTCACACTGCTACAATGTAATCCATGCATGGATTTGTTCGAATTGAACAAGTGATGAAGCCTGGAAAACTTTAAAGATACACTCAGAAATAGGAAATTTTGTGCTGACTAACCAACTTTTGAGTCATTTTTTCTCAAGCGATTTTTTCAAAGTGCTCTGGCGCTCTTTGGGAATTTCACGGTGATTTGGGGGGAAATGGAGGAATTTCGTCATTTGGGGAGGGTCGAAATTCGAACCCAAAAGAAGGAAAAAAAAACTGACAGGTAACCCAAGCCCCTCTTTTTAGATGAGAAGGAAGTAAAAGAAGGTAATATCATAGCTATTATCAACAATAAGAGAAATGGGTACATTGTGTAGTAAAATTTCTAAACAGAAATTTAAATGTAGGTATATTGATCAGTATTTAATTAAATGAAAAGTGTGTATAATTTATCGTTTGGTACATTCTTAGGCATGTTGAATAGCATGATCCATGCACATTTTGTCTGGGAAGTACCTTCGTCTTCTAAAAGGAAACAATATATAGTTATAATGTTTGCTTAGGGACAGAAGGGGAAAGGGGTTGGGGTGGAAGGGGGTGGGGTCTTTAATTGAAAAAAAAGTTTAAAACTGAAGCATCTAGCTGCAATTAAATAAGCACATTTTTTTGACTCAAATACAACTCAAAATGTTTATTTCAACAGCAGAAATTATCTACATGTACACGTTTACTGATGAAAAGTAAGAAACAGGTACTTTTTGGAAGAGCTACGTGCCCCCCCCCCTCCCCCCCCCCCCCCCCCCCCCCCCCCCCATTTAGACTGGAAATGTACTAAACCAACTTTTTAATCTATTGCACCAGAATTATATATCTATATAAAGCAATATATTTGAGTACTCACCGCCGACATAATGAAAACACTTAGAAGTGATCTTTGCCCCTGTATATCTAGATATATCTCCTCATATACAGTAAAATCTAGTGCATATTGGATGCGATTGCTACCCTAACTCGATTCAAATTTCTACTATAAGTACAAATCCATAATGCACGAATTTCACAGCAATTTGAATGTACATAAACTGTCGATCACAAATTCTCTAATCTCATACACTAAAAGTTAGACCTCCATTTCCGACTTGCTATCACACACAATGCGGAAGCAAAATTTGAATCATTCTTTCCTTGTTTGACGGGGAATTTAATGAAGTAAAGCGATTTTGATGATGGACAGTCCTGGTGTATGAGCTATTTTTCTTTAAATTTGTTCCTTCTTCACATTACTACCGATGGGGTTGGGGTAAGATTTTACCCGTGGGGTAGATTTTCGTCTCGGTATTGCGGTTCTTGCCAACGGAAAACTGACTGAAGAGTAGAATTTTCCGCCTAGAGGAAGCGATTTGCATCAAGTAGATTTTCCCTTACAACTCTTATATTGTATTTTTCTTTTTTTTGCAGGGGGTGGGGTGGGGGTAATAATTAATTTTATGATAGAACATTTTAAAATTCCTTCTTTTCAGCTTGTATAATTAAATACATGTACCCATCATGGCTCATTCTGGAATAAATCACTATTTCACTTTCTCTGTACTGCTGCATGCGCAGATCTAGCGGTGGGAACAAGCGGTCTGGAAACCCCCCCCCCCCCCTGAGATTTGAATCGGAGATGGGGTCCAGCTTTCGCACATATCTAGCCCAAAGGGGTCTAAAAATGCTAAAAAAAAAAAAAGGCTTTAAAACCTAAAATTTTGGCTTACTTTGGTCGCCATCTACAAATTTTTCCGCAAAATTCCTACATTTATTTTCAATTTCTCATACTAAATAATTCTATTACTGTCCTTAATTGGGCCTCAGCATCTGATATTTTGAACATGCAACAGTCCCTTACTTTATAGGATGTCACCTCCCTATCTTTTTCAAAGTTTTGTCATTTTAACATGTCTGATTATTTGGGAAAATGACACATCTCATATCTTTTTATTCTCATGAAATATAGATAAAATGAAAAATAATGTAAATTAATCAGCATTTTCACAATTTTTGCTGCTTGCTCCGTTCGCCGATATAAGGACTGAAATATTCAATATATATAGGATCTCAAATGAATTTTAATTTCATACGATGTATTATGAAACGAGTTGTGCGTTTTATATCCCCGAGCCTTGGCGAGGGGATATAAAACGCACAACGAGTTTCATAATACATCGTATGAAATGAAAATTCATTTGAGATTCTTTTTATCACATGATATTGCCAAAAAATGTGCATTTCTAACGAGAAATCAACGTTTCCGAGAACTACAGAGGCGAATCACGCCGTGATCTAGAAGTCGTCTGCTACGCCATGAGAAGTAGTTTCCCCATCGTATAGATATTCTGTGCGTAAGAGAAAAGTATTTCAATTTTGAATAGTATTTTAATGCAAGAATTAATTCAACAACAACAATTTTAATCATTGATATTGACTCCGGGTCTTAATTTAACAGTTGACCGATATTTGAAAGGTCACATTTGTCAAGGTTCATGTGATTAGATTCCAAACTTGACCAATCGCATTCAAGCAGAGCGATATATGTAACGTGTTATCATATCATATATTTATGAACTGGCTTTATGAAACTGCATAACGGGTGTATCATGTGATAAAACAAATAATCATCTCGATCGAGTCAAGACAAATTAATATTTCATGCATGTCTAAAAATTTTCCGGATCGCTACGCTCGCCGATTCTTCATAAAAATAAATTTGAAAAGAAAGCTAACAAAGGACTATATATACGGTATATACAGGAAAGTGGCCCCTTTCAGAGCAAAATCTTAAATTCTTATGAAGTAATGACTAATGAATTTGTACCAATATTTGTTCTACAATATAAACTACTTATGAAATGATACATAATCTTTAATTTCCTTTCTCAGTTTTTTTTTTAGAATTTTGACGCCAAAAATGATATATTTTGCCATATTTCTTGACAAACGTCATTTAGGGGCTCATTTTCGATCGAGCGTATCGAGCGGGCTTCTGAACAACTTTTATATTTTGATATGTTGTTGCCTTTGCACGCCTTTAAGTGCATGCAAAAGGAAAAGGTTGTTCACGATCCCGCTCGATGTTATCTCAATGAAAATAACCAAGAATTATGCTATTTTTCGTGAAAAATTGACAAAATCACCGGTTTTTGTGATATTTTTGCAAAATTTACAATGTCTTAGAAAGCGAGGAGTATTTTTTATAACTAGATTTCTCAAAATATAGATGTTTAAATCTCTAAAAATGACTACAAAATATAATTTTGGAGAAGTCGATTTTAGGGGGCCACTTTACTATATAAACCATATATAGGCAAGGGCGGATTTAGGGGGGTTTGGGGGGGTTCGGGAAAACCACCCCGGTTTCCCAAATATTTTTTTGTTTGTTTGTTTGGTTTTTTTTTTTTGGGTAACATCAGCAAAAACCCTGCAAACTGAGTAATAAAAAAATTGCTTAATGTCCACCAGAATTCACTATTTTGAAACAAAATTTACAAAAAATTTCTGATACATTCTATCGCATATCGATTAGATACCGTATCAATTGGCGTATTTGTGGATTCGTACAGACAATCGCGAAGTTTCTGTAATGTACGTCGCAGAGGGGATATTCTGTTTATTTTATTCCCGAAAATTAACATTAACAAATACTATAATATGAACATGTTCAAATAATTTGCAAAACATGTACGTGTGTCAAACAATCAATGTAAATGGTACGGGGATCGAAACCTACACGTTTCTGTCCTCAAATACCCGGTTTGAGTATTTTTGTCATCTACAAATTTTGTTAAAAACATACTTTGAAATAACCGGGAAAATGGGCAAGTATTTAACAATTTGTATATTGCTCGAATATGCCCCTGGGGCCTTAGTAATAATAATTAAGCATTCAATTACCCAATGATACTCAACATTTTTTACTCCATATCGTACCAATATTCTAAGTACATTGTACATGTTACAGCAAGGACAAATCAACAAACCAGGGGCGAAGCCAAGCGTACATTTGTACGCAAAAACGTCCACATCGTCTCGCAATAAAAGGAGAGCGCCTTCCCCAGTTACCAAAAAGAAGAGGGAGGGTCTTTTGAAATAGTATTTAAAGCAAACTACTGTTCAGAAATAGATCAAAGACACTCCAGAAACCACCGATTTGAATGCATTTTTCGTTATTTTCTCGTGTTTCATTAGAACTCAATACAACCATGCGCAGATCCAGAGGGGGACCGTGGGTCTGGACCCTCCCCCCCCCCCCCTGAGATTTTCGGAGGTGGGGTCCTGCTTTTGCCCATTTCTAATTGAAATGGGTCTAAAATGCATGAAAGGGCTTTGAAACCTAAAATTTCGGCTCGCTTCGCTCGCCATTTACAAATACAAAACTATTTTTTTCAGCAAAATTCCTTAATCATTATCAATTGTTCATACTAAGTAATTTTATATAACTGTCTTGGGTCTCAGGAACTCATATTTTGAACAGTCCCTTACTTCATAGGATGAAACCTCCTTCATCTTTTTCAAGGTTTTGTCATTTTAAGATGTCTGCTTATTTGGAAAATGACACATCTCTTATCTATTTATTCTCATGAAATTCGCTCCGCTCGCCGATATAAGGAGTGAAATATTCAATGTTATAAATAATCATCTCGATCGAATCAAGACAAATTGATATTTCATTTCTAAAAAAAAAGACTTTATGTGGACGTACATATATATGTATTTAGGGAATGTCATGTTCACATCTCATGTTTTCTTCATCTTAGATACGGTTCATCGTCTGATGACATCGAATCATATGCGTTATCCCATCTAAATTCAGCTCAAATACGCTTCAGAGGTCAGCAATTTGCTTCATTTTTTCAAAATTTTCACGGGGGACCCCCTTCAAGGGGATGGGTAACATATTTCCATACTGTCCCCACTTGACCCTTCGGGCCTCGCTAGTCATCCCCCCAAAAGTGTCTGTGCCCCCGGACAGCTGATGTTCTTGGTCCAACCCTTCTTTATAGACGTCCACATCGAAAACACCTTGGCTACGCCCCTGCCTGCAGTAATAACAATGGTCTGAATATTCGAGAAGGTAAGGAGAAAATGTGCTCCAGAATGCACAATTTTATTCCATTTTTTCACAAATTTTCCCCGGACCCTCACCTACAGGAGGGGGCAACCCCCGCTCGGCACTTCGTGCCTCGAATCGACCCTTTGGGTCGATACAAACCCCCCCCCCCCCCGCTTGCCATTCTGGATCCGCCACTGTATACTCCTTTTACATAATATTCAGCCCCCTCCCAAATCAATACATAGTGCACACGTTGCTCTCCTCCACCGTGCACCGAAATATACCTACATGATGGGTGGACTTCATAAAATTGTGGACCCCCTCTGACCAAAAATGCTGGATCCGCGCATGTGATGTGACAAAATATAAACCCAATCTTTTAAGACAAATATATCACATATTTAAGCATTCGAATCTTTGATCCAAAAAATAATTATACGAGTATGAAATGTCATGGTTACTTTGGTCACGCATTTGGGATGAACTAAAATGCATATCTATGGCTACATGTACACTGTAAAAAAATTCAATTATTACGTGTTCATAAAATACTACATGTACATTCATAAACGATACATTCATGCATGGTTTGAAGGCGTTAAGGAAGAGTTATATTCGATTTTTATATGTTTAAACAATGTACACAACACTTTATAGCCTAATAATTTAACTATTCCCGCAATGTCTGTATAATTTTCGGGTCGGACGATATTTTTAAATCTAATGTTGAAAATTACTCTTAGGCACGGTCCATTTGATATTCAGGGGGGGGGGGGGGGGGGGGGGGGGGGGGGGACTTGGGTTTTTTGTTGGAGCAAGATTATTTTTTTCGCCCCGGACCGGGGCAAAATTATTTTTTTCATGCAAAGTTGGAGCAAGGAAATTTTTTTTTAACAAAGTGATGCGCATATTAAGAATGTTTGTGTTTTATCAATAGAAATTATTAATATTTTTACTCAAAACTCTTAATATTTATATATTAGTTCATTTTTATGCAAGTATTCAATTCACTTTTAAACAGAGAGATAAAAGATTTTACAATACAAATCTATATAACATGTATATAAGAGGGTCTCAGGGGAAGGTCTCCAAGACAAACTTTTAAATGTTTAATTGTAAATTGGTGAATAACTGAAGTTCTCCTTCCAAGCTTACAAGAACATAAAATTAAAGTCTATGGGATACATGCAACAGGTATTAATTATAATTAAAAGCAATGCATAAATACTGATAATATATTTTAACTTTTAAGGAAGCCCTTTTTCATTCACATACATGTATAACTTTTGATATCTATGAATTTTGGCATTAGTAAATGTTGTTTTGATAGAAAACTATGGCGAGCGAAGCGAGCCGAAAATTTTGATACAATTTGAAAACTGTGGCGAGCGAAGCGAGCCGGAAAATTTTCAAGAATTTTAGCGAAATTTTATGGTAATTCTTCAAATTCAGATTATATGTAAGAGCAAGATTATTTTTTTCTGTCACACCATAAGCAAATTTATTTTTTTCTTCAAAATTGAGAGCAAAATTATTTTTTTAGAAAAAAAACCCAAGCCCCCCCCCCCCCCCCCCCCCCCAGAATATCAAATGGACCGTGCCTTAATGATACAGTGTCCCTGAAAATAAATTTTATTGAAAACGTAAAATTTATTCCGAAGGGTCTATAGATAGAGGAAAAAAAGAGCCAAAAAAAGTTTTATATGAAAATAAGTAGTAACGACCATAATATTGTCGAATTTGTGTAATTATGACTTTACTCAACACATTGTAGGTGGCGCTAGTGGAATGAATAATAGCTGCCTGCGCCCCCTAAATTCAAAATGACGTTTTTCAAAAGAAATGTCTATAACTGCGAAACTTATTTCGGCCATCTTGTCCTTTCTTATGATTTTGAAAAAAAAAACTTATACTAGATCTAGTATAAGAAACGACGGTAGGTTCTATAAATAATTTGTTTTTCTAAAAAAAATTAAAACATAGGGTTCGCCATACTAATTTTGTATGACTCTACTTTCAGTTTTGAATACGCAGTGCGACCAAGCAAAGACGAAGAGTAAAAGACTCGAAAGAAGACAGAAACTTGAGAAAGCAGTCTTTGCTGAATAAGAAAAGGCTTTTAATAAATCATATGTTCTGAAAGCGATCGAAATCTATTCTGTAGTGTTGGTAATATCTTAATTTCAATATTGCTGCAACTGTTTATGTGTTGGCTTTTCTTTATTTAGAACACGGGCACATGTAGAAAGAGCGTCATTATCTTGTATTATACCCCTTTACTGGTCATAAGGGAATATATGTATCGACAAGGCTTCCGACGAATTTTCAGCCAGAAGTAGCATCTGAAATGTTTGCATTTGTCATGTTTGAAGGTCAAAATGGGGTATGACCATAAAGATTCATTTGTAATTGTATACATGAACTTCCTAGAAACATCAATAATCCACCCAAAAAGATCTCATAACATAGTCTAAGCTTCTACCTAAGTTAGACTGTTTTCTACTTTCTGTCTTGAATCTCCATTGCCAGATTGGACAGATACTGATTCATTCAGAGGCTTTACTCTGCTTACTGTAAGCAGAGTAAAACTTCTGGATGATTCAGACTAGCTAATCTGGCAATGGAGGTTCAAGACAGAAAGTAGAAAACAGTCCAACTTAGGTAGACGATTAGGCTATGTTGTGAGATTTTTTGGGGGTGAATTATTGATGTTTTTAGGAACAGTGGCGGATTCAGGGGGGTGCGGAGGGGGCGCCCCCCCCCCCCCGGCACTGACCCAAAATTTTCCAAAAACAGGTATATTTTGGCCCATTTTCAGTCAAAACCGGCAAAATTCGACCCTTGACCCCCCGGCAAAGGGGGCGCTGGATCCGCCACTGAGGAAGTATACAAATCAATCTTCATGGTCATACATGTACCCCATTTTGCCCTTCAAATGCAAAAAACTGCAGAAATGCTACTTCTAGCTGAAAATTCGTCGGAAGCCTTGTCTCTCTATAAGATAGTATTCTCTTATGACAAAAAGGATATTGACGCTCTTTCTACATGTGCCTGTGATTTAGAAAATCCAGAACGTTCGGTTGTTTTGACACATTTCTAAGAAATTCTCTGTGTTAATTTTTTTAGGATTAGCATAGAATTCAATTTGATAGTCTCTCATGCTCTTGCCTTCATGATAAGGAAGCAATGTTTGGTAACATCACCCAGGACAATGGTACTGTAGTTACAGCGCAATGGAGAATCAGTGGCAGATTCAGGGGGTGCAAAGGGGGCGTCTGCCCCCTCCCCCCAGGCACTGACCCAAAATTTTCTAAAAAAACCCTATATTTTGGCCAATTTTCAGTAAAAATTGCCAAAATTCGCCCCTTGACACCCCCCCCCCCCCCGGCAAAGGGGACGCTGGATCCGCCACTTGAGAAGTGATATTTTGCTGTGTCTTCTCTGTTGTAGTGGATTCATGCATATTTCTTGTCTGAGAATCAATGATTTTCTGGATAAGTTTTCACCCATAGATTTGGTATATTGTAAACCCTCTTTTATTTGTGAGCGTTTTATTTTTGCTATATTTGCGAGTTAGCTTGTGTCACAAAAATTAAACCCCATGAACTTGTCTCAATTTAGCTACTTTACTAACATAAACTCAAAACATGCGAAAATAAAATGCCACAAATAGGTCAGTGTTATTAGATTTGCAAATAAAAGTCAAGTGTTGTTGTTTTTGGTTCCAGCCCGAAATCAAATTTTTGACGTGTTTATGACATCTTTTGAGACTATGTCAGAAATGCTCATTTTTGAACTATTTCTTTTACTAACTCTTTAGATTATACTGGAAATGTGTGGTTTTGTGCCCTCATTTAGTGTGTGTTTGTCATATTTATGTCTCCCAACGGGGAGGAGACATATTGGTTTTGCCTTCGTCGTCCATCCGTCTGTCCGTCTGTCACACATCGTGTCCGGGCTATATCTCCTGAACCGTTTGCCCGATCACTTTCATATTTTAGTATGTTGTTGCTTATGACCCGAAGGTTTCACATCACCTTGACCCAAGGTCATGTGACCAAGGTCAAGGTCACTTAGTGCATTTTTAATGAAATTATGCATACATTCCTGTCCGAACTATATCTCTTGAACCCTTTGCCGGATCACTTTCATATTTTAGTATGTTGTTGCTTATGACCCGTAGGTTTTTTCACATCACCTTGACCGAAGGTCATGTGACCAAGGTCAAGGTCACTTAGTGCATTTTTAATGAAACTGTACATACATTCCAGTCCGTGCTATATCTCTTGAACCGTTTGCCGGATCACTTTCATATTTTAGTATGTTGTTGCTTATGACCCGAAGGTTTCACATCACCTTGACCCAAGGTCATGTGACCAAGGTCAAGGTCACTTTGTGCTTTTTTAATGAAATTATGCATACATTCCTGTCCGAACTTTATCTCTTGAACCCTTTGCCGGATCACTTTCATATTTTAGTATGTTGTTGCTTATGACCCGTAGGTTTCACATCACCTTGACCGAAGGTCATGTGACCAAGGTCAAGGTCACTTAGTGCATTTTTAATGAAACTGTACATTCATTCCAGTCCGTGCTATATCTCTTGATCCGTTTGCCAGATGACTTTCATATTTTAGTATGTTGTTGCTTATAACCCAAAGGTTTCACATCACCATGACCCAAGGTCATGTGACTAAGGTCACTACGTGCATTTTTAATGAAATTATGCATACATTCCTGTATGAGCTATACCTCTTGAACCATTTGCTGGATAACTTTCATATCTAAGTATGTTGTTGCTTATGACCCGTAGGTTTCACATCACCTTGACCCAAGGTCATGTGACCAAGGTCAAGGTCACTTAGTGCATTTTTAATGATATTGTGCATACATTCTTGTGCGGGCTATATCTCTTGAACCGTTTGCCGGATCACTTTCATATTTTAGTATGATGTTGCTTATCACGTAAAGGTTTCACATCACATTGACTCAAGGTCATGTGACCAAAGTCAAGGTCAATTAGTATATTTTAAATGAAATTGTATTTGTTACATGTATTATGTCCAGGCTTAATCTTTTGAACCGTGATCGGATCACGTCATATTTTAGTATGATGGTGCTGATGACCCAAAGGTTTCACACCTCCTTGATCAAAGGTCATATGACTAAGGTCAAGTATTACATTTTTTAATGAAATTGTAAATGCTACTATTATTACTAGTATTGAGTCTGTGCTATATCTGTGGAATCGTATACTGGATCACTCTTATACTATAGTATGCTGTTGCTCAGGATTGGAGGGTTTCTTATCATCTTGACCCAAGGTCATGTGCCCAAGGTCAAGATCATTTAGTTCTTTTTAATGAAATTGTACATACTAATTTTGTCTGGGTTATATCTCCTGAACCCTTCTTACAATTGTTTTCATATTTTAGTATGTTGTTTCTAAGGACTAAATGTTTCTTATCACATTGTCCCAATGTCACATGGTTAAGTTAGCTTCTTACTTTGGTAATGAAATTGTTTTATGCTAAGCATGTCCAGGCTGAACTTGTCTATGCTAATAATGTTTAGGCTTTATATTTTGAACCGTGTATCCATCCAATCACTAATTCAGTTTTTTGTTGCTCATGATCCATACAATGTTAATCGTCTTCAAATTCAATAGCATCATTTAAAAGCAGATAAGTTTGCGGCATGGACCAGACATGCATGTTTCGGGTACTTAACCCTCGTCAGTGAGTGTAGGTTTCAGATCACCTATATCCAAGGTCATGTGACCAAAGTCAATTTCTTTAAATATGCTTATAACGAAATTGTATATGCCAATCATGTTTGGCCTTTACCTCAAACAATGTAATGAATCACTTTCATGTTTTAGTATGATGTTGCCCATGACTCAAAGGTTTCACATCATTTTGCATTTTGGCCTAAGGTCAAAGTAACTTAGAGGGAGGGGGGGAGACATCTGTTTTTTTATGAAAAACATTTTGTTTAATTAAGTTACTATTTGCTTTGTTATACATTTCATGCCATAATCTTCTGTTTTGAATTTTTGGCCGGATTGCAAAACAATTCTGGTCTATAGATTGACAATGTCCGTCTGTCTGTCCGTCCAGGCCACAATTAAAAAATTGTTTGTTTCCCCTCCCCCCCGGGTCTGTTTTTTCCAAATGACTCGGCAGGCGGGTACTTTTTTTTTTTTTTTTGCTGCCAGAACTACATGTATCAAATATGTTTAAACTCGTTTGAATCCAAATTGCACATTACTGGACTCCTTACAGCTGCGCAGTCATACTCTGTGTTTCTAATTATAATATGATAAAGACTAAGAGCTGGCAACCACGGCGATTTCTCGCCTCTTACTTCGGGAAAAATCGCCGCCTGCTTTCCGTAAAAAATATCCGTTATGTCTCAATTTCTATCGCTGGTTAAGTATGAAATGTCTATTTATATATTTTATTGAACACTTTCAAAAGAAAATTACGTTGTCCTGTAAAACCTACTCTATATAAACAGATTGTCCCAAGATACACGATAAATACTTCCGCAACAGTTGCATCAAGTGTTTCAGCCGGCGCAACGGGTCATTTTACGGCAACGTCAAATCTGCGAGAATAAAGATGCATTATACATGCACGGATCCAGTATTTTTGGTCAGAGGGGGTCCAAAATTGTAGTAAGTCTACCTATGATGTAGGTATATTTCGGTGCACATCATGGGGAGGGGCGACGTGTGCACTAAGGATTGATTTTTAAGGGCGGGTATTGTTAGCTTTCCTTTCACATTTATTTTTATGAAGAATTGGCTAGCTAAGCGAGCCTGAAATTATTTTAGATATGAATAGTAATTTGTCTTGCTTCGATTGAGATGATTATTTATAACAATGAATATTTCACTTCTAGCTTGTATCGGCGAGCGGAGCGAGCCGCAAAAATTTTGATTAATTCACATTTTGTCTATATTTCATGAGAATAAACAGATAAGTCATTTTCCCAAATAATTTGATATCTTAAAATGACAAAACCTTGAAAAAGATGAGGGAGGTTACATCCTATGAAGTAAGGGACTGTTGAAAATACGAGTTCATGAGACCCAAGATTATTTTAGTATGAAAAAAATGAAAATGATCAAGGAATTTTGCAGAAAAAATAATTGTGCACAGTATTTGTAAGTGGCGAGCGAAATTTTAGGTTTCAAAGCCTTTTTATGCATTTTTAGACCCCTTTCACTATTAGAAATGGGTCATTTAGCTGGACCCCATCTCCGAAAATCTCAGGGGGGTCCAGATCCCCGGTCCCATCCTCCCTCTGGATCCGCGCATGCTATAGAACGATTACATCTCAACTTTTTTTTACGACTTGTAAATATTCAATATTGAATTTGTATAGATGCTGACCACGCGCAACCAAGAATCACGGACTATAAATGACCGGTGTTTTCCAGTGCATGATAAAGGTGAAATAAGTTTGTATACTTTTCTTTCTCGGTCTGTTTATTGTATGTACAACGAACAACATCAAGAACTCTTTGTAATATTGAGTCTATTGATAATGACGTTCACGATGCAAAAAGTTAGCACAGACCGCTGAAAACCGCTAGAGAAACGTAGGTTAATCATAACCGAATACGTACAGTACTATGATCAGGTAGTAGTTTTCTTATTCACTCGATTTTATGCATTTAGATAATATGCCTGAATTTTGGCCCACACTCAGCGGACCCTTCCAAATGAGCGATGGGTCTTTATAGCGTTCAAACGCTGAGTTGATTTACAATTCTATTTGGATAGAATATTGTACCGTAACGTTGAAACTGAAAGTGGACGTGATTCGATTTCTGGACCAAAAAAAAAAAAAAAAAAAAAAATCGGACTTTTTGGCTATAAAAAAAAATTGACTCGGCAGCGTTTTTCTGACCCGGTCGGGGCGAGGGGAAACAAACAATTTTTTAATTATGGCCCCATCTGTCTGTCCGTCCATCTGCCATCAACATTATGATTAAAGTTTCTGGTTAAGGCAAAATCTAAGGAACTATATGCAGTAGAAACTTTATATTATACATGAAGCTTGCCCATCACAAGACCTTTCAATTTATGCCATAACGTCTGACCTAGTGACTTGACCTTGGACTTGACCTAGTTAAAGATTTTGGTTAAAGCTCCTGGTTCAAGCAAAATCTATGGAAATGTATGCAGTACATGTAGAAACTTTATATTATACATGAAGCTTGCCTCTGACAAGACCTTTCAATTTATGCCATAACATTTGACCTAGTGACCTTGACCTTGGACTTTGACCTAGTTAAAGATTTTGGTTAAAGTTCCTGATTTAAGCAAAATCTATGGAACTGTATGCAGTAGAAACTTTATATTGTACATGTAGGTTGCACATGACTTCCTTTCTTTTTTATAATTCATTGGGAGCTTCATCAGAGTTGAGGGTGCATGGTTAAATCCTTTCATGGGCCCTTGTATCATTGTCCTCCGATTGAAATTTCATTATCTTTTGTTTGTACATGTATTATCATTGCATGATTATTTTTTTTTGTGGGGGGGGGGGGGGAGCTTAATTCTTAATTTATATTGGTTCATGTTATGGAGACTGGTGTCTTAAATTTGAGAGAAAAAAAAAATCTGAAGAAAAAATCTCTAATTGTGAGAGAAAAAGATATTGGAATACATAAGGCCTGGCCATTTTAAATTGATTCTTGTTCGCCCACAGTATGTATTTTTGCAACCTCGGGGGAAAAAACCAAGATGCTGTGTCAGATTTTCGATCATATGTTAAATTTTAAGTTTAATTTAAAAAAAAGATTATCCAGTAATACTCACCCTTTAAAAATAATAGTTCCAACGTTACATGATAATCACCCTCCTTGTGCCGGCAAATTAGTGTAGTAACTATACTGATAGATCTAATGGTCAATCTGCAAATAAAGGAAGTACATACGAAAGATTGCTTACGAATTTACATCCCGACTTTATTCATGTCTTGTAAATGAATAAAGAAAACTTGTTCAGCTGCTGTGCACGTGTGATGGACAATTAAATGCTGTTCGTTTACAACATTCATCCGATCTAAATTTGGAAGTTTCGGTATTTAAAACACTACATCCTCGGGGAAAATTCGAAGTTAAAAGACACTAAACTTAATTCTCAATGCTGAAATTCGTCAATTTAGCACTAAGCAAGGGGTTGAATAGAACGACTTGGCACACATAATGGGCAAAGCATGCGCCATTCTCATAACAGGAGCGCCCAAATGGCCCACTTGTACAACTTTACTGCGCCATTTCCGAAAATTGTGCGCAAACGGCGCGGCCCAGGGTGAAAGTAGGTCAAAGGTCGATGTCAAGGACACTTAGTCAAAAGTCATGATATCAAATGAAAGTTCTAGTCATGAGGAATCTATATGTGAAATATCAAAGCCTACCCCTTATAGTTCAAAAGTAGGTCAAAGGTCAATGTCAAGGCCTCTTGGTCAACAGTCATGATATAAAATGAAAGTTCTGGTCATGAGGAATCTATATGTGGAATATCAAAACCTACCTCATATAATTTAAAAGTAGGTAAAAGGTCAATGTCAAAGTCACTTGGTCAAAATTCATGATATCAAAAGAAAGATCTGGTCATGAGGAATATACATGTGAAGTAGCAAAGCCCTACCCCTTATAGTACATGAGATATAGCCCAGGTTAAAGTTTTAAAAAAAAAAACTCCATTGTCAAGGTCACTAGGTCAAAAGTCAGGATATCAAATGAAAGGTCTAGTCATGAGAATTCTGCATGTGAAATTTCTAAGCCATATTCTCTATAATTCATGAGATATAGCCCAGGTTTGTTCGGTTTTATTTTTTAATGTAGTCAAACTCCATGGTCAAGTTCACAAGGTCAAATTTTGTTGCTGAGTTTGATCTGTCTCATCATGGTCGATCACCATATTAAGTTTCTCCAAGCAGTTTTCGCCCAACGGAGTTAAACGCAACATCTTAACCAAAATCTTGACAGACTGACAGACGGATTTCTCCATTTCATAGACCGAATTTTGCTTCGCAATCTGGCCAAAATTCAATGTGGCTCTCATATAAAAACTAAACATCATAACAATTAGAAACACTAAG
This sequence comes from Pinctada imbricata, assembly GCA_033119305.1. Taxonomy (NCBI): domain Eukaryota; kingdom Metazoa; phylum Mollusca; class Bivalvia; order Pterioida; family Pteriidae; genus Pinctada; species Pinctada imbricata. Next base: position 52,782,102 of record VSWD01000007.1, read on the forward strand.
TATAGAGTCCTGCATGGCTGTATAAAGGTACCCAATTACCAGTATGTGCTGTTATCAGGAAATACTGAATTCTGACTTATGTATGTGAAGTCTGATTTCTGATTTGTAATTCTATTATCTATGAATGTTGAAGAATTCGGATTCAAACAACTTTTAATGTGCATGATACATGTACATGATGTAGTTCTAGCAGCAAAGAAACAAAACAAAATCAAATAAAACTGAAAAAAAGCACCTGTATGCCGGGTCACTTGGGAAAAAAACAGACCCAGGGAGAGGGGAAACAAACAATTTTTCAAATTGTAGCCTTATGTATGAAGTTTTCGAACTGATTTCTCTATTAAAATATTGTAATAGTCTAATGTACCGGTAGTGCTTATTGCAGTTCTAGCAAAGGGCGACAATCAATCAAATGTCAGTGACAAAGTAGAGCTATTCTGTTTTTCCTTTTACTGCAGAAAATGGGGAGAGGTCCATTTAATAGTTCCAAGAAGATGATTAGACTTGCGCTACATGGGTGTACAAATCGTCCCTTCTACCACGTGGTACTGATGTGGAACCGAGCCCCCCGAGATGGCCGTCCTCTAGAAAACTTAGGTTACTACGATCCAATGAGCAACATTCACTGGAGAGAAAGTGCTGGCATTAAAGTTTAGTCGAATACAAGAACTGTACATCAAGAAGAATGTGGAAATATCAACTCCAGTTTTGAAATTATTAGGTAATCATTTTAAGATATACTAGTAATTCTTCTAGTGAATATTGACTATACATGTGTTATTTTCATGTACAACTTAGTTAAAAATTGAGATACAAGAAATATTCCATTTTCATGTATCCCTTTTTTTTTTTTTGGAAACACTGCTTGAACCAGTAACCTTTATGTCACTGGCTCTACATCTAAACCACTAGATCACAGCGTCGATATAATGTCATTTATAATTCCACTTAACAATTATATATTCATGTTTATATATAATGGGGATGAAAATCTTGCAGAAAGGCTGCATGAAAATTTTACCTCCACAAAATACATGTACAATGATTTCCAATTTTAATGTAGATGAACATTAATTGTCATTTTAGCATACTGGGAGTATTACTACTGTCCTGTTCACTAATTCCAGAGCACCCTGTTTTCCCGGTTTCTTTAAAATATGATAATGTCATCTTCCAAAAAGGTATCAGTTTTATAGTACTCCTTTAGTCGTAACAGAAAATACCACTGTTTTGGCTGTGAGTCAGTTAAGATAGAAATAGGACGGAAAATAAAAAGTCTATTGGGATTTTCTATAGTAAATTTGCTGAAAATGTGTGACGTCGGAGGCTTTGATGTCACTGTTTACTATTGTTGACACGGAGAACAATATGGCGGCGGCTTCAAATTAATATGGGAATTACCTGTAGAAATTTTATTTTTCAAACTGCGGTTTGAAGGCAGCTGATAGGGTAAGTTGAAGTTAATTTCCAGTTACGACTATAGGAGGTCAGTTCTCCGAAACAATAATTTATAGCAAAATTCTTCAGATGCCAGAATAAATCGCCAAAACAGGGTGCTCTTGATTTAGTGAACAGGACAGTAGAATCTAATTTTCTGTTATATGAAAATTAAGTTTCGACATCTTTCTCTCATGAAAGATAAATAAATTAATGGTATCAAGAATACTAGTATTTACAACTAATGGATACATTACAGGATTAGCAGGATTTCTACCCATCCATCCAAGCACATCTTTAGAGGCATACAGAGCACAGAAGAAAATAGAAGAAGGCACAGAGAGTTCAAATGACACTGATAGTACCTCATCTTCTGTAGATAGTGACTCACAAAGCAATGCAGAAAGGTGATAAACAGCCAACGTCATGAATGTGGAGTAAAAACATCTTGTACTTTTTCTTGTGTTCTATAGTATGTGATGGAAGATTGAAGAAATTTATAGAAAATAAATCGGTACTGTTTGTTGAATCAATTTCTTTCATTCCAAATGAGTATTTTATCACTCACTCTGTGTGAATGTCATCAGTATTTCCAAGGGCACAGACGGAGCTTATTCTTTCTCCTGCCAAAAATAGGTTTGTGTAGGTGTGCAGGGGGAGGTGGAGAGGAGTAATACTGGTTTCATCATGTCTGTCTGTATACACAATATGTTTTAATATCATGGTAAACTTGAATTAGGTAATGAAGTTTCAAAATACATGTAGACTGCATATGTCCTATAAAGGCCCCTGATGATTTCTGTCAAAAGGTCAAGGTCATTCTCAATTTGCATACATGAAAACAGATATTTTTACCTAAACTCTACTTGAATGTACCAGGATGATACTTTTTCTCTCTAAGGAGGACCTGTTCTGTTTTGCAAAGAGGTCAAAGGTCAATCTGGATTTGCATGGGTAATGTGAAAACCCTGCTACATTATCAGCCATTGTGTTATAAATCTTGGATTTTTGTTCAGCTTTAGGACCATTATATTATTTACTGACAGTTCTTTTGTTGTCAACCATCTATCAAATCTATGCTTTTGAATGTGTAATAGTGTTTATGTCTTCATAACGTGAAGTTACTACATGTATACTGTGACAAAATTTGTAATTTATTTAGATAAAGTGACAAACATTTTGTTGAATGCAACATTTCATTTTACTTCAAACAATGTACATGTTGTATCATACAAATATTACATGTAAAAAATTACAGAGAGATGAAGACTGATGATTTAAGAATTTAAGATAAATTACATGAATTCTGAAAAATATCACATAAAGCATGTATTTAAATTCAAATGAATGTTCAAACAGCTCTCCTCTCTTTCATCTGTTCATATCATTGGACATATCACTTCATCAATAAATACCACAATGGTCCTTATGTTCTGGTCATCACTAAGTCTATCATTTGTTCATAGCATCGGTCATTTCTGGCACAGCCTGAAAATATAAATATTTGATTTATTAGTTACATATTCACTAGATAGTTTGGAGCAACATAAATGTCTACAATGCTGACAACAAACTTTCAAAATGGACATGAATTACAACCATGCCTCACAGACATTCTTATGGGAAATAAAGAAGGACACATTACGTCATTGGAGTAAGGTACAGATTTTAATGTGTAGAGGAAAACAGAAGTTTGTTTGAAAAATAAAGGGCATATAACTCCAACACAATAGAACATATATAATATCTTAATATACCATATAAATGCTTTAAAAAATTTTAAGTTTCAGATTCGCAAATGTTTAAAATTGTTTAAAAATACCTATGATGAAGGCACTGAACTCTGAACAAAAACTTATGATAAGCACATGGATAGACATGTTATAGGGCTAACTTAAGTTTGGCCAATATTGAGCAGAACAGAAAATAACACACAAAGTTGTTACAATACCTTGAAGAGATCAGCCACTAGTCCATAGTCGGCGACTTGGAAGATTGGTGCCTCTGGATCTTTATTGATGGCTACTATCACTTTACTGTCCTTCATACCTGCCAAATGCTGGATAGCACCAGAAATACCTACAGCTATGTACAGATCCTTTAAAATAAATTAATATACATGTAACTCAATACAACTCTTGAAATAAATTATATGAAGGAATAATATAAAATATAGATGCACAGCAATTTACAGAGACCTGTTTACCTTTAGCTGAAAGAGGGTGTAAAGAGTATTTTTTCAGAGGGTGGCAAAATTCAGTGAGTGATAACAAGCTGTCTCCCTCCCCCTCCATCATGTGACCTTATATAATACAATGTCCTTTGAGTCCTTGTAAAACAATTCATGGTACTTCAAACGTTTGACTGACATTAAATCAATTGAACAATGAAGAATTTTAAATACAGTTGAAATGTCTCTTAGTGTAGAAATCAAGCAATGAAAATTAAAACAAGTTGCTTACTGGAGCTACAATTTTTCCTGTTTGTCCGACCTGCATGTCATTAGGTACAAATCCAGCATCTACAGCTGCTCTTGAGGCACCTACTGCGGCATTCATCTTGTCAGCAAGGTCATACAACAGCTTAAAGTTATCACCATTCTTCATTCCTCTACCTGTTGTCAATAACAACATTACATATTTACTTGCTATGAAACAAAAACATGCAACAATATTCTGAAACCAAAGTCTGTTCGATCAATCTGTGAAAAAAAAATAATTGGATGAAAATTAGATTTATTTTTAAAAGTTTTCTTTGTAGTGTAAAGACTAGCGTGAGCATTTACATGAACTCCTCCACTAAAGCAGTCTCAAAGCAGAGTTGTCTTCTCTTTACCATCAAAATAAATCTATGGCAGTGATGTTGTAGGTTAGGGAAGGATGGTAAACTTGAACTGACTGAATTCTAATACTAAAGAGGTTTAAATTGTCAAAATATGTTCATATTTCAGGAGAGGCTGAAAATGTATGTACATTGTTCTTTTTGGATAGTCATCTTTGCTATATTGAGCCTGTATATACATGTATAGATACCATATGGTTTTTGAATACGTGTACTTGAAACTACAAACAGATTAATAAAATTCATATTGAGTACCTCCTGACACAACTGTCCTGGCACTGGTCAATTCTGGACGGTCACTCTTGGTCAACTCTTGTGAAACAAACTCTGATAATTCATTCTTGACATCAACTGTTGGAGCTGAAATATTTATCACATACAAGTGCAAGATAATCTAAATTTTATATATGAAGGTGATAACAGAATATTTCATAGCATACATGTACACCTTGCTGAGTTTAATTCAGAACATAACATGTACTGGGTTTAAAATAAAACAAATAATCATGTAGACTGAATATAACCACTTAAAAATTTGTAAATTTATGGATATGTGAAGCTTTTATCAAATTATGCATTACATGTATTGAATTGTGAATTGGATAATTATAGATGGTTTCTTATGTCTGGTGAACAAAAATTCTAAATTATTCCATAAACCACATGCTGCATTGACTTGAGCTTCCACTCTTGTAAATGCAATGTAGTATCTCATGCAGACATATTTTTGTTCAGGGCAATACCATTCTGATACTTCAGCTTTACCATACTATAGTTTTAAAAACATGGAGTAAAGCAGTGCATATTTACCTTGCTCTGTAGCCCCACTTCCTCCCTCTACCTGGGCAGCTTCAAATGCCGTACCTCTGACGGTAATCAGTTTAACCGAGTCCTTTGACTTCACTGTCTGAATGGCATTACCTACAATATAACATGGACGTTGAACAAAATGACTGCATCACTTACAAGTATCAAGGGACATTGAGGAACATATTTTTTACTGAATATTACATGGCAATAACTTCTTTACCACAAGAGGTAGGGATCTGCATTTTAGCATGTGTACAGACTTTTTCCCAAATTTGCATGAAAATTTTTCATTATCGTGTGACACTGATGGTGACCCTCATTTAATAAGTTTTTTTTTTTCATATTTTGCAATAGCCTTGGCATGTGCAGAACATTTGATCATAGAAAAAATCTGTACAGCATAAGCATTTGGTCATGAAAAAAATTCTGTGCAGCCAACAACAAGATGGACAAGTAATGTATGAATTCAGAAGATTTTTAAGTTCATAACAAAATATGTGTTAAGAGGCATAGAAAATTGTGATTATTTTAAAGTCATCTCTGACTTGATAAAAAGAAGTGATTTTTTTTAATACTAAAATATCATTTTTTAATGAGTACCTGCATAGATTGTCCTGACAAAGGTGTCTGTATCATTTATGCCAATAATATCAGAAACAGGTGAGACGTCTAGCTTGGCAGCAACTCTAGGTATCAGACTCTGAAATATATCAAAGGTAAGGTGATATTTTTGTTGAAATAACAAAATTAACATGTACATGTATACATGGGAATTTTTAAATAGAAAAATATTATTTCATTAAATTAAAGTTAAGAGTAATCAGATTATTAGATAAGTTAGAAGAAATACAGTGGAATCCGCTCATTTGGGTTGACCATTTGTCAAGTCAATTCCAGTCGATTAGCCGAATATTCGAATAAGCAACTCGGCAATTTCCGTGACTACTCGGGTCGTCAAATTCACGTACCAAATCGATGTACACGGTTAGATAGGGAATTTCAAGGGCTGAATTTCAGTAAGAGTTATCTTTCTTTTCACGTGTTTTAAAACATGTATACGTCTCGATGCCGCATTTGATCATAAACAATTTCATGAAAAAAAAAAGAAAAAAATGAAGTAAAAGTCTGCTACATTAAAATAATAATAATGAAATTGTAGGAAAGACGTTTGTAATTCATGCACCGCCCTTTATGTACTCTATAAGTGTGTATAACCTGAGGCAGGTACTGGCCGTCACGTCTATTATTCTCCGAACAATGGGATTTAAATCCCTGGTCAGTTTAACGTTATTGATTTTCTGTCCAGGTGAACTAAAAGTAAAGGACACCAACGGACGTCATTTTGACAATTTAAACCTTTGTGAAGAGTTATTGATTTTCTGTACAGGTGTATTACTATACTATACAAGTAGCAGAACCAAAGTAAAGGACATCAACGGACGTCATTTTGACAACATGAAAGTTACATCAACTCACGGAACTCTGAATTTAAAAAAAAAAAATTTTTGAGAGCGGAATATTTCTCTTTCTTTGTTGAACATCGAGTAGAGAAAATTCTCCCGTATAAAAAGAGGGGAGGGCCCTTTCTCTGTTTCCCTCTTTTACGTCTCAAATTAAGACCGTCATTCCCCTTCGACCATTTATTATTCCACAGTTATAATTCACCGCATCCAGTCTTTACGAAAACTTTCTTCCGCGACTGGCCCGAAGACAATTTTTACCTGATAATTGTTTAGTTTATTAGTGAAATTCTACTGGCCCGGCAAAGTGTCTACTAGCCTCGGGCATCGGGCCAGTGGGTTGAAGACTGCGCAACCTCGTTTCAGAACTTTACTGAATTTCAAGGCATGTACAACTAAGCTAACTTCAATTATTAAGACCGAATAACGCGTGGTTCTTATTGATTACGAAAGAATAAAAAAATAAATGTATATCAGAGTTCGTGTCCGTTTGCGTCTGTATCCTATAAACACATTCCGGCACATCAAGTCCTCTTCCCCGCCCTTCAAGGGAGGGGCGTGTGGCAAGGTCATTCAGTTGACACGCTGCACGTTAAATCGCGTCTTTCGTTCTCAAGTCCTCATATGTAAAAAAAAAAAAAAAGTTATGGAGCCGCGTAGTGACCTGTTCACGCTTTGTTTCGACTTTTGTAACTTCGATTTTTTTCAAAAGGCCTGAAACAATGTCACATGCATGACGGATATCTTGATTTTTCTTTTTCTGTAATTTTCATCGCAATGACATTCACTTGCTCTTTGATAACTCGCACGAATTTCGTCGAAATTAACACGCTTCTAATTTGCCGACAGAGCTAACATGTCCAATGTATGTGTGACATACGCAAATATTCTTTTCTCTTCGTCCTTCCTTGATACACTCAGCTGTTTGATCAATTAGTCCAGGTAAATTGTCTAATTGACACGTGCTGCTAATTAAGATCGCACACCGCCAGCGGCAATTAAGTTGTACGGAAGCCAATTACGGGTAATTAACGCCGGGGAAACAACTTTACCTGACTTCGTATGGTCAGAAACGGCAAATTTGTGAAATCTGTCTTGGAAATTTTGAAGTTTAAGAAATTTTTCGAGTCAAATAAACGGGATATTGGTTTTAGTCCAGTCGATTACGGCAAAATTTTAACATAGAATAGATAGGAAATGGTTTGGTGCAGAGATAGTCAAGTCAATAAAACGAATGACCCGATTATGCGATAGGCAAATAAGTGGAGTCCACTGTACTAAGTGAGTTTTTCAGTGCATTCAGACAGGTAGTGAACATGCTAAAGAATTTAGCTCTTATGTTACAAAAAGCATTTGACCAAAAAAGAATCAAGTAATGTATGAGCAAAAACACATACCTTTCCCATAGCAGTCGCACCAGCTAGAATATGTGTAAATTTGAACTGATTCTGTGCAGCGACTAGTAATGGAGTCAGCGATTCTGAAAATGCAAAATTAATACCTAAGTTATGTAATGTTTGCACATCTATGAACTCACGGGAACATTTTGCATTGCATGTATTTCAATATTTTATATCAACAGAGTCAGTATTTACATTAATTTCATTTTATCATTGACCAACCCGGTGTATTCAAATCACATAGTGCCTAGCCTCACACATTGAAACCAGGTCCAGTGGCAAACTGCTACTTCTTTAGGGATCCTTACATACAATCGCATTACCTGGAAGAAAGCCTTTATAAACTTCATTATCTGCAAGGAGAATCTTTTTTACACCTTGAACTTTTGAAATTTCTTCTGCTACCTGAAATGAAACATATAAACATATAATCTATAAATACTTTTATAGACGACATTTGTAAGATACAATGTATCTTTCAATTTTTAGATGTTTTTATATTTTATGGTATGACCATATCAATTATACAATTTGTTACAAACTACAGCATTACAGTTTGACTTAACAATGGCTTGAACTTTGCACTCATTATATGTTTGATGTCCGAAGAATAACACCACCATATGACATCCATTTTACATGTAGGCAGGTTTTTTGTGAAGTTGTTCTTCTATTGCATGAATGTACATTTGTACCACTACTTGATCAAATGATCATCTCATAGCTTCAAAGTTTGATTGCATACATGTACAGTTTGCTACATGTAGTTGTTCATTTATCTTAAACAATAAATGAGAGATGAAAATGAACAAGCTTGATGAATTCATTATAAATACAAATGTACTTTAATACAGGTATCATGGGTATATACAATATTTAATCTATAGGACAAAAGAACTATGAAAATAGGCATCATTTTCATGAATAGTGATACATTTGTATTACAAAGACTGACCTTAGCACACTGAGAACCGGCTACCAGACAAGTGACCTCCCCTAGCTTGGAGGCAGCTGTGATTGTGTTCAAAGTTATGGGTACAAGCTTCTCATTGGTGTGTTCTGCTACAACTAACGTACCATTGAATCTTCTCAACAGACATATCTGAAAATGAAATGTAACATAATTATGTTATGTATGTATACAGTGATGATTCGTTAGTCCGGAATTCGTTACTCCGGAAAATTCGTTACTCCGGACAAATTCTCAGGGAACAAACGTGCATAGTGCAAAAATGATCCGATAATCCGGAAATCCGCGTTCCGGATCCGGACGGTAGTTTTCGGGAACGGACGTGCGGATCATATGTTATTTTGTCCCGTTAGTCCAGACGATATAAGCAACTACGGACGTGTTTTCATAACAATAAATTTTTACCTGGAGAAATCTGCACGGACGTGTTTTCATAACAATTAATTTTTACCTGGAGAAATCTACATGGATATGTTTTCATAACTGTTACAATTGATTTTTACCTGGAGAAATTTACCAGAAAACCGGCAGATTAATTAGGCAATGGGATACGCAGCACTAGTCACGGCTTGGGGTACTTACGTGGTTATCAAATCTATGCATTAAAAGACTTAATTGTTCGCTTCTTTTAGTCACTTTCTTAATTCTTATTGTGACATTTTTCAGCTTGTAGCGTTCGATCATTATTTTGAACAGATGCACGCCCTAAACTCATTTCAAATTAAAGTTTAATGTTTGTATCACGATGAAGATGAGAGTGAACTGAATGTTAGCATTAGCTTAGATATTGAGGGCTTGTTTTTAGTTAAAATCGGCCGTCAACCACTCTTGACAGACGATGATTTCCGTATTTTTCAAGAAGAAAAGTGGTAAGTTTTGGTAGGTATTGGTAACTATCGGCGCCCGCGGAGCCTCGATGTTTAGATAAAATTTTATTCTTATTTTAAAGGTTAAAGTAACGCTCTAGTAGGAGATTTAGTAATCCATTATTTTCAAGAAATAAACATTTAATCAAATTATCTATGATGAGAAAATATTTGTTTACAGGACAATTTAACCGTACACACACGCACAAAAACGGCCGACCCTCCCCTTTCTTTCGGAATTTCGCGCTCAAGTTTTGAAATTTTAACATGATTCAGTAATCCGGAAAATTCGTTAATCCGGACAAATTCCTCGGGAACCAATTCGTCCAGACTAACGAATCATCACTGTATGTATGTACCGGTATTTTACTGTCATAGAACAATTTATGAAAAATTTGCAATCTCATAGAATTGTGCATCAATGTCCCTGTCCCTTCCATCTTCACATACGAGTTAATTGAGTTTACTACATGCACATTTATGCTACCATATCTATGATAACACATAAATGCAGTGTTCTCCCCCAAAATTTCAGATAGCATGGTGCTATGTCTTTGTGTTGTGATGTGTCGTTGTGCACCGTTGCACGTTCTGTCACCGCCCGTTCCATCATTGCATATTGTGTCATGTTTTGTTGCTATTTTTCTAAACTGTTTAAATTAATTTTGATAATGAAATAATTGTGTTAATAATACTAATTTTTATCTGCATGCAAAACAATTTAAAAATATCATTAAATTTTAGAAAGTGAGATTACTTACAGGTGCTCTATTTTTAAGGAGTGATTCACTCCATTAGTTCTGACTCTTTTGAAAATACAGAAAATTCCCTTGAGACTGTTTCTGATATATTGGCACATATGACAAAGCCTTCTGGTAGCAGGTGGCAGACTAAGAGTAAGTTTGTATAATTTAAAGAAACTTTGGGTCTGCAAGTTTAAAGTATGATGGATAAATGAGATTAAAAGCCATAAAATCGTTTCTCAGGAAAATACAAAAAGCTTCCTAGGGGCTACAAGACATTTGACACCTTGAGTTGTATACAGCTGGGCGAATTACATGAAACTGCAATTAGCCTCTGATCTACCTACTGTTATTCATACCCTCCCCCCCCTTTCAGCATTGTCTGAAAGACAATTAATTTTGCATAGCCTCAATAAAAAGAAGAAAACAATTTTATCCAGTCACCCATTGGAAGAGTACTTTGCGATTTCAAGGTCACCAAGGGCCAAATTAAGTCGAAAGTGTGACTGGGCAAGTGCTAATCAAATTCTTCTGTCAATCCCTAAAAGATAACATTCTCATTTTTCGTGAACACTGGATCAATAGCCTCCATTGGTGGATTCAAGGGGGTGCAGAGGGGGCGTCCCCCCTCCCCCCGGGCACTGACCCAAAATTTTCCAAAAACAGGTATATTTTGGACCATTTTCAGTAAAAATTGGTAAAATTTACGCCCCTTGAGCCCCCTGGCAAAGGGGATGCTGGATCCGCCACTGGCCTCTGTCAACTGCCTAAAAGTATGATCAGTCCTACGGTACCTAGACTGACAATAACGAGTGGACAAACAGTTTTCAGAAATATTTTAGTATGGAATCTCTTCTTTGTCATGTCTTAGACACTGAAACAATCTTACCAGACGAAGTGTCCGACATAGGCTAAGAAATTGAGACAATTTATTAACGTCACAATGCTTTTAAGTCAGATATCTGCACAAATTGAACGTAGGACTGTAAAATCAAAAATACGGAATTGAAGCCCTGGCTCTCACACTTAAGCCGGGCTTCCACTGTCGCGAATGTAGAGGAGAATGAGCTACGATCAGAGGCGAATGGACAATTGTGTCACATTCTTGTCTGTTCTCATGAAGTATTTCTTGGCGCGATAGGCACACAATAGCGCCGCGAATGCAACAAGAATATGCCACGCGTCCGCCATGATAGTGAGGCGAGAGTGATAAGAATAGAGAAGAATGCGACACGAATGTGCCACGATAAAAAGACACTGAGGCGAATGCAGGAGATTGAGACATGACTTTAACCCAATAGCGCTGCGATGCAGGAGATTGAGACACGACTTTAACCCGATAGCGCTGCGATCATGACAAGAATGTGACATGAGAAAAATCAATATCATTTGACATATCCAATAGCATCAATACCCTTTGTTGACTTTGACCTCTTTCCAGGTTACATGTATTTTCTCTTGAAATACATTGTCAAAGTTTTCAAAATATTGATCCGCACACTTTTACATCAACTCTGAGATAATTATTATTGTCATTGTCGTGTGTGTATGTAGTACTATCGTGGCAATATCAAGATCGTGGCTGATTCACGTTGATTTTTTTCATTCGCGTCACATTCTCGGCGCATTCGCATCAATATCGTGTCAGATTCTTTCTTGTCGGGGCTCTATCGTGGCTCATTCTCCTCCACCTTGGGAACAAGAATGCACGCGAATGTGAGGAGAACGTGCTGCGAATGGAGGAGAATGCAAGGCCAATGCGCTGCGCATGTGCTGTGAGGTGAATAAGAATTCAGACACGAATGTTTTAAACAGTTTGAAGCATTCGCGTCAGTGTCGCAAACATAGGAGAATGCAGGAGAACATGACACGATAGTGACACAATGAGACGAGAATGCCCGCAACTGAGAGGAGAATGCGCTATGATTAAACAAAATTACCTAATCGTAGCTCTATCGCCTCTGCATTCGCGACAGTGGAAGCACGGCTATAAGAATAACCGAAGAGAAATTATGTGTGAGTGTGGCCAGTGCAATAGTGGAAACCTTGCTAATTCATAAAGGTGTCTGTCTGATCAAGAACTTATAAACAGTGGTTGCTAATCATAATGCCTGAGACTGCATGTACATCAACTGATCAACGAGGCTGTCCTTGTCAGGCTCGGACGAGTCGGAGAGATCTTTGGACTCCCGTCTGATTTTCTTTTAAAAATATACTAATAATTAAAGAGAGTGACAATATAAGATAATGCTTAATTGGAAAAACACACAAAGACTATAATATCATTAAATAGTCTAAAATGTACCGTCTTATTGAGATTTTTTGGGTGTAACTTTCTGCTAAACATTTTTGTTGCGAAACAAGGATTCGTAATATTGTGAAACCCATACCCGCTATTTTTGTAACAATTTTTTTAAATATCGGACCCCCTCCACCCACCTCTCCCTTTTCGCCTTTCCCCCAATAGTTCAAAGAATGTTCCTACTAGACTAATAGAATCTATCCCCAGATGTGATCAGGGACAAGGAAATCCAACCCGAGTGTCCAGGATTTGCTTGTAGTTGTACCACGACGAGGCTTGCCGAGTCGTGGACAAATTTTAGCAAACGCAGCTTTCTGTTCAAAACATATACATTTACAACGCGACTGGTTAATCTTGTTTGTTTGTTTTTGCTTGTGTTGGGTTTGTTTGTTGGTTATTTATTTATTTATTTATTTGCATTTCACGATGAGCAATATTAGGCACGGGGGATAACGGGGGATATTCTGGGGGGGGGGGGGGGGGGGGGCTTGGGTTTTTTTTGTCGGAGCAAGATTTTTTTTTTCGCCCGGACCAGGGCAAAAATTTTTTTTTCTTGTGAAGTTAGAGCAAGGTTTTTTTTTAACAAAGTGATGTGCATATCAACATGATTAAGAATGCTTGTGTTTTATCAATAGAAATTATTTCTATTTTTTCTCAAAGCTCTAAATATCTATATATTACTAATTTATTTTATGCAAGTACACATGTATTCAATTTCACTTCTAAACAGAGTCTGAGGGATAAAAGAATTTTAAAATGCAATTCTCAATATCTTATATAAGGTACATGCATATATAAGAGGGTCTGAGGGGAAGGTCTTCTAGACAATTTCTAAATGTGGAATTGTAAATTGGTGAATAACTGAAGGTATCCTTCCAAGCTTGCAAGAACATAAAATTAGACTCCATGGGATACAAATGCTATGTATTAATAGTAATATATGTACATAAATATTGATAATATATTTAAGCTTTTAAGGAAGCCCTTTTTCAGTCACATACATATATAACTTTTGATACCTTCAAATATATGAACTTTGTCATTAGTGAACAATGTTTTGATAGACAAGTATATGGCGAGCGAAGCGAGCCAAAAAAATTTGATGTAAATTCAAAACTGCGGCGAGCGAAGCGAGCCGGAAATTTTTAGAAGAATTTTAGGAAAATTTTATGGGAATTCTTCAAATTCAGATTATTTGTAAGAGCAAGATTATTTTTTTCTGTCACACCATAAGCAAATTATTTTTTTTTCATAAAAATTGAGAGCAAAATTATTTCTTTTCGAACAAAACCCAAGCCCCACTCCCCAGAATATCAAATTGACTGTGCCTTAATTAGAAAGTTTACAAACGGAGAAAAGCCGATAGTTCAAGTAACCATCTTTAGGGACCACACTCCTTTCTACTTCCGTCATTCTTTCCTCTGAAAGGATGTCTTAGCCCGATGTGCTTGCGATCGAGTCTCTGTAACGAATATTTACACACATTTCAATGTTTTTAAAAGCAGAATACCAAATAAGTAAATGAAATGAAATAAATGAATAAATAGATAAATAATTTTTCTCATAAATGAATAAACTAACAGATAAATAATATAAAGGGACTAATAATTAGATTTTAAAATATGTAAAACATGCGAGACAGTGATGCTTCTGGACGCGAAATTACGGAAGCCGATTAGTGCCAACCTAAGTGAAAATTTTAAGTCGTAATTACGACTTAGTATGTCGTAATTACGACTTAGCTATCTCATAATTACGATTTAACTATCTCGTAATTACGACTTAGTTATCTCGTTATTACGACTTAGTATGTCGTTATTACGACATACGACATACCAAGTCGTAATTACGAGATAATTAAGTAATAATTTCAAAATAGATAAGTCGTAATTTCGAAATAGTTAAGTCGTAATTACGAGATAACTAAGTCTTAATTACGACTTACAAAGTCGTAATAACGACTTTCTTAGTCGTAATTACGAGATAGCTATGTCGTAATTACGACATACTAAGACGTAATTACGAGATAAGTAAGTCGTAATTACGAGATAGTTAAGTTGTAATTATGAGATAACTAAGTCGTAATTACGAGATAGCTAAGTCCTAATTACGACATACTATAAGTCTTAATTACGACATACTAAGTAGTAATAACGACATACTAAGTCGTAATTACGACTTAAAATTTTCACTTAGGTTGGCACTATATATCGGCTTCCGTTGTAAAACCAGTTTGTTGAGCAGAGTAGTAATCTGCAGGTCGCACTATCAGGGAATGTCAATGGTCGGATATTTTTTATACTTCAAGGTCAAGGCCATGAGGTCTTTTGGTAACAATGGAATGTTCTTGAAACAGAAAATGCACATTCAAAATATGAAATTCTTTACACATACCAATGAAAATTTTGGCAAATGAAAATGTATAAAAAGTAGTCTAAAACCACAAAATCAAGGTCACATTGTAAAAATAAATGTAGCATTGGATATAATATATACACACGTTTGGAATACGATAGTCCTTACCAATTACCGATCAAAAGTAAATTTATGGTCGATGACCATGTCAGAGCATCCAAAAAGTTGGTAATACCGAAGGGTCTCGTTACAAGAAATGCACATTATGAAAGTCCGATAGTTAGCCATTACATTTAAATTGTGTGATATTCCAAGACTAAAGGCATTAGGTTTCAAGTCCTCCAACAGGGGATGCCATATTTGAAACGGGACAGCCCTATTCGAGCAAAGTCAGAATAACTGTCAGATCAAGGTCACGAAATAAAATATTCTTTTGTATCAATGGAGGACTCTTGTCACAGGTCTTTTCAATTACAGTTAAAAAGTTATGGCTAATGTTGAAGTTTATAAAATATGTTAGCATACAAAATCAAAGATTTTGAGGTAAAAATGTTTATAATGTCCCCTGAAAGGGCTAGCCACAATGGATGCGTAATGCCATATTGCAGTCATTCAAATCAAGGCCAATATATATCTGAAATATTTAAAATGGAATTTTCGAATTCCAAGACCAAGGATTTGATATCCACTTCTTTCTAGTTCTTGTTTTCCACATTACATACTATTCAAAAAGCATACGCATAATTACACAATTAAAGTATACAATTGAGGGAGTTAGCATGATTCTGGTTCCCTCGACCAGTCCTATTTCCCTCGGCTTCGCCTCGGGAAATAGGTCTAGTCTCGGGAAACCAGAATCATGCTAACTCCCTCAATGGTATACTTTAACTGTTTTATTATACCGCAACGCGCTTTAGCTCCGCCCCAAAAATTTCGAAGTCACGCGCTGTATCTCCGCCCCGTTTCGAAGCTATTTCCCTAGGGAAATCATGGAAATAATCTTCTCAACTAACGCACTCTTTGCAGGGAAATAGTCTCATCAGGCGGTTACAGCTAGTTTTAATGAGTATCATTTTACATAGGAAAAAACAAGTAGAGGTATGGTGGCATACTTCTGCCTTCTACATGCGAAACATTTTTCTGTAGAATATGTCGACATGCGACTTACTTATGTGAACACGCAACTTATTTATGTCTACATGCAACATATTTTGTCAACATGCGACATAATTATCTTGCATGTCAACATAATCTTCTTGCATGTCAACATAATTATCTTGCATGTCAATATATTTATCTTGCATGTTGACATAAATAGATAACATGACGACATAATCTACAGAGAATATCTCGCATGTAGGAGGCATATAGAGGTATAATAAAATAAAATAAAAACTACGTAAGATTTGAAATCGCCAGTTTTAATTTGAATAAAGTTTATTTAAAAACAAAATAAATAACATATATTTTTAGACATGCACATATCATACAAACACCCAAAATCACTTTCTTACTCTTGAACAATGAATTTCAGGCTTACATGCATTGTACACGTATATTTAATTCAAGACATACTTATGGAATATAAGTTAGCACGAATAATTTTGTTACTTTGAAATAATTATCTGTCTACACGAACAAGTAAGCTAGATTGATTTATAAAAAGATGAAGGAAGACCTATTGAAATATAAAAAAAAGGTCGATGAATTAACTTCTCTTGTAATACTGACACACACACACTAACAAAGAATTATAAACATGACAGGCTTACAACAAAAACAAGTGTAATCATATATCATCTTCAAACATTATCAGTAAGATCAAAATTTAAGACAAAATTCAATTCTGTACGAATGTCTTATTCCATTTATCTGCATGCACTACACTATAATGTTAGAATTATCCCACTGTTCTTGAAAGGCCTCATAATTCTGATTGAATTTCCTGTTTACCACCCTCTCTTAGACAACGGTGATTGTTTTGACTTCGTTCCACAAATCTCGAAGTTGATCTTTTGTTTTGACAATAACCAAAGAATACTCGCATGACAGTCTGTCGGAACATTCTGTCATAGTAGGCGTAGATGAACGGATTAGAGAGATAACTGACCACACTTAAGGTACGTAGGAAGTAGAAGAGGTGAAGCTCATAGTCTGACATGAGGAACCATCTGCGAGGATTAAGCACGTCCAACAAAACAAATATCCACAATGGTATGTAGGACAATATCGTCACCAAAGTTATCATCATGAACATTATTGTAAGCCTGTTAACTTTCATGCTCTCATAGGCAATCTGAGCTAAAGATTTTGTGCGTTTTCTCCCGTTACTCAAAGTGCCGACTAGATTTGGATGGGCTTTGTGGGCCGAGGAGCGTGAAATGTACTTGGCTGTGAAAGCACATTTCTCACAGTAAACCATCCTCTGTTCACTTCGACGTGAATGTTGAACCTTGCCAGAATCACACTGCGGACAATTCTGGTCAGAAAGAGAACGGCTGATATCCGTTGAACCAGACTGCTCAGAAGCTCTACGAAATCGATTATTTTGTCTGCAAATAACCCTTCCAACAAGACTGTATAGAACTGTCAGAGTTATAATCACCGCAAAACTCATAATAAAGTTAAAGTAAAGCACCCCAGGAATGACAATATTGGCTCCAGATAATTCCATATTTGGTCCACATATGTGTCCTATCAGTGGCCCAAACTGTAAGTCACGTACCTGAAAGTAAACGAGTCGAGGAATGGGTATGAACGCAGCAAAAATTGCCATTCCAGCTACTGTTAGATACTTTATGCGCCGACTCATGCTCGATGTAAAAGGTTTGCAAACCTTTATGTACCTTTCTATGGAAATTAACAACAGAATGAATAAAGAGAGAATGAAAAACCAGTTTGTTGAGTAGAGTAGTAATTTGCAGGTCACACTATCAGGGAATGTCAATGGTCGGATATTTTTCACGAACACCAGTGCAGATGACGCGACACAATGTAACAGATCCACCACAGCAAGAATCACAATATAAAACCGACCCTCTCTTTTCCTATGGAATCTCGTTTGATAAATGGAAATGATGAGTAGATTTCCAGTAATGCCCAGAATCACGAACAGCACGTATAAACAAGTGTTCGGTAGGACTTTGTGCGCGAACTCGTAATTCCACTCAGCGATATCATGATGAATATGATCTCCGTGAATGAAACCCCTATCATGGACACTATCGTTCTGCTTATTCTTTACCATATCTTCCATCGTTTTTTTTTTCTTGTCTGAAATGAATACTAAATTGTTTGCTATTTCAAAGTGTAATGAAAGAGGACACTGTAGATAAACATCGGGTTAACCTGAGGGATTGCTTGTTTCATGTCTGAAACCACAACCTTCCTGTTGCACAACCGTCATTTAAACAAACACGATGCTGTGTGTCATATTTATTAGAAGAGACATGCATTTTAAGAATTAATAAATTGGATCAGGACATAGTTGTTATTAGTCTACTTAAAGTCTATGACGTCGACATTCTTCATCCGACATTTTTTCTCAGAATAAATTAATCAGCATCTTAACAGTATGGGTGTTTTAAAACTAATAAGAAGTTAATATGTTATAAGTTCTACACATTGCTTATTTCCGCTTTAAGTAATATACAATTAAGGTGAGTAATTATGTTGCCCTATCATTCTTTTTTTAATTTAAGATTCCGACTAGTAAATACATGTAATATTTCAATAAAATTGTACTTGAAAAAAAACCCCAATTATCTTCTAGAAGAAGGTTAACGACTAATCTTTAAATTTTCATTGTATATGGTTATATTTCTTACCTTAGTAGTTTATTTTGGTAATTTATTTCTAGAATAAAGAACTGTTATTTAATATTCGAAAAACGTGTCTGGTGCATGGAAATTGGTTTGGAATTTTCTTCAAGAAGGTATAGAGTTGGAACCCTTCGACATTATTATAACAATCGAAAGTTTGTAATCAATGAAATATCATTATTTACCGGCAAGTAGTCATTTCGTGGGTATCTTTAATAGTAAGGAATCTCACACATGAGAGAGTGGTTGCCATACAAAAAGAATCCAAATTAGAATTATAAGAATCGCATTTAATGAGAATACGAAATCACGATAAATGTAAATCCGAATAAAATTACCAGAACATTCCACAAAGTGAACCCCTGATTCAGTTAAGATAAGCTGCACTGGAAGACTAAGTATGTTCTGCTTTCTAGCACAATCCGTTACTTAAGCCCTGTAGAGAAGGCCAAAACCGGTGAAAGTATCAAATGCGGGGTTTGTGGATGGTTCTAGATAACCAAAAGTATCTTTCAACATCATAGACAAAGAGATATGATACCGTTAGTGTTGTATATTTTCATGTGGATTTTGGAATACGGTTTTTATTGTGTCGCCTGCGAAGCATAGCGACACTTAGGGATCACTTTGTCCGTTGTCCGTCCGTCCGTCCATCTGTCTGTCTGTCACACTTTGGGTGTCACAGCCCATAACTTTTGAATGGTAAGTGATAGGGCTTTGATATTTCACATGTGTATTCCTTGTGACAAGACCTTTCTACACATACCACAATTTTTGACCTAGTGACCTTGACCTACATATTTGACCTACTTTTCAAAAATAATAATATTGCTTATATCTTTTGATTGGTAAGGGATAGGGCTTTGATATTTCACACATGTATTTCTTGTGACTAGACCTTTGTAAACATACCATAATTTTTGACCTTGTGACCTTGACCTAGATATTTGACCTACTTTTCAAAAAAAGTTAGAATTTGCTATATCTTTTCAATGGTGAGTGATAGGGCTTTGATATTTCACATGTGTATTG
The DNA here is from genome assembly GCA_033119305.1 of Pinctada imbricata. NCBI lineage: Eukaryota > Metazoa > Mollusca > Bivalvia > Pterioida > Pteriidae > Pinctada > Pinctada imbricata. The sequence continues at coordinate 52,802,139 of VSWD01000007.1, forward strand.
GTTGTAACAAGACCTTTCTACACACACCATAATTTTGACCTAGTGACCTTGACCTATATATTTGACCTACTTTCACAAAAAATTAAGATTGTATATATCTTTTGATTGGTAAGGGATAAAGCTTTGAAATTTCACTTGTGTATTCCTTATAACAAGACCTTTCTGCACATACCATGATTTTTGACCTTGTGACCTTGACATAGATATTTGACCTATTTTTCAAAAAAGTTGGGATTCGCTATATCTTTTGATAGGTTAGTGATAGGTCTTTGATATTTCACATGTGTATTCTTTGTGACAAGACTTTTCTATGTGACAAGACTTTTCTAAACATACCATAATTTTTTACCTAGTGACCTTGACCTTCATATTTGACCTTTTTTCTAAGGATTGCCTATACCTTTTGATTGCTAAGTGATATAAGGCTTTAATACTTCACACATATACTTCTTATGATGTTACCAAAGTATTTAGGTAGTGACCTTGACCTAGTTGATTGACACTATTTTCTGAAAATTTGAGATTGATCGTATCTTTCAATTGGTAAATAAGAGGTCTGATATTTCACATATGAATTTCATTTGACAAGACTTTTAAAGTGATACCAGTAATTTTAAACCTTCTAGAATAGGCCGCTTCGCAGGCGACACAAGCATTCCTTGGATTGCTATTTTGTTTGACTTTTATTCACTGATTCATTATATCGTCTAAAGAAAAATGTAGTGAAGAAGACAGTCGTTCATATATATTCTGAATATCTAAGCTTTGGTTGAGTAGTTACCTTGCCCTAAAAACGAAAATATATTTTAAGCTTGTTTTCGAATGACGTATCATATAGTTATTATTACACAAATGTTGGGAACGAAGGAATGTTGCTGCATAGGAAAGAGATATCTATAATTTTGAAGTTGAAGAAAGGAGGGGATCTCCAACAACACCCAATGCAAAAACACAGAACAGACACTCCCAGAAAGAAACGTAAAAGATACAAGGAACACCAACTCGAACCATAGAAACATGAAACACAAAAAGACCACACATAAACCAAAGAGACCCATTGGCAATCGGTGCCGACTTAGGACGACCATATGTCACGCAAGTAGCAGACAGTGTGGTTATCCGGATTACGTGTGTACATCCCTCCCACTTTTCCGATTATACAGAGGTCTCGATGAAAACACGATTGTGATGTAAAATAACCTCCTCACTGTAAGATGAACATACAAACAGACAGTATGACGTAGGGGCCCCAAGAAACACACAGATGGATATGTAAATAGATATAAAAAACAAGGCATACGAAATACAGACCGTACTCTGCCGGCTGTAGCGAGCTCCGACTGATATTCAGAGAGAACAAGCGGTCGGAGCCCTGTCTCTTCTAAAGAAGTTTGGACAGGGCTCGTCATGGAGTACCGTCGTCACAGTCAGTCAGAGTGCAATTCTTAAGAATGCGCTGCTTCAAGGTTGCAGATTGGTCAATTACCAAGCCGAGTGTCCGTCTGATAACAGAAGGATCATATCCACGGTATAAAAGGCGTTTGATGATTCTAACATAATTTCGATGGTAATTCTGTCTACCTTTGATCCTTCTTAATTTGTTAATAATATCACTATAAAATGCAGGTTGTGAAATACCCAAAGTGATATACTCTGTAGCTTGTATGGGTCCGACTTTCCAAAGAAGTTGACGATTCTTTTTGTAAAATTTCCAGAAAGTCTTTACCAGTTTGTGAAAGCGAAAGCCTTGACCTAAAAGTTTCTTGGTAATTTGTAAATTTCTATGAAAATCCAAAAGATCAATATATGCTCTAGCGTACCGGATGAGTTGCAAAATGTAGATACCGTATGATGGTAATCAGTAAGACTATCACCGTCAAGCCAGGCGAAATATACTATGTTGAACCCAAAATCATGTTATGTTATACTAGTACACACTTGTATGAATCTCTCCATTTACAATTTTGATATTTAGGTCCAAAAATGATGTTTCTGTGTTTTGCAACGTTTGTCATGTTTAGAGTCAATTCTTGTGGATAAGTAGCATTTTCAAACTTTCCAAAAACAGGATTGAAGTAGTAGAGTTCCTTAACACCAACAAATCAATGAAAATCTAAATACGAAGCAGATCGATTTAAGCTTTCTGTGGTCTCTATCACCTCTTGATCTCATGGATAAATGTGTGAAGATAATCCGCGAAAATGGATTATTATGGAGGGCATGCCATCAATGTTTCTGCATGTAAAATTGAATTGAAGTACCAAGTATTTTAGTGAAGAACTAGGTATAAAAAAGTCAGGTAGAAGGAGAGCCCTATTGGCAATTCGATAGCTCTCTCTCTCACCTCGTGAAAATATCTTACGACCCTGTATCTTCGAATAAAGGTTTTAATCAAGCGTGTTTATATCTTTTAAAATTATGAATAATGGGCAACGTTGACTTTTGTCTCTACCTTTAAACTTTTTTTCAATAGCAGAAAGATTAAAGACATTTAATATGTAGATGCAATGGAAGTTATTCCACTTAAATTGTTGCTTATTATGCAGTTATGTTATATAGATATATCTTTCGTTGAACTCGATCTATAAACGCAATGAATGCTATATTTAACCCAGTTTAGGTTTTGTTAACCTTATGCATCATATATTGTTTCAGTATTTATAACAAGGTCATAAATTTCAGTTTAATCCACATCAACATTTTCAACAGACAAATTAATCGGAATTTACTATGATATGATTAATTCATATCTAATTAGGCGATTGTAATCATCAATTAATACAAATGAACTATTACTGTGTTAATAAGAAAATGAAAAGGCTGAAAATTATTCAATCCTGGTGTTTTGTTACTTGGATTTCCATTTTATCCACTGGATTTATTCTACTAGGATATGTAACGAAAACTAGAATATTGAGACTTCCATCTCAGTTAAAATTCGAATCTTCGAATATTAGGAAACTTCCTACTGTGCAAGGAGGGAAAGTAGAGGATCAGTGGGTAGCAGTTGAGGGCGCAGCCCTATACTATTTCTCAGCTTATATTGAGAAGGATAAAGTTACGTTAATAACCATAGCAGAGAAAATAGAGACGCAATACAATATAACATGCCGATTTTTCAACGTCGATGGAAAACTACTCCAAGCTAGAAGTGACGGAGCCTTGTATTACATCCCTGAGGATCACGAAAAAAAGTAAATGTAAACAGTATCATTTATGTATTTTTTAATGCTAAACGCTCCTTTTTACCTTTTTACTAGGACTGTTTATGTGAGTCTCTATCATGTTTAACACTCCTTTTTATCAGGACTGTTTATGTGAGTCTCTATCATGTTTAACACTCCTTTTTATCAGGTCTGTTTATGTGAGTCTCTATCATGTTTAACACTCCTTTTTATCAGGACTGTTTATGTGAGTCTCTATCATGTTTAACACTCCTTTTTATCAGGACTGTTTATGTGAGTCTCTATCATGTTTAATACTCCTTTTTATCAGGACTGTTTATGTGAGTCTCTATCATGTTTAACACTCCTTTTTATCAGGACTGTTTATGTGAGTCTCTATCATGTTTAACACTCCTTTTTATCAGGACTGTTTATGTGAGTCTCTATCATGTTTAACACTCCTTTTTATCAGGTCTGTTTATGTGAGTCTCTATCATGTTTAACACTCATTTTTGCCAGGTCTGTTTATGTGAGTCTCTATCATGTTTAACACTCATTTTTACCAGGTCTGTTTATATGAGTCTCTATCATGTTTAACACTCCTTTTTACCTGGTCTGTTTATATGAGTCTCTATCATGTTTAACGCTCATTTTTACCAGGTCTGTTTATATGAGTCTCTATCATGTTTAACACTCCTTTTTACCCGGTCTGTTTATATGAGTCTCCATCATGTTTAACGCTCCTTTTTACCCGGTCTTTATATATGAGTCTCCATCATGTTTAACGCTCCTTTTTACCAGGTCTGTTTATATGAGTCTCCATCATGTTTATTACACATATCCTGTTTCAATGTGGTCTACACAACGTTATTTTTTGCAGATCTTTTCTTCTTTACTCATTACGTGAAGATGAATCAAGCAAAATATTTATTTTGCTACATCATAATAGGTGCTATACATGTATATCATTTGTATGTTTGTAAAACCCACTTTGAACTAGGTGCTCAGATTTCTCAACAGACAATCAGTTATAAAGTATAATTCATATTTTATGGAGATGACATAAATAAAACATGCTTGTCATATATTTGCTGTTAGAAGGGAGATCCCCTCCTTAACGTGCATGTCTGGTCCATGCTGCTCTGAAATGATGCTACGAATTTGAAGACATTTGTACCATTGGTGAGTCTCCGAGGGCACATGTAACCAAGTCCGATCAACTTCAGTTGATCGTTTCTTCATACACTCTTCAAACACAATGTTTCCCGAAATTTCTGAAAGGTGGGTTCTGCAGCATAATTTCCAACCAATCCTGCTTCGTCATTCGGTTTTTTTATACATAAATTTCAGTCTTATGCCATATTTCTTTGTTTGGATTGAGGATCGCTGACGAGGGTTTAAGTACCCGAAACGTGCATGTCTGGTCCATGCTGCGAATTTATCTGTTCTTAAATGATGCTATGAATTGGAAGACGTACCATTGTAATTAATATATTAATATATATGTCTGGTCAATGGTGTAAATTTATCTGCTCTAAAATGATGCTAATGAATTTGAAGACGTTAAGCATTTGTACCACTTGGCGAGTGTCACTGCTGGTTAGGGTACATGTAGCCAAGTTCGATCAATTTCGCTTGGTCGTTTCTTCAAACGCATTTGAAAATTTCTGTTTAAAAAAAAATCCTCAAATTTCTACCCGAAACGTGTATGTCTGGTCCATGCTGTAAATTTATCTGCTCTAAAATGATGCTAATGAATTTGAAGACGTTAAACATTCGTAACCTATATGTACTATATTTCTTTCGATGCGACAACTAACAGAATTGAAAGGAGTACAGTCAAGGGGGTGGTCAGCGACGTGAATAGGGGTTGTAGGGTTTGTTCTTAGCATACTTTTTACCAAAATTAGGCTCGAAGAAAGTATGCAAAAAGCTAAAACTAACAAAATGATAATTATGTGAAATAAGTTACGTATCGACATACATGTATTTACTGATTAAATATTCAATTACTTTATTGCATCTAGATACACTGCGGCGTTTGTCCACTGCAAGATGCCTTATGGTATAAAGGCTTATGCTGTAGCCTTGGTTACCTCTAAATTTGAACTTCCACTGTTCTACGTTCCAATAAGGCATGTGAATCGACAGAAGAAATTCGGAGTCTTTACTGTGTGCATCTGTCCCTTAAGACTAGATTATGACGAGGGCGGCGAATTTGTAGAGATGATCGAGCTAAACCGGATTCTTGGTGCTGACCATTTTATAGTCTACAACTACAATAGTTCTTCCGCCATCAACTCATTATTGAACTACTATGAAGAACAAGGATTGGTCGATGTTGTCTCATGGCATCTCCCTTTACAGATGCAAGCCAACGAAAATTCGTTTCTCTCGGATATCCATTACTTTGGTCAGTTAGCAGCTATAAATGACTGCGTGTTTAGGAGCAAGGGTACCAGCCGATTTGTCGTTAATCAGGACATTGACGAGTTTATAATTCCAAGGAAGCATGAGAACTGGCTTGAAATGATTAGGAGCTTTCCTCCTAGATTCAACAGCTATATGTTTCGTAGTACATTTTTCCGAAGAGATTGGCCTGATGTCAACGAAAGTTATTTGCTCCCGGCAGATGCATTTTTGGCAAAAACGTATAAGTCATTTACAATTTTAAAACAAACGAGAGAAGATGAAATATTTCGTAAGAAAATACGAACCAAATATATTGTAAATCCAACCTGTGTAAAAGTTGCAGGCATCCATGAAGTATTTAATTATACCCGTGGTATACTGAACTGCAAAACTTATATCACAACAAGATCTATTGCACTTGTACATCACTATCGTTATGTGGAAGAGAAGGGTGACGTACACAAGACAATCGATTCTAGTATTATGACATATAAAGACAAATTACTTCATAGATTGCAAAACGTTTGGACAAAATTAAACAGTGTTCGAAACATAACTAAACGAACAGTGAAGGATTAAGGAATATTACAGACAAAGAACAAAGAACCAGACTACAGAAGACGAAAGAAAACATTAAAAACAGAGGATTAAACAGTGCTCTATTCTTACATCAAACATATTTTCAACCACGAACAGAACAGCAGGATTATACAAGTCGACAAAATCGAGAAACCGAAGAAAGAAGATAGTCTTCCGATCAGAACTAAAGAACCAGAACAACGAGAGACCAGAGATCAAACATAAAATGATATCAACGACTAGAAAGTTCATTTCGCAAGCGACAAACGACTGTAAATTCCTCAAACGGATATTTGTTATCTCGAAAGAAGGAACTTGACTTAAAAAATAGGCGATGGTCACTGTCTGTCGAAGATCGTAAGTGTCAAGATCTATTCAAATCTGAAAGTAAAATGGAATGTATGATTCAATATATTTCTATGACATTAAGATGACTTATTTGAAGTTGAGTCAAGTAATAACCAAGGAACAAATTACATTTTATCAAGAATTATTCTATAGGTGAAAGTTAGTTGAAATATTCAAAATGAAGTCCAGTAATTTTCTGTAGAGTCTAATAGAGTCTACGGTAATATGACTGAGTTTTCATTTGGTAGGGTTCGGTCACACTGTCTCAGAATATTTTTTTTCTATGTGGAATCCGGTTCTATCTGTTCATAGGGCATTTCATGCCAAAATCTGAGCCAAATCGAGACACAGTAAAAGATGTATAACTTGATTATGTTGTGAAACAAATAGTAGTAGAGTATACATTCAGTAATTTTTATACTCTTGTATAATATATTATTTTCTTACCATTTCCATTCAGGAACATTCATAGGAAGAAAAAAGACATGTATAAAATGTCCACAGGTAGGAATTTGGGTTTGCTTTATTTGTTCGTCTCACGCCTTATTTTGCTGCTTTGTTAGGGGACGACAATTTGAATATGGAAGGGACGGGCTGATACGATTTTGAAATAAATAAATAAAAATCATAATGACGTCCTCTTATCAAAGTATGTGTGATTCTTGTATATGTGATTTTCATTTCAATGTTGATATTCCTCTAGTACTTTGCTTTATTATTGTTCATTGTTAATTTTGCCTGGTAAATATGTGCTGATTTATAATGTTCCAAATGACTTTTGTCCATGTCAGGCATGTCTTGTTTAAATGTTGTCTGTGTGTTTAAATGTTTTGTTTCAATATGACTTTTGTCCATGTGTTGGATATATGCGTTTATTTTTACTTGTCTATATGGCATTTCAGTTCTCATTTATAATAAGCTTTAGATGCCCCTTCACATATATAGACGAGAGTCCTCCGACGTCAACTTGCGTGAAAAGGCGAATAAAGTTTTAGCAAAATTCGTTTCCATTAGCATGTCACCGTTTTACATCGTTGTTGATTTCGTATTGATTCGATGGTAAGCGTTCAAATTCGTTATTCCCCGACAAATTTTGAACGTGTTTAAAGGTCCCTTCACATATAGACGAATCCATAGAACGAAGCCTTGCGAATGAGTAAAATTTGTCAAACTTGACGAATTTTGAACGAAAACGGTGTTCAAAAATATGATCATAACGAAATTCAAACGCAATGGAACTGCTCATTGCGAATAAGAAACGAAGCACTGCGAATTGTTGCGACTTCGCGCTATGATACTTTAGAATGAGCATTGTGTATTTGTTTTTTTCACTTGCGATTAGGAGCGTAAATATGCGAAAGTTTACGCAGCGTTGCGCATTGAAACGAACTCTTCCGAAGCTAGCCGCGACATTTCCTGTAGACTAGCAGACGCTAGTACAATTATGCCGAGAGGAAAGGGGAAATGTACGTGTAGAGGAACGGGAAGGAAGCAGCCAGAAAATCGGCCTAGTAGTCCGTAAGAATTATGTGGCTGTTTTTGTAATATAGACTAAACGTGAAAATAAACTCGAAGAACTATTTGTTGAAAGCAAATTATTGATGTTTTTATGATCACCAAAAACAAAGCTGTCCTTGAGTCCATCATTTGGTCCACCTCTCTATCTGTCCGTCTGAGCTCATACATGTACATCCTGATATAATATATGTATGTATACATCAGAATTTGATTTTTTCAGAAGTTTGTTCATTTGGATAACGCCAGTTTGGGTCAAAGGTCACTTCTTTAATGTCGTTCAGAAGTCAAGGTCACTCTATAGCTAAATTATAGCATTTACTGCATGAAATATTTCAAACATTCATTAAAATGTATTTCTTGCCCAAATGATATGAAAGAATATATACAATGCTAGAAAAATACATCCATGTGTTCTATACATGTAATTATATAAGAGTTATAATTATTATCAAGAGGGGATCACACTCAACTTCTTATGAATAGGCTGTTCATTTTATTATAATAGGTCGACAAATTGTTTTTGATTGTGAGCTTTTGGACATGCCACTAAATGGGCAATTTCTTAAAGATCAATGTCATTTGTTAATCAATGATACAATGTAATATAGGATATGAAAAAACTTATTCAGCAGGCTTCACAAAATGTTTTGCATGATCTGAGCTATCTCTCAAAGGTATTAAATGTAATTATAGGATTAAAGGTCAAGGTTATAGATATGAACTTGTCGTTTCAGGTTATTAATATGAAAAATAAATTAACAAACACATGAAATTCTTATTAATCTCTTATAGGTCAATGCCACTCAGAAAACAGAAGTTCATTAATATTGAATTGTTTTGGGAGTATAGTTTTCTTTATCAATTATAATTGGGTGGGGGTGGGGGTTCAGAAGCAGTGATATGCAGCCAAAAAGTCTAATTTCTGGAAGGATCTAAGATTTTCTCTCCTTAGCTCAACCATGAATTGATAATAAATTCCAAATTGGCACCACATGTCGTGATGCAGCAATGGTCTTCTCAAGATAACATTGATATGCAAACGGAAACGAATTTTGCATAAACCTTATTCGCCAGTTTACGCAAGTTGACGTTGGAGGACTCTCGTCCATATGTGAAGGGGCCTTAAACAATTCTGACGAATAATAATTACATCCACCATTCGTAATAATACGTTTCAATGTGTTAAGCATTCGGTGCGCCTTCGCTATGCTTCGTTAACTGTCGGAAGCAATTTGATTGTGACCTCTTAATTTGCATATTTTATACCGTAAATTACATATCAGTCATTGAGGGTGCAAAGAAGACGCATCATTGCGACGTTTTGCGAACAAGTACGAGACGTAACAAATGTCTGCGTTTCGTAGCGAATTCAAAACCAATTTTATGACGAATATAGTTGCGAATTATAACGATTGATTAAAACGATGCACGAATGCTTTGAACAAACCATGACGACATGTAACTACAACGTTCGAATCCAAACGAAGCAAGATGAATCGCAATCTTGCGAAATCTCTTGAATAGCCATACAGTTTTGCTATCAGTATTGTCCATCCGTCCGCAAGTCTGTACGCCAGGAATGCTTTTAGAATTTCGTTCATTCTTGCCATCTTTATGGTCAACACATAACTGCTATTTAATAGATAATTGTGTGCTCCGGGTTTTTGTACAAAACACCGAAGACAACATGAAAACACTGAACACAATAGACTAAACAAAAAACAATGGGCAACCGGTGCTGACTCAGGCCAGTCTTCTGCCATGTTAGTAGCAAATGGAGTATAATTCGGATAACGTGAGCACAACAGTCTCACTCGTTCTGTTATCCTGCGATCTCAAAAAGACAATAAGACGCATGTCTTAATTGAAATGAAAAGGAACTGAATAAAGAGGGCCTTTGCCAGATTAAAAAAAAAGAAGAAGAAATTTCATGTGCAATCATATTGCAATCAAAATTCCAGCCCCACCCCATTTGCCTCTTTCCATTTCATCAGCTGCAATAATTTCCAGTGGAATCTATATATAATACAAAGATAAAAATCCGCGAAATTTGTTGCTGTTTAAATGGAGAGAGAGGAAGTGGGGGCTGGAATTTTGATTGCAGTATGATTTCATTACAATAGAAAAAAAATCTAGCACCCCCGTGACAAACAGCTTACCAACTTTCTATTAGGACACATGATAAGACTGATGAAACTGGTCAGAATCCGTCCTAGGATCCCGTCGCCACGGTTTGGTAGTATGCAATTATGATCGGTATATAGAAGGCGCTCGATCTTTTTTAAACAGTTTCGATTCAAAATTGGTCTATTTTGGAATATATTTTAAATCACGAAGCTACGTTTAGCTTTGATGGTAAGTATTCGCTATAATACGCGAAGCTTCAATAATGTCAATATTTTACGCACCCATTCGCTCTTTAGTGAATGAGTTCTGTTTGTCCAATCAAACGAACGATAGCGCAGAAACGTAACCTTCCGGAATAATTCATAATCGATTCACAATAAATAGTTTCTCTACGTTCGCTGTTCGTTACATTTCAAATCTTAATGGATATTTTCGTTCACAATTCGCAAAGATTGAGAAATTGTCCTAATTCGCAAGACTTTGTTCAATAGATTCGCCCGTATGTGAAGGGGCCTTAAATGAAGTGAAGTATATGTATTTTACATGTAACTACATTTAAGTGTTATTTGAAGGCTTTCATATATGCAGGTATTATCCTTCTTTTTAATTGATTATTTTTATCGATGTATCAATGTTAAACGTCCTCAAATATTAATAGCATCATTTTAGAACAGATAAATTTGCCGTATGATAATGTAAAATGGCCAAAGAGTGTGAAAGTCATTATGTCCAAAACTGTACCGAAAGACGCAACATGATGGGTGGTATATAATAACCAAATATGGCATGCTTATGGCGTGTTCATATCTCAGTTGATACGCTATGCCAGAGAAAGTACCAAATATATGGATTTTATTCTGAGAGCTAGGCGTCATTCAGATAAGCTTCTCAGTCAGGGATATGTTTGTGACCGACTAAATCGTCACTGAGGAAGTTCTACGGTCGATATGGGGAACTCGTCATACACTCTGATGTCCCACTCTCATGAATGGTGGATGATATTCTGTCATAGACCATTTGAACCATCCAACCAAAGATTGTACTCTATGTCTTCCGAAATGGAGGTAACCGGATGTGAAAATTCTACCGAATTGAAGCGGCGGGTGTTACATGCAAGCAGGAGATGCTTACTCTTCCTGGGCACCTAGTCTCAAACCCATATTGGGAGTTCGCTTCTTTATATATGGTGGAGGTTCATTTTTTGTTTGCTTTGTCCTGGTTTTGTATGCCTTCGGTTTATGATTTTCTGAATTATCGATTTTGTGCTGCATACAGGGATATGGTCATTGTCCATATTTGCCATCTCGAGGTCTGATACGCTCACTCTCTTTGGCCATATTACAATGTTTAGATTAAGGATCACTATCGAAGGTTAAGTACCCATAACGTGCATGTCTGATTCCTGCTGCAAATTAATCGGTTCTTAAATGATGTTATTGAATTTGAAGACATTTAACAAATGTAATATTTTACCTTACAGTAACGCAGTTTAGTTCTGAGATGACCGTTTAATTTTTCTTAGATTATAGTTTAGTATACAGGTACTAGTTTTGAATGAGAGATATGTTTATTCATCTTAGTTCTCAGTCAATAAATCTTTCATAACATATATTTCAATATATTAAATAAATAGATCACAGTTTTTAAATCCGAGAACTCAGTGGTTTTTCGTATTTACCCTTTCACTGTTGAGTGTCCTTACTTAGCTGCAGTCACTCTTAAAATTTGTTCTTAATCGGCATCAGTCACACCCTGGTCTTACTCAGTTTATGCATATCGTCGTTCATGTATCAAGTTTCGATTTGTCTCCTTTGATGGTTTGCTTAACCATTCTATGCTAGACTTCTTCAAATTCAATAGCATAATTTACATATACAGATACATTTGCAGCATGGACTAGACATACATGTTTGGTACTTAACCCTCGTCAGTGATCCTCCATCTAAAAATGTAATATGATCATAATTGGATGACAGCAAAATATTTCCACTGGGTTTGGGAAAAGTAACCAATATACTGCAAAACATTACACTAAATCACCAGGTGGCGTAACCAGAGTGCAATTTATGTATACGCACAATGAAGGCAGGTTGGGGGATTTTCCTGGCGCCATCTATGGAATAGACTTTTAATTTCCTCTTGCCAAAATGGGCGGCTCCAAATTTTGTGTAGGGTTTATTCAGAAGCGTATTTAAGTGAAAATATGGCCAAAAATCGTTGGAGGGTAGGCGCAAGGATCTAAATATGACCGAAAAAAATTATGCATGATGTTTGTTTGCCCATTCAATGTTGGTACTGCTGTGAGTCTCTTTTATCATTGTTGTTCGTTGAATCTTTGTCTGACGTGTGTTTCTCGTCCTTTGCCGTGTGACGCTCGTAAAAAAGTTCCCCGCGAGGGGTTTGACAGTAAGTGTTTTGTATATTTTCCCTGACATTGTCGTCATAGCACTTTCTATATAGACATAGCCGCAGAAACGGCCAACGACACTTGGATATTTGGTTGGTAGGGGTGTGTTGGCCGCAGGAATCTACATTGAACAAATCCGGAACCCAAATTTAGGATATGGCCGACAACGGGCGTGAACGTTGTTTATTTTGAGCTTGACAAAGCCCATTTTCTGGCCAAAATGGGGTTGTATGGTTACCATGGCAACGGATGAATACATACATAAATTTAGGTCATATTTATTGTCAGGGGGTCAAACTTGGCCTTAACATAAAGTAAATCATTGAAATATAAGGCATGCCATTTCCGACCCACATTGATGCTTACAGAGAATGACTCTTAAAAATTCCATTCGACCTGAAATTTCAAATTTGAGGGAATTCAGGGATTGAATAATGCAGAATTTTAGGAGATGACCATTTGATTCTGTGGAGGGGGGGGGGGGGCTAGTAAATTTTTTGGGGGGGTTAAAATTACTTGTTACCAGATAATTTATTTTCTTGTAACTCAAGGTCAGAATATTTACTTCCTGATACCGAGAGGACCAGAATATATATATATATTTTTTTATTTCCAACATTATCTGGGTCAGAATATTTATTTCCAAATCCCCCTCCCCCCGAATCAAATGATCGTCTCCTTAAAGTTTACACTAGAGAAACCTTACAAATAAAAACATTGACGTGCTACTTTTCTTCAAATTGATAAAAATCATCCTTTTTAACTTATCTTTCAATTTTGTATTCAAATCAATTTATATTGAGAGGATAAAGCAAAGAACCATAAATGGGAGTAGAGTACCATGCAATTTGCAATCGTAATAGTTTTCATGTATTGACTTAAAATTGTGGTTATGCAAGTTCGACATATCACGATGGAATTTATATTTTGAGTTATCATATTGTTGAAAAATGAAATGCAGTTGATAAGACAAATCATCGCCAACCGATCCGTCATGTCTTTTCATTTTCAATACATAATCGTTCTTCGTATCTCCGCTTATAAAGGCAAACCAAACAAAAGATTTTGCTAATGAATAAAAGTGAATCCTAAATCATTGAAGAGTAAGCATCTCCCGTTTGCCTGCAACATCCGTTTATAGTGCTGTGATGAAAAGGTCACAACTAGTTTGTGTTTTCAGATACGGGAGCTCTTTTTTTTTACAGTGAGAGGGGTTATGATTAATCTATAAAACACATAGGTGTTTTTCATTGAAGATCCTTTCCTTTTCTTTGAATATCTCTTAATATAAGGACAAGAAACATTGAAGTTTCCGTCAATCGTTCTTGATTGCAGAATACAGAAACATAGAACTTAGTAGGCTAAAGGAATAATTCCACTGACATGCTCATTTCAGCGGGAAATATATGTTACATTGTACATTTGACATTAGATGATCTGACATAAGACGACATCATTTAAACTAAGCAAATTACAGCCTCTCAAATTGATCGTCTCATGTGTGAAGAATCGGTGAAGAACCCATAAAGTAAATACTCAAATACAATATATACCGTAGGGCTGGTGTCATTCCCATCGAGCCACCGGAGTAGTTACCTTTTGTTAGAAGTTATTTTGAAGTTTCTACATGAAGAGGGATAGGCTTCTTTAAGAAATGCCATATTTTTACAAAATATAAATCGTTGACGCAATATTGCTCTCTCCAATTCAATTCTTTATTCTAAGCACCTTTGTGAGCAATGGTATACGTAATAGAGAAAATATATATATCGAGGTTATGCAAGCAATTCAAAAAATCTCCGACATCCCTTGTTTTTTATCGTTTCGATGTAAATCATGAAAATGAAGGGATGGTAATTAAATATAAGAGAGGTTGAGAACTTGTACGGGTACGTCTAGTGTACAAGTTGAACTTCACGTTACTGTTGTTGAGATTTCTAATCAAAGACCACTACGTGTACTTGTAAAATTTTAGTGAACTTGAGTTGACATTTGGACAGGTTAAATTCAAAAGGGACATTAAGTTCAGTTAAATCTTCATTGAAATAGAAACTTAAAATAATTCTGAAATGAATGTCATATTTTTTAGGCGAGTTTCGCGTAGCGATCTCGGCTATAGTGATCACAGGAACCACGTGACCTCAGATTTGCATCACGTGACCCGAAAGCGTGACACTCCCGGGCCCCAAAATGTATAAATCGAGTGAGAATAAATATATAGTCACACAGTTTTACTTAACTCCAATCGTGTGGCCCCATGACCTTGGACCTCATTATCCACCATATTTATTTAAAGGCAGCGTACATTGCATTCCGCGTTTTAACAGTTGTTTCATAATGTTTAAATAAAAGTTAGAGATTATTTAAAAAATGAGGCTTCGTCAACTGTCTCGTGTGCACGTGTGTTGAGATTGCTTATAGGTTTATCGGCTATACTGTACCACGTGACACAATCCTGTAGGTAAAATTGTTCTCAGTGGGCAAGGCAACGCAGAACGTTCAGTTTTTCTATAATTTCGTGCAATACAGACCAATGCGCTGTGAACGCTTGATTGTTTGTGAATTCTAAAACAGTAGAGATCAGAACAAGACTACGGTAAAAGTTCCTCCAATCAGATTGCTTATTCAGTCCGATCTATGTAAATAAAATGGAAGGCGCTGATATTCAAATCGTAGCAGTTCGAGTGTTTAATCGATTAACGAGGAGTTACGGTCATACATTACACTTCTAGGTATAGAAATCAATTTAGAATTCACAAACAATCAAGCGTTCATAGCGCATTGGTCTGTCGCATCTCGCAAATATAATGCACTGACTGAACACCGAGCCAGGGCTGGAAAGGACACGCTTAATTCGAGTAAACAAAAACTAGGTCACTGAAGGAATGGTGCCTACGATATCTCTGGAAGTACGGGGAATTTTTTAATGAAATTTGGTGACATAGAAGATAAAATATATAGGTACAATCGTAGAAAGCATGATCTTATTGGAACCTCTATAGCCAATTTTTGCAGTGGTTGAAGTTTGAAATTTGACATGACTGTGTATCTGCAAGATACTGGCCTTAAACAATACACAGGTCGTACACATACCAGGCACTTTTACGGCCTGTGATTGGGACCGATTTAAAAAATCTGAATGATATAGGCCTATAATTGTAAACGTCTTCAAATTGAATAGCATCATTTAAGAACAGATAAATTGGCAACGTGGACCAGACATGCACGTTTCGGGTACATAACCCTCATCAGTGATCCTAAATCTAAAAAACGTAATATGCCAAATAAGTATGAAAGTTACCATGTTGAAAAAGTGTACCGAAAGACGTAGCAGATACAAGATTTTAGAACAGTTTCAAATGGAACAGATATGCAGATCTATACACCACAGGGGTGAGGTATCATCGCTTGGTCACAAACCCTTTCCTCAATACAAACCCTTCTATATGTCTATATATAAAACTTTTTTTAATATAGACATATAGAAGAAAGGGTACGTATAGAGGAAAGGGTTTGTGACCAAGCGATGATACCTCACCCCTGTGCTATACATGAAGAAAAAATAAACGTCTGTACTATCAGTGTGGATCCAGCTTAGTATTATGGGGGGATGTAAAGAATTGGCAAGGGGTCTGGGGACCTCCTAGGTCCCCAACGGGTCTAGGGCAGAGCCCTGTTAGGGGGTCGAAGCCCCCTGGAATCTCTTGAATTTCAGCCTTTTTAGGACCCATTTTCGTGACTGTAATTAATTAAAGAATGGAATTTGATGCATTTAACAATTATATTTACTGAAAGGTAGGTAATATTCACTTATATTCACTCTTTCTTGATTTAAAATGATCGTTTTACCCATGATTGGAAAATTTTAGGGGGCCCTACGTCCCCCTTGAATCCGTCACTGACTATAGCAGTCATGCTGACATAGGTCTATAAATGTTTTATTCCCGAACATTGGAAAATGGATTTGTTCTATCTACTAATACAATATTTAAAAATCTCATAAAATAGTTCGATATCATTCTAAAATGAATAAAATAAACTCGACATCAGTTCCTTCAGAGCTTTGATTATACTATTTGATAGAATAAAGGGGATGAAATATCTTGGAAGTAAAGACCTATGTGTATATCGCACTTTACACGTTCAGTGGCGACGTGTACCTTGTAAAGCAAGTGACGTCAAACGCAATAAATGATGACGTCACAATACCGGATCAGAATACAAGTACACGTACAAATTACACATAGGAAACTCAACCTCCCTATTTTTCATGTTGCATTTCTGCGCATGAAGTTTATCAGAGAATCAGTCATACAGTAAATACGCACCATCTTTAGGACTTATTGATCGAGAAATAATATTTCAGTTTAATATAAAAGACGTCATATTCAATAGACCTTCTTCATATTACCGTTATACTTGCATTTTAGACACTCCAAGACCCGACATCACTACTTTTGACGTTATTTCTAATTGTGACGTCATAAATCACATACGACGTCACAGTTAAAAGTTACGTCAAATGTTGTCATGTCGGGTCTTAGGATATGTAAAATACAAGGCAACTGCGGAAATATGAAAGTCGTCTATTGAACCCACAAAAGTCCATATCAAAATAGAGAAAAATCATTACACACACTCAATAGCTATCCGCTAGGCGGACGGAATAAGTTTGTGTGCACGTTCGTCTCAGAACTAAGTCAGCAATGCTGGACATTGGGGGTCCCTGTAAAGTGCGAAACGAAACAAAAACGAAACGAAACGAAACGAAACAAATCGAAACGAAACGAAACGAAACAGATCGAAACGAAACGAAACAGATCGAAACGAAACGAAACAGATCGAAACGAAACGAAACAGATCGAAACGAAACGAAACAAAACGAAACGAAACAGATCGAAACGAAACGAAACAAAACATAAATCTTAAAGAACTTGAGAAAAAAAAATGATTTAAGTGCAGAGAACTAGCATGGATGTCAATATCTGATATATTATTATCTTCAACCATTAGTTTTTGTGGCTGGAGGGTTTTTCAAAGGGTCAAATTTGACGATTAAAACATAATATATACGGTATATAGCTCAATTGCATTTTAAAGGATTAAAGGAGTGTGAACGGGATGAATAACCTCCTAGGCGGAAAAAATATTATTCTTGTATTATACAAATATTAGGGGGTACATTTCCTTTGAAAAAGGATAAGATTTTCTTTTTACGGAATTGTGCGCTCCCCCCCCCCCCCTCTTCCTCTCTCCGTAGATGATTCAGCTGTGATGGAATTACTGGACAATCTAAAGATAAAACCAACAAGCAAAATCATCTACGAAAAGATACGCCATCCTGTTACGAAAAGAATGACCAGCGTCCTAAATGGAACACGATTCTTTTATATGAATCCATTAGAGGAGGGAAAATACTTACCTAGAGAAAATACATGCGCGGGTCTCAGAGTGAGACTGTATCATTATGGACAACCAAAAGTACAACGATCTCTGCTTTGTACAAACTGTTGGAGTGACGACCATACTAGACAATTTTGCATAAACGAAAGCCGCTGTAAAGTTTGTAAAAAGGAGGGTCACATGCCTGGTGACGAACAATGCGATGCTTTCGAAATTCAAACCAATATCACTGCTTTCAGCGGAACTGGGGATATTTTGTCAAACTTTTTCCCTTGTACGTTTGATGTCTACGGTATTACGCACCAATCAGCAGAACACGCTTTCCAGTACACTAAATCTATCAGATGTGGAGATCTTGAAACTGCGTCGAAAATTAAAGAAGCACCGGATGCCCTTTCCGCAAAAAAGCTCGGCGACAAAGTTCGTGAAAATGATCAGTGGAGAGAGTCCAAATTTGCAGTAATGGAAGAAATTATAGAAAATAAGTGCGTGCAAATGCCGATGTTTAAAGAAAAAATTCGAGAAGCCAAACGCAATACAGTTTTCGTGGAGACAACTTTCAACGGAACATGGGGTTCAGGTCTGGATCGTAAGGGAACCGTAAATACAAAACAAAATATGTGGCCGAGGAAAAATAAGCTCGGTGAAATTATCAGCAAAATTGCAAAAAAGTTGAGAAAAAGAAAGAAAAGTTATCAGTGGAGTCGACCAAAATCAAAACAAAATTCAAAGGAAAATACACGCCAGCGCGATATAGCCCAGATGCTTCGAGATCTTCGTATAAACTCGGATACCGACTCTGTATCAGGTTACAACGCGAGCGACACGGACTCATCCGAGGACGCACAGCCGAAAGCTGCTGCCACCACACAAACATAGAAGTCCGAGAGATACGATTAGAGATATACTGACACAGAACAAGACAATGAGACTCGATAGTGTCGGTATGTTCAGATACATCATTATATTATAAATGCTTATTAATCATGTTATTAATAATATTATTAGCAAATATCACTCTGAATTATGGACAGACTTAATATTATATCAGTCAATGCTAGGGGACTGAACCTAGATGAAAAAAGAAGTAAATTTTATGAGTGGATGAAATTAAATGAATTTGATCTTACATTTATCCAAGAAACGCACTTTATTTGTGAAAAGAAAGATGCATATTCTAAACATTGGAATGGTAAAATAGTTCATGCCTTTTCTAACTCAAAATTTAGCAGAGGTGTGTCGATTTTTATTAAAAAAGATTTAGATATTGAAATAACTGATAAACATGTATCATCTGATGGTAGAATAATTGTTTTAAATGCAAAACTTAACAACAAATACTTTTCTTTTTTGAACGTATATGCACCAAATGAAGAAAAATCAAAGGTATGTTTTATAGACAAGGTAAAAAAATTCATCATAAATTATGCTGAACATCAAGATAATATGTATATTTTTGGTGATTTGAATTGTAATTTTGAAAAAGAAAAAGATAAAAGCCAAAAAAAAAAGCTAAAGCAACTTTTAGTACATTTTGACTTAATTGATATCTTGGATAACTTGCATAAAAATTTAAAGGGATATACATGGTGTGACAGTAAAGATATCCCTAGGAGTAGAATAGATTTCATTTTCACAAATAATTTTAATGTTCAAAATATAAAATCTATAACCGTAAGACGAATACCTGGAAAGCATAGCCATAACATTAGAATGACGGACCATAGATATTTGAATTTGAAAGTTAATATTTATAACTCTAAAAGAGGCAAAGGTTATTGGAAACTAAACTCTAATCTTTTGAAAGATGAAACATATAGAATGGGTATTAGAACAATATTAAAAAACCTCGAAAATGATGACCCCATACGAAAATGGGAAACTTTTAAATCAAAAGTAAAAGATTTTTCAATAAATTTCTCTAAACATAACAAATCAAAACAAATTGAGAAAGTTAAAATGTTGGAGTCAGAACTTAACGAAATAGAGACCGGAAGCTACGCAGAGTTTAATTTAAAGCGAAAGAATGAAATAGAAAAAGAACTTGATGATATAAATAGAGATTCTGCCAAAGGGGCCATACTTAGGTCAAAGATCAAATATGTAACTGAAGGAGAGCGAAACACGAAATTCTTTTTATCCTTGGAAAAACAACATCAAGAAAATAATACCATTAGATGCAATGTGTGATTTTTATTTAAATTTATATAAATCTAAAAATATAAACAATGAAAACATTGATGAATATCTCTCCAATATTGAAACCCCTATCTTATCAGACGCAAAGAAAAATGACCTTGAACAAATAATTTCTAAAAACGAAATTAAAGAAGCCGTGTTTAATATGAAGAAAGGTGTTAGCCCCGGCCTGGACGGACTGAATACAGAATTCTACCAGTCCTTCTGGAATGATATTGAAAACCTTTTTAGTGAATTAATAGTTTTTATTTTTGATAAAAAAGAATTGAGCTTTACACAAAGACTAGCAGTAATTACTCTTATATTCAAAAACGGAGAAAGAAATCTGTTAAATAAACTACAGACCTCTTAGTCTTACCAACACAGACTACAAAATTATTGCTTTTGTTTTGGCAAAGCGAATACAAAATATTATAGATAATCTTATTGGTGATCAACAATCAGCATATATTAAGGGTCGAACGATTAGTCAGAATGCAAGATTAGTACTTGATCTTTTCGAACATTGTGAATCTGATGATAATGAAGGTCTTTGCTTTTTCTTGATTTCCAAAAAGCATTCGATTCAGTTGAATGGAACTTCTTATTTAAAACACTGAAAAAATTTAACTTTGGAGAAACTTTTATTTCATGGATAAAAATTCTTTACACTAAACCAATATTCAGATTGAAAAATAATGGATGGATAACAAAAACATGTCATATGGAGCGTGGAATCAGACAAGGCTGCCCTGTCTCTGCGATATTATACTTATTTGTAGCGGAAATATTGGCACTTAAAATCTCTCAAAATAAAGATATAGAAGGTATAAACATAAATGGTAATGAAATAAAGACAATACAACACGCGGATGATTTGACACTATCTTTAAGGTTCATAGTTACACCCTTTCCAAAACACCCCCAAAACACTGTTAAACATCACAGGTAAAGTTTTATTGATTTTATTGGTAGAGAACAATGTCATGTATAGGTTTTTAATGAAAAAAGTGTATGTCAACGAGCTTCCAATGGATTTATGACCTTCCAAAGAAGCACATCTCCATTTTTTCCTGAATATTCCTCAAATTTGCATCATATCATCAATAGACCCCTGTTGTTTTAAACCTGATGCATGATTGTATATGGTCATTCTTTTGATAACGAAAGAAGGTCTAAAACAAATAAAAAATAGATAATACATCAATGTTGGTACGTCAAATTCTATGAAATAGTAAATATTATACCATTTTAGGCTCTATTCTTGACGTCATTATTTTTAGAGTCCAACCAGTAAATGACGGGTTTAAGTAAATTGTTAACATGCCAATGAGCGGAAAAATTGCTATCTTAATCTAAGTTAACATATCTTTCAAAAATAAAAATAAATGTAGCAATCATCGAGCAAAATTTTAAGTTTGATACAAAATTATGACCTTAACCCCCCCCCTCCAGATTTTGTTACAAAATGCTGGCAAGAGATTCCCTCCGTGCTCTATTTGGATTTAAATCTCCTGAACCGTTCATCTAAATTACTCCAGTTTTCATCCATATATCAATTGGAAATAGAACTGATCAAAAAGTTAATTTTGTAACCCATTTTATAATATTTAACCATTATATCAGTAATATTAACGCCTGCAACAGTTTTAAGCAAATGACGTCACGTGATGCATTTGGCCATTTGAACGTCAAATCAAATTGATAAAGAAAAAGAACGGTCCCGAATGAAATGGGACGATGAAAGCAAGATGTTTATATTGTGAATAGGATTATAAATGGATAGAATGTATTCTGACAAATGAATACGCAAAGAAAATTACTAATACTTGTATGCAAGTTCAATCATACGTTATATACAATATACGGGCTTAGTCCATTTATGTTGCTATCCATTTGTTTTGGATGAGGAGAAAAGCCGGGAAGGGCTAAAATCGGCCTTGTGACAGAATATCTTTTCGAAATGATTTTTTTTTTAATTTCTATATTGATGAAAAATCATATCTATTTCCGCATGACATCTGTTTTCTTATAAGAAAGGGTAAACAATAGCACGAACAACGTTGTTTTGAACCAGAACGTCGCTCGATCGGCGTTTTGAAACCTATTTGTCATATATAAGAATCTGGGTTTCAAAACAGAAAAAATTTAAAAGGATTTTGTTTTATTTTTAACCAAAAATAAAACCACCAAATAATCTATATTGACATGTAAAATGCAATTAACTGACTTCAGTAAAACAATGCTGCAACTGAGTTATATCTTCGATTAATATTATAAACCTTCCATACCCCCCCCCCCCCTTTTTTTTTTACTGATATACTTGCACATATTTCATTATAGTCGTTAGATGACAAATCATTTCCTGACTGCAAAATAATCTTAGTGTACAATGTAAGACGATAAAAACAGTATTCCTTGCATTTACGGATTTATGGAGATCATATAATGTAGGTAAGTCGGCATACGTCTTTTTTATCATACATGCTGGGATATTCAGTATTATGACATCCAACGTGGGTCAAGGTCATCCTCAAGGTCAGTGTGACTCGTTCAGGATCAGATATCCTTTAGGTAATTTTAAAAGACTTTCCATTCCTATATTAAACGTATACCGGTAATAATAATTCACTGCCGGGGAGAGGTTTAGGCAATAATCCTTAATCATTGATTTATAACAGGTCCATGATTTCGCATTGTAAGAAAAGGAGAAATACAAATAATGTAAAAAGGAGAACTTTTTCAAAAGGAGGATTCACTTTGAGAAGATTTAACTTATAGTACTATGTCATTTGTCATGAAAATTCTTCTGTTCGATAAATTCAAAATAGAATTATTACGGATATAATAAATGGCGAATCTTAAAAATAGCGAAGAGAAATCGTGGCGTAACAGCAATACCCCCCCCCCCCCCCGGCCCTTATCATGATGCTTGCTGTTCTAAATATCACTACTCCTAGATATATAGACATTTTGCGAGAAATTAACATACATTTGTTTTACCCAAATCACGCATGTAAACTAAGGAGTTGTTTCCTAATTGATTCAAATGTACATTTTTGTGAGATGTAGCTCATTTAAACCCCGCGTGTAAAAAAAAAACATCACACGCATTTTAATCAGATTTGGCTTAAATAAATGGTATAAATCAAACGGTAGTTTACAAATACATGTGTAAGCATAAAATTATTCTGTCGTGATTTTCTCGTAGAGATGACGGATAGCGGTAGAATGCGCTGTCAGTCTTTTCTCTGAATGAACATACTCATCAAGGAATTGTTTTACATCAATTTTTTAATTCAAAGGAAAATGATATAAGTCCCAATCTAATCAAAATACAGCAGTTTTATTTAGCACAATCCCTAAAATACTAGTTCATGTTTCAGGACGTAGGTGAGTCAGCGTCAGAGTGCCGATGTAATTTTGGCGCGTTTTTCGTGACGTCATAGATAACGTGACGTCGATTTTGGCGACGAGAGAGACTCCGAAGCGATTTGTTGTTCGGATGGTGTATCCTTGAACCTTAAATAATGAAAAATCTCTACAATATTCTCTACATGATATTGACACATTTTGTGATATAGCTGGTTCTAAAATCAATCTACAGAAAACTAAATGTATACTTCTAGGATCTTTGAAAAATAAATACACAGATTTGTTCGGGATTGAAATTACAAATAAAGCGATCAAATGTCAAGGAATTTACTTAGGACATGATAAAATTGAATGTTATCATCAAAATTGGATTAAAACGCAGGAAGATTTAGAAAAACTATTTGAATCCTGGAAAAAGAGAAAACTAACTATTTTTGGTAAAACTTGTATAGTTAATACCTTAGCCCTATCGAAACTAATTTATAAAGCAACTGTACTACCATTTCCTGATGAGACGTTCATAAATAAAGTCAAGTCAATAATATTTAATTTCATTTGGAATAAAGTAGACAGAATTAAGCGAAACACGCTTATAGGAAATATTACTGAAGGGGGAATTGGTATAATAGACTTAGAATCGAAATTAAAAGCATTAAAAGCAGCATGGATAAGACGACTATTTAACAGAAAATGTATATTATATGACATCCTTAATTCACATCTAAGAAACTTCAATATATCCCCAGAGTATTTGATCAAAACTAGCGAAAAGAAAATAAAAGAATTTTACTTTATTAAAGATTTACCTCCCTTTTATCAAGAAGTTATCTATTGTTTCAATCAAAGTAAAAAAGATGGGAAACTAGAGAATTATTCAGATACCGATCTACTTGTACAACCAATATGGAGTAACTTAAATATTGAATACAGAAATAAAACGATTTTCTTTAAGAGCTGGATAAAGAGTGGATTTCTTTATGTTAAGGACTTACTTTACTCAAACGGGAAGTTAAATACATTAGACGAGATAAAAATATGCTTATATGATAAACGAAACTGGTTATAAAGGAAGCTCTAAAACCTATCATTGCCAAACTTAATAATCCTTTTCTTATTCCTAAAGAGACAGACAAGTTTTCATTTCTATTTTGGGAAGGATATCATAATATTAAAGAAAAAAATTGTAAATTCTATTACAGAAACTTTATCAGCCAAAACTTTACTAAGCCTTTACATCAAAGTTTCTATTCACGAGAATATAATATTGAAAGATATCAATGGGCGCAAATTTATAAAAATAAAATAAAATCTTTAGATAACAAAGTACGAATCAATTTTTATCAAAATGTTTTTATTTTGAATCAAATGATAAAATATCATTTTTTAATGAAATTATATCATTTACAGCATTTATCATTTACAAATTTAAGATGAAGAGTCGATTTGAAAAATCAATAGAAAATGAAAATTCACTGTTAATTTTTTTTTAAGAAAAGAATTGATTCTTTATATATTTATAATCCGAATTCTAGATTGGTGAAATACAAAAACGTCATTGGTAAGTTAAAGCAAATTCTTTGAGTTCATGATTACACAATGTGATCCATTATCATAACTTATGTATGATTGTCGAAAATGTGTCTACTTTAATGGTAATTTCTAACTCAAACATTCAAGTAGTATATCTCGTATATTTTAGTATACTTCATGTTATCAACCTTTCCTGACCCGGGATCGGTTTGAATTTGTAAAAAGGTATATTGTAATCTATTAATAAATGTTAAAAAAAAAAAAAGAACTTGAGAAAAAAAAAATGATTTAAGTGCAGAGAACTAGCACGGATGTCAATATCTGCATATATTATTATCTTCAACCATTAGTTTTTGTGGCTGGAGGGTTTTTCAAAGGGTCAAATTTGACGATTAAAACATAATATATACGGTATATATATATAGCACAATTGCATTTTAAAGGATTAAAGGATGAATAACCTCCTAGGCGGAAAAAATATTATTCTTGTATTATACAAATATTAGGGGGGTACATTTCCTTTGAAAAAGGATAAGATTTTTTTTTTGCGGAATTGTGCGCCCCCCCCCCCCCCCCCCCCGTTTTATGATCTCATTACGGTGTCATAGCGTGGTTTTCTATCCCCTCCCCTTTATTCCTCATAGATACATGAATGGCATTTGACATTTACTTTTTTTAATTGTCAACTTTGACTCTCTCAGGAAACCCTCTCGGCAATAATTACAAATGTAGAACTCTTGGATTAAGGCAATATTACATGCTGATCTTGTCTTTAAATATTCGTTCTCGGCAATTTTTTCCTTCTTTTCTCATATTCTTTAAGTTTTATGTTTTGTTTCGTTTCGTTTCGTTTTGTTTCGTTTCATTTCGATTTGTTTCGTTTCGTTTCGATCTGTTTCGTTTCGTTTCGATTTGTTTCGTTTCGTTTCGATTTGTTTCGTTTCGTTTCGTTTTTGTTTCGTTTCGCACTTTACAGGGACCCGGACATTGGTCTCTCTCTCTGATTATATGTTGTCATCCATGTGTCAATGAGTCTGCTTTGGTTGTTTCTTGGTTCAGTGTGTATTTGTTTTGACAGATTTCCACTATTTGTTCTAAAACAAAGGAGGGGATCTCCAACAACACCAGGTTGTAGCACCCACAGCAAAACCCCAAAACACCCAATGCAAAAACACAAAGCAGACAAGCACAAAGAGACGCGTAAGGGACAAGGAAGTCAACGCACAACAGAGAAACATCAAACACAAAGGACTACACATAAACCAACGAGACCAATGGGCAACCGGTGCCGACTTAGGACGGCCATCTGCCACGGAAATAGCAGAAGGTATGGTTATCCTGGATTACGTGCGCACAACCCTCCCACTTTTCTGATTACCCAGAGGTCTCGAAGAACGTACAATTGTGGTGTAAAACAACCTCCTCACTGTCAGATGACCACACAAAAACAAGACCGCAAAACGCAGGGGCCCAAGCAACACAGATGAATATGTAAATGGATATAAAAAGAGGGCATGCTTAATACAATCCGTGCTCTGCCGCCGCGAGCTCATGTATGCTATCACCCGAGGAGTCCGACTGACATTCAGAGAGGACAGGTGGTCGGGGCCCTGTCTTCTCTAAAGAGGTTTGGACAGGGCCCGTCATTGAGTCCCGTCGTCACAGTCAGTCAGAGTGCAAGTTTTAAGAATGCGCTTGTACAAGACTGTAGATTGGTGAAGTACCAAGCCTAGTGTCCGTCTGGTGACATTAGGATCATACCCACGGTATAAAAGGCGTTTGATGATTCTGACGCATTTTCGATAGTGATGTTGTCTATCTTTGATCCTTCTTATCTTGTTAATAATGTCACCATAAAATGCAGGTTGTGAAATACCCAAAGTAATATACTCTGTTGCCTGTATTGGTCCGAATTGCAGAAGAAGTTGACACAATAATTTTTGTAGAATTTCCAGAAAGTCTTTACTAGTTTGCATGTGTTTTTTTCCAAATACAGATATCTATGCGAACATCATCCTCTAGGACTTCAATGGATATATGTTTCTTACAAACCAAAATAATAATTAAACAAATAATTGTATTTATAAATGTAACTGATTGCGTTAATATTGATAATAGTACCTCAAACATTCAATTTGAAGACGTTTAACATGCAATGTTGCAAAATTTTTATTTCTATAAGAAAATGTACAGTTAGAAGTATGATATAAATTTCCTCTCTTTGCTCTTAATCAGATATAGAAAAACAAATCCCCACAAATGTATTCGATCAATCTTTTTCTTTCGTTTTGCTGTGGTAATTTGCTTTTGCTGTCAAGGAACATGCTCATGCAATTAATAACAATGTGTTAAAGCTAATGTTTTTCGATTCACAAACACTTCTCCTACATTCTGCACAATCCTCTTCATAACTATGCCAGAACTTTCGGTAAATGAATTCTAGCCCAAAAAATGTAGGAATATCGTTTGACAAATACCAAATATGTGCCAAACATTTGTTAAACGTCTTCAAATTCAATAAAATATCTCGTAATTTCACTTACAGAAATGCTTTGTATGATGGACTTTATTACAAGAAGTGCTTTAGAATGAAGATCATGGCAACGGCAATGATGTAAATACAATGGGTTATTGGAATATCAACATACATGTATTATATTACATGTATTATAAAAATGTATCTAAAATGTGAAAAGATAGAATTTAAAATTAATCAGCAATAAGAAAATCATAGTTTGTATCATTCAGTGAATGAAAATTCAAAACAAACCAAAAATCAGAATCCATAGATCCAAATCAATAGACATAAAGTCTCTTGAAAATATATGATACAAAACAAAGACAATAGAAATCCCCATCAGTGAAACATATACTCTCACAAGATAAAAAAATATTCAATATATCACGTGAAAAACACTACAATAATCGACCCTAACTCTTATAATTAAATTGTTACGTACGAGGGTTGTTCGAAAAGTTCGTAGACAACCGCAATATTTCAGAAATGCTTAACAATAAGTATAAAATTTTCTTACCATAGATTCACGAGGTTTATTGAAATCAATCCATACAATACAGAGGTAATTAAAACAATATGTCATTTATAACATTATTTTTAATTATGTGTCGTGACGTTTCGCGGCGCAATACGAAAATTGAGATATCAAAATTAATAAATTCGAACGCAGAAATTGTCAATGTATTTATAGTTAATATTTAATAGTATTTGATAGTTACCATACAGACATTTGAACTTCTTACGACTCCACAAAATACCTTTCAGAGTGCAAGAAAATGTTTCGAGCGAACGCCAATACACTACAACAACGAAGGAGATAATTTTATGAAAAATCAGTCATGGAGAATGTTTAGGACAACCTTAGAGAACAAAATTGGCCGATCCAAACGTTCTGAAATGAAATTCTTGATACAATTTCTGTGAACAGATATAATGGGACCGGAGAATATCTCGAACACATGATTGCCTAATTATATGTGTATGATTTAGTTTTATATCGATTGACATATAAAATAAATGACTTTTACCCAAATATGAATAGAAACTTAAAGACAGAAGAAAGAAAAGAAAAGGTATAAGTTCTCCGTAATTTGCATGATGTCGCATTGGACGTCATTTAATGCGCCGCTTTCCGAAGTGACACGTAATGAAATACACCGTATTTCTTTCATTATCGACCAATTGCTACAAAGTTTGCACGAGAAGAACATACAATCTCACGGAATAAATTGATGTATAAATAAAATGTTTGTCGATGGCGATAAAAATTTATTAAACTTGTCTAAGAATTTATCGAACAACCCTCGTATCTACTATTCAATTTCTTGATATCATTCGTTTTCAGATTTTTTTTTCACGTTCAAAAAGGGTCGTATCTTATGTATGAAGCTGGAACTAAAAAGAATTTAGAAAGAAAGTTATCAATATGTTCGTATTTTGTTAAGAGTTTCCAATAGGTTTTGGTATGACAATGGGCACAAAATTCTTACGAAGAACATAAGGGATCGTTGGTCTGGTCAGTCTCAAAGTTCATTGTATTCATCTTGATGAAATTGATAGGACTAGCTATTCTTAGGTTATGGAACCTCACTGGTTTACATTATCGCTTCGAGTAATTTATGAAAAGATGATCCAGTAGTTTTATTGTGGAAAGATAATGGGTAGGCAATCTGTGCGACAGCACCATTTTCATGAATAGAGGTGAGCGACCTCGAGAAGAAAGGAGGGGATCTCCAAAAACACTAGGTTGCAGCACCAACAGCAAAACCCCAAAACACCCAATGCAAAAAACACACAACAGACACCCAAATAAATAGACGCAAAAGGGACAAGGAACATCACCTCACAAACCTCTTTAGAGAAGACTGGGACCCGACCACCTGTCCTCTCTGAATGTAAGTCGGACTCCTCGGGTGATTACATACATGAGCTCGCTACAGCCGGCAGAGCACGGACTGTATTACGCATGCCCTCTTTTTATATCCATTTACATATTCATCTGTGTTTCTGGGGCCTCTACGTTTCGCGGTCTTGTTTGTGTGATGTCATCTTACAGTGAGGAGGTTGTTTTACACAACAATTGTACGTTCTTCGAGACTTCTGTGTAACTGAAGAAGTGAGAGGGTTGTGCACACGTAATCCAGGATAACCACACCATTTGCTACTTGCGTGACAAATGGCCGTCCAAAGTCGGCACCGGTTGCCCATTGGTCTCGTCGGTTTATATGTAGTCTTTTGTGTTTGATGTTTACATGTCGTGTGTCTCTTTACCGTCTCGTGCTGTACTCGTCTTTTGTGTTTTTGCATCGGGTGTTTTGGTGTTCTGCTGTTGATGCTGCAACGGGGTCTTGTTGGAGATCTCCTCCCTTCTCACACCATAAAAACATTAAACATAAAAGACCACACATAAACCAACGAGAGAATACCGGTTGTCAAATGGTCTCTGGGCAATATTTTACTTCTAAATACATTCCACGTTGTCATGTTTTGGTGTCATTATCTGTTGTTGAAAGGATAATTCATATTTTCACTTCTGTAGATTCACTTCTGTATATAATGTCAATTCAAGTATACAACATATAAAGCAACACATGAAAATCACTGGAAGGGGAGTACATTCGACCATATATTGTACAAACATGAACTGATAACCTTGTTGAACTGTAGATGTACATGTATGTAAGATGATCTACGATCCAATTAGAATTATATCTTTATTGAACGCCTTAACCGTGTGTAGTACTAGTATGTAACATATTGATTTGCTGTACTTTGGACCTAGACTTACAGACTCATTTCTTAACTTTTTTCCAGAGTATATGTAACTGGGAGATATTTCTGAAACTTCATTCTATGAGGAATCAAACAGCAGAGTCGGTGATCAGCAGACCGAAATAATCAAACGTTTGACCAGGAAACAGAAGCCTATCTGCTAAATTTTTCGAACACCTTGGATAAGGATACCTATGCGCTATCGAGCTAACAGAACACTCGTTTCGATTTCCAATTAACAATGCAACTGGCTAAATTCAACTAAGTATTTATATTTCTGTTCTGTTTTACATATCTAATGACCCTGATCAAGATGGTCATTTGTAAAACCAAAATCATAGTAGAAAAAGGTCAGAGGATTTTCAAAGCCGGTAAGGATTGTTGTCATAAAATGCATAATTTTAATTGTTGTTTTCTGTCATGTAAATGTAGAGTAAAGGCTAAGCAGTAAATACTAAGTAATCTACCAAGAACCCAGTCTTATAACTAACATAGCCGGAAAGTTGTCGATACAAACATTTAAAAAATCAGAAGTTAAGGAAGGCAAAAGGCCTTATAATGTTATATGGCTTCAAATTCATAACGAAAATGACATCAAGGTAAGATTTGATTTAGAGATAGAGAATAGGTTGAAGAAAGGAGGGGATCTTCAACAGTACTCGGTCGCAGCACCCACAGCAAAACCCCAAAAGACCCAATGTAAAAACACAGAGCAGACATCCACAGAAAAAGACGTAAAAGGGACAAGGATCACCAGCTCACACCACAAAAACATGAAATACAAAACTCACACATAAACAAACGAGATCAATAGCAAACGGTGCCGACATAGAACGGCTATTTGCAACGCAAACAGCAAATTGTGTAGTTATCCGGATTATGCACACACAAGCCTCCTACTTTTCCGATTTCACAGAGGTCTCGAGGAATGCGTAATTGCTGTATAAAACAACCTCCTCGCTGTAAGAAGAACATACAAACTGACAGAATGACACAGGGACCCAAGAAACACACAGATGGGTAAGTAAATTGATATAAAAACAGAAGGCATACGAAATACAGTCATTGCTCTGCCGATTTTAGCGAGCTCATGCAGATGATCACCCGAGAAGTCCGACTGACATTCAGAGAGGACATGTGGTCGGGGCCCTGTCTCTTCTAATGAGGTTTGAACACGGCCCGTCATGGAGTCCTGTTGTAACAGTCAATCAAAGTGCAATTCTTAAGAATGCGCTGGTACATGACATGTAATATACTATGTTGCTTATATGGGTCCGAATTTCAAAAGAACAATATAACAATAGCAATAACAATAATTTTGAAAAATAGTTTGTTTAACCTTGAGTAAAAGTTTTTTGGTTATTTGTAAATTTCTACTAAAAAAAGTCCAAAACATCAGTACATGCTCTAGGATACCGGAGGAACTGCAAAACGTAGATACCGTATGACGGTAAATCTAGGAACATCACCGTCAAGCCAGGGAAAATTTACTATGTTGAATCCAAAATTATGTCTTTTGTCATACACACTTTTATGAATCTCTCAATTAACAATTTTGATATTTAGGAAAAAAAATTCATCCATTAATAAAATACCATGGGGATGGCGGGGGTTGCACGGGTATCTTAAACATTTCGATTAGTTTTTTCGCCGAGCATGTTTAACATTTGATTTATCATCAAATTTGGAATGGTGTTTCTGTGATTGTGACGTTTGCCTTGTTTAGTGTCATTTTTGTGGATAAATATCATTTTTACACTTGTCAAAAACAGGATCGTCAATAGTAAGAATATCATTCAGGTACCTAGAAGTTCAATGAAACATTTCAAATCATCACGTTTTCTTTACTTTTGAAGATTTTGGATATATTCTTTTTCATACATGTATAAAAATAATCTGCAACAAGAGGAGCACAATTAGTATCCATAGGGAACCTTACAACGTTCTTGCCAAATCATACTGTAAACCGTAGACACGAAGATTATTCTTTTGTCGGATATGAAAGTGACTGAATACAGTCCGACGTGTCACATTCCTATGAAAGCTACGGATTTGATAAAAATGTATAAATAAAGGTTGGAAAGTAACGTGACATCACTTTAGGGGTCTATATCAATTCACATTGTATATTGCGTCCTTTGATGGCCAGACATTCGTTGGTTCATTTTCCTACCACTAATACAAACCTTATTCTATGTGTAACCTGTTGCGTCGGAAATCAGACGCTTTTACTTGATGCTCCTGTGTTCTCGGTAGGTTTTTATCATTTAAATTACAAATGCATGTTTTATAACCCTCTGATAAAAGTTTTGTGTCAAGGATGTCTCATCTTATTTTTATTTACATATACATGGAAAATTGACTCGGGCTCATAGCCAGACTTGATACAAATGATGTACATTTGCAGTTGAAACGTCACTGAAACAAATGCCAGCAACCTTTTAATTAGTCCGACTTGCAGACCTACGACTGTGTTATCTGTTTTTTCGTCTTCGGTCTGACTGCTATGTATAGGCAAAACTTGAGAATTTCGGTGCAAAATTAATTTCGGCAAGTCGTCCTTTTTTTGACAAATTCGAGTCTCTTCAACCGAAAAACGAAGTCATCCAGTCCTCCTGTCCCTAAAATGTCCCCTCCAAGCCTAGTTTCGCCTCTTCTTCTCTTCCGATTTTCCTCTGATCGACTACATTTTGTCATGCGCACAGAGGTGAAACCAGGCCTAGAGGGAATTTTTTAGGGGCAGGAGGACTGGGTGACTTATTTTTTGGTTGAAGAGACTAGAATATGTCAAAAAGAAGGAAGGCTTGCCAAAATTATTTTCGCACCGAAATTCTCAAGTTTTGCCTATGCATAGCAGTCAGACCGAAGACGAAAAAACAGATAACACCGTCGTAGGTCTGCAAGTCGGACTACCTTTTAATTTGAAGTGGAGGCTGTTTTTGTGTGTGAAGCAATGTAGTTCTTACATTTATAAACTTCCTCCCCTTGCATTGGATAACATTTGAGAAAATATACTGTTTCAAGTGATTTCACATAACACTGTAAATCAAATATGATTGTATTAGGCCTAAAATATTGTGGTGGGATGAATAGATAACGAGGAATAATACAGTATAAATGAATCGAGCTAGCTTGAATTACTCTACTTTTTGATGCAGAGTATCATACGACGATTATGAATTTGAATGGATACACGCAGATTCAATATTCGAATAATTCGGACAACAATACCATCGGGAACACCAGCTTCCAGCATAATAATCATGGACATGGAGACATTTTGGAATTGAATAACGAGTTTAAAAGGGATTTTCTCTCGTACACATATTTACAGATTCTCTTCTGTATATTAGGTGTTTCCGGAAATATCCTGATCATTCATGTTTACAAAAACAAACTTCAAAAGAAGAGAGAGGGCCGTTTCTTTATTATTCTTCTCGCAGTAGTGGACGTTCTGCATTGCATCGTGTCATCTACACTGGTATTTATAAAGAATCTGAAACCTCTGACTTTTCCAGATAAATGGACATGTAAATCTTTGATTTACGGAACGAACTGGCTTTTTATCCTGTCGTTGTTTGTACTCCTTCTTATTTGCATTGAGAGGTACTGTAAAATTTGCAGACCCCTTAGAAATCAGTTTAACTGTAGATCAAAATTAATTATGTCAGTGACCAGTGTTATATTTGCTGTAATTATACCTTTACCAAGACTAGTTTATTTCGAAGTGCGTGAGATTCACTTAGGGAATTTGACAGGAAATGTTTGTGGACCAAACATGAACATAACTGGTGCCGATATCGTTATACCAGGTATATTGTATTTTAATTTCATACTTAGTGGTGCAGTTATTCTAATTCTGGTAGTGCTATATTCCTTTGTGGGACACGTTATTTATTTTCATAAAAACAGATCTGCTCATCAAGAACAACTCGCTGATCGTTTTCGTAAAAGTTCCTTCGTCGAGTACTCAGAAGAATTCAACAAGGAAAGAAGTGATGAGACGATACGCAACAGTTTAAGTCTAAGTTCAACAACGACTGGCTGTTCTTTTAAGAGAATGCAAATGATAAACAGAGCAACAATCATGTTTATGATGGTAACTTTTGTAACTATTATTTCCTATATTCCTTTATGGATTTTTGTTTTTGTAGATGTGTTGGATCCGGCGAGATGGTTTGAAATGCCTGATGCGGAACTTCATTTCTTCCTTTTCCTGAGAGCACTGAGTGTCGCCAGTTATCTATCAAACCCTTTCATATATGCTTACTACGACAGTAAGTTTAGAGATGCATGCGCAAATATAATGCGTGGGTGCTACAGGAAGACCACAGAAAAGGAAGGCTTAACATAATGAATTTGAAGACGTTTAACATTAACTTAAAAAAAGAAATAATATCCATGTTTTGTTCATTGCAAGATATAAGCTTTTTTGCATGTGCGTTTTCGCTATGTTATTGTTGGATCAGGTTTTTGAACTCAACAATAGAAGATGACAAATGAGATATACTAGTCAAAATTTCTAACCGACCACCTGAGTTAATATACTCCATTGTATTACCTTAGCATTAGATGCTTGCCATACTGAATTCTTCATTCTTTTTAGATATCTTGTGCTTTTCAAAAATTAATCTTTTTTTTGTACTTTGTGATTGTCGATAATTAAAGCCATCGATATGACAAAAAAATTTGTAGAACCAGCACTTCCGGTCGCAATAAATTCCCGCTGAATTTGTGCATTTATATAAACTTTTGTTTAATGTTCTAGCTCTTTAGAGTTGTTTCAATCGAAAAAAAAATATAATTTCAATGTCGTTTTTCCATATTGCTCATTTCCGAAAATCGAAAGAAAATCAATATTACACCTTGACGAGAATAAAAAGAAGGCGAATCTGTCTTTTCTCATGAATGGTCGAGTCAGAGGGCTAGGTGGGACACACAAAATATGAAAAATACTCATTTTTAACAAATACCAGGAGTATCCATAACCTCACTACCTCCCCTTCCATTTTCTTTTAAAGATATGGATCACAAATCTTTTTTCATTGATTATTAAACATGAAATACAACAAAATGTAAGATGGGATTTCTTCTGTATCTACATGTAATCCACTCCTATCATACGTGTACAAGCTGCGTACATGAATGTAATGTAAATGCAATTTAACATGCAAACATCTTCAAAATTGACGAAAATGTCATATTTAAACGTAGTTATACCGGAAGGACGATTGATAGAGAATCACAAACGATGGTTTAAAAAAATCCCGTAATTTAAAACGGTTTTGAAAAATATTATTACATGTAATACAATATGTATAAGGTTTGACAGTAAATCGTTTTATAGCAAATAATGATATAAATTGTATTTTGTATTTAGAGCAACGGAAATCATCTTGTTGATCAAATAATCATGTGTATAAAAAACAACAACAACAACAAGATCAAATGTGAGAAAAGCAATTCCCGCATGTAATGTAGAGCGATATGTGATACCCACGAAAGTAATCAAGATTCTATTCTGTCTACGATGGAGTGGGATTCACTTTTGCTTCTATGTAGAACGTTTGAGAAGATTTTATTCATTGTTGTAAACCGATTTTCTTTTCACCTTGTCTACGTGGTAGTCTTTGATATTTCTATTTTGTAACAGCAGATTCCACAATAATCATTATGTTAGGATAAATAGAATAGCATTTTTTTGTTAGTTAAAGCGTACACTTTTTTTTCTTCATTTTATATGTGTAGCTCCACCAACAATTTTGTTAACAGAAATTTTCGAATGCATTTGAAAAAAGGGAAGATCTCCAGCATGGCCACCCTGCACTTACAAAGCGAAACAAACCCACAAAAAGTGACACATGAAGATGACATCATACAAAACTATAAACCACAAAAAAGATAACAATATTCATTAAACATCATACAAAACCATCGAATCAGACGAACAGAAACATCAAACATTGAAACTAAAACGTGGGTCCTGTAGCATCATATCCCATCCATCCTGCTACGTTTCTCGGTTCATTTATGGACATAATAATTTTCACACTCTTTGGCCATATTACATTGTTTAGATTGAGGATCGCTGACGAGGGTTAAGTACCCGAAACGTGCATGTCTGGTCAATGCTGTTAATTTATCTGTTCTTAAATGATGTTATAAATTATGTTATTCAATTTGAAGACGTTTACATTAATGACAACACATAAAAGGAACGTTTTAGAAAAGTTGAAGAAACGACCAACACAAATTGATCGAACTTGGCTACATGTGCCTCGGGTTCTAGTCCACCATCGGGAACACTCACCAAATGGTACAAACTTCAAATTCATTAGCATCATTTGAGAGCAGATAAATTTAGAGCATTGACCAGACATGCACGTTTTCGGGTATTTAACCTTCGTCAGTGATAATCAATCCAAACTATGAAATATGGTCAAAATCTGGAAAAAAATATGTCTAAAATATACAGAAAGACGTAGTAAGATGGATGGAATAGGATGCTTAAGAACCCAGGTTTCAGAAATTTGAGAAAAATTTATATACAGAAACAAAACCCCTTAGTCGACCCTGTTTCTTAACAATTGA
This sequence comes from Pinctada imbricata, assembly GCA_033119305.1. Classification (NCBI taxonomy): domain Eukaryota; kingdom Metazoa; phylum Mollusca; class Bivalvia; order Pterioida; family Pteriidae; genus Pinctada; species Pinctada imbricata. Next base: position 52,839,061 of record VSWD01000007.1, read on the forward strand.
ATTGATTGATTATTATTGATATTTCTCATAACATTTAATTGAAAGGAAAATTACAGGGCCGTTCTAGGGGCTTCCTGGCCCTACCCCTTTTCGAATGCGTTTGAAGAAACGACCATCCGAAATTGATAGAACTTGGCTAGATGTGCTCTCGATCACTCCTGGTCCACCAGAAGTGACAATCACCAAGTGGTTTAAATGTTAAACATCTTCAAATTCATATTCATCATTTAAGAGCAGATCACATTACAGCATGGAACAGAAATGCCCGTTTTCGGTAATTAATCCTCGCCAGTGATCCTCAATAAAACAATGAAATATGGCCAAAAATTTTTGACAAATATGTCCAAAATATTCTGAAAGACGTAGCAAGATGGTTGAGAATTATCCGTTTCTTGAGACGATTGATATTATACAATTATAAAGAACTTTGATGTGTTCGAAATCTGGAGTTATATAAAAGGGTCCCAAATACAGGGAAAGTATGTCCTTTACATGGAACCAAAATGTCAAAATTATCATGGACTCTTGTGAGGAATATGCAAGACGTTGGGCAAAGAAAGAGGATGTACAGCTAGACACCCTTTCCGAAAGGATAAAATCCATCAGAGGGTTACTTTTATCTAGAATTAACCGATGAAAATCAACTGTGAACACCAGATTTGTGTCTATATTTAAAGACCCTGATGTTATCACAGAGCTTACCTACCTCCAAGAACATTCTGCTACGTCTTTTGGTACATTTTTGGACATAATAATTTTCATACTTTTTGACCATATTACATTGTTTGGACTTAGGATCACTGACGAGGGTTTAGTACCCGAAACGTGCATGTCTGGTCCATGCTGTAAATTTATCAGGTTTAAAATGAAGCTATTGAATTTAAAGACGTTTAATATTTGAACTACTTGGTGAGTGTCACTGCTGGTGGACCAAGAGTCCCCGAGGGCACATGTAGCCAAGTTCGATCAACTTCGGTTGATCGTCTTTCTCTTCAACGCAGTTGAAATTTTCTATTACAAAATTGCTTGAAATTTCTAAAACGTGGGTCCTGTAGCATCATATCCCACTCATTCTGCTACGTCTTTTGGTACATTTTTGGACATAATAATTTTCATACTTTTTGACCATATTACATTGTTTAGACTTAGGATCACTTACGAGAGTTTAGTACCCGAAACGTGCATGTCTGGTCCATGCTGTAAATTTATCAGGTTTAAAATGATGCTATTGAATTTAAAGACGTTTAGCATTTGAACTACTTGGTGAGTGTCACTGCTAGTGGACCAAGAGTCCCCGAGGGCACATGTAGCCAAGTTCGATCAACTTCGGTTGATCGTCTTTCTCTTCAACGCAGTTGAAATTTTCTATTACAAAATTGCTTGAAATATCTAAAACGTGGGTCCTGTAGCATCATATCCCACTCATTCTGCTACGTCTTTTGGTACATTTTTGGACATAATAATTTTCATACTTTTTGACCATATTACATTGTTTAGACTTAGGATCACTGACGAGGGTTTAGTACCCGAAACGTGCATGTCTGGTCCATGCTGTAAATTTATCAGGTTTAAAATGATGCTATTGAATTTAAAGACGTTTAACATGTCATCACACCAGCGGACAAAGCCTCAAATAATCACACATTTACTTGCAAAAAGTACTATTTCGACAGTCTAGTTAAAGAGTTGGGTTTAAATTCGACACCTGGAAATCCCACTTACACCCCAACAAACCTTTCTGCCTCTGAAATAATAGATAACCACAAATCAGCTCTTGCTGCCTTTGGCTTCGACACTACCAATTTAGATTTACCATACTTATACTGCATACCTAAAATGCATAAGAATCCGTATAAACAACGTTTCATCGCTGGTTCCTCAAAATGTTCTACGAAATCTGTATCGATCTTACTCACCAAAGTTTTATCTGAAATCAAATCTGGGCTTCAAAAATATTGTTCGACAGTATATTATCGCAGTGATATCAACCAGATGTTGATTTTAAAGAATTCGAAGGAACTTTTAGAACATCTGAAATCCACTCATTTTAGTAGAGTCTATTCGATCAAAGCCTTTGATTTTTCGACACTTTACACTACAATTCCATATTCTAAATTGAAAGAAAGACTCACAAACATTATAAGTAATGCGTTTACAAGTAAGAACGGTAATCGCAAATACAAATTTATTGTTGTTAACTATGACAAAACCTACTTTGTAAAAGAAAAGTCCGATTCTGAAAATAAGTACACTGAAACAGACATTATTCAGATGTTAAACTTTCTGATCGATAACATTTTTGTGGTGTTTGGAGGAAAGGTCTTCCAGCAAGTTGTCGGAATTCCAATGGGGACCAATTGTGCCCCACTCCTTGCCGACATTTTCCTTTACTCGTACGAAGCTGAATTCATTCAATCTTTGGTCTCTGAAGGGAAAAGATACTTAGCTTCTGACTTCAACTTCACTTACAGATACATAGACGATGTGTTGTCCATTAACAATCCAAAATTCGCGGATTACCTGAGCAGTATCTATCCTTCGGAGCTTGAAGTCAAAGAAACTACAGAGACAAATAATTCAGCGTCCTATTTGGACATAATGTTGTCCTACGACACTGATGGTCACATGAACACCTCACTCTATGGCAAACGTGACGACTTCAATTTCAGCATTACAAACTTTCCTTTTCTGAGTAGCAACATCCCTTCATCGCCTGCTTATGGCGTGTTCATATCTCAGTAAATACGCTATGCCAGAGCAAGTACCAAATATACGGATTCTGTTCTGAGAGCTAGGCGTCTTTCAGATAAGCTTCTTAGTCAGGGATATGTTTGTGACCGACTAACATCGTCACAGAGGAAGTTCTACGGTCGATGTGGGGAACTTGTCATACACTATGATGTCCCACTCTCCAGAATGGTGGATGATATTCTGTCATAGACCATTTGAACCATCCAACCAAAGATTGTACTCTATGTCTTCCAAAATGGAAGTAACCGGATATGACAGTTCTACCGAATTGAAGAGACGGGTGTTGCATGCAAGCAGGAGATGCTTACTCTTCCTGGGCACCTGGTCTCACTCCCATATCGGGAGTTCGCTTCTTTTCATATGGTGGAGGTTTTTGTTTGTTTGCATTGGTTCCTGTATTATCCTGATTTTGTATGCATTCGGTTTCTGATTTTCTGAATTATCGATTTTGTGCTGTAAACAGGGATATGGTCATTATCCATATTTGTCATAGACCAGGAAAAATCATACTGACAGAGTACGAAGTCAGAGTTTTAATTCCAGGTATTGATCTTTTCGAATTTCTACAATTGTCTAATCATTTTACAGTTTTCAAATCAGCCCATTATGATGTCATTTGTTCTAACAAAGATACCACGTGCTACATAAAAATTCCTTAAACGTTTTCTTATAACTAATAGTGCATTTAATCTATACAAGATTTTACAGAGTATCACGACTTCCATTTTTAACCTAACAGAGTGCTATGAAAATGTTGTTCTGTAGACCTTTTCGATATGAATATTGACTTGAGGTTAAGATCTCCTCCCTTCTTTTTATATACTGAGGAGACCTAATATCTTTGCGTTGTAAAAAGAAATGTCTAAAATCTGATATATTATTTCTTATCTTAACAAAAATCGCTAAAATAACATTGCTTAAGTTATATTTTCGTTGCCCTTTATCGATTCAAATCTATGATTTTGCCCATTGATCACGAAAGTTAGATGGGTTATCGCTGCAAATACTTATATCAAAACCGATAAAAGCGTCATTTTGAACAAACATAACAGTGAACTTTCTTCATTCAACATCTGTATTTTTAAATTGGATTTTTCTACAATATACTGCATACCAAAACTGCATACGTCTCCTTACAAATGTCGATACATTACTAATTCTAACAACTATTTTATCCAGACATCTGACGTCAGCACTCACAGGGATAAAGGAACACATGACAAAATATTGTAAAACTGTTCTAAAGAGGAATTCTGTGAACTTCTAAAATTAAAAACTCAAAATTGAATTTGTGATTGACAAAATGAAACCTTGAAATGTCCAAGCCAATACGACTTCTTCATAAGACTTTTCTAACATGTTCACCACACTTCCTCATGATAAAACTAATGATCGATTCTCTAAACCCATTCAATTGTATCATTATCGAGGTAAATCTTATATTTGTACATTTGAATCAAAGGGTTTCTTTTCTGCAACATACTTTAAATCACATAAAGCATGGACATAAAACATAGGAGGGGATCTCCAACAACACCAGGTTGCAGCACCCACAGCAAAACCCAAAAACACAAAGCAGACAAGCACAGAAAGAGACGCATCAGGGACAAGAAACGTCAAAGCACAACACAGAAACATCAAACACAAAGGACTACACATAAACAAACGAGACCAATGGGCAACCGGTGCCGACTTAGGACGGACATCTGCTACGGAAATAGCAGAAGGTGTGGTTATCCTGGATTACGTGCGCACAACCCTCCCACTTTTCCAATTACCCAGAGGTCTCGAGGAACGTACAATTGTGGTGTAAAACAACCTCCTCACTGTCAGATGACCACACACAAACAAGACCGCAAAACGCAGGAGCCCAAGCAACACAGATGAATTTGTAAATGGATATAAAAAATGGACGTACGTAATACAATCCGTGCTCTGCCGCCACGAGCTCAAGTATGTTATCACCCGAGGAGTCCGACTGACATTCAGAGAGGACAGGTGGTCGGGGCCCTGCCTTCCCTAAAGAGGTTTGGACAAGGCCCGTCATGGAGTCCCGTCGTCACAGTCAGTCAGAGTGCAAGTTTTAAGAATGCGCTGGTACAAGACTGTAGATTGGTCAAGTACCAAGCCTAGTGTCCGTCTGGTGACATTAGGATCATATCCACGGTATAAAAGGCGTTTGATGATTCTGACGCATTTTCGATAGTGATGTTGTCTATCTTTGATCCTTCTTATCTTGTTAATTATGTCACCATAAAATGCAGGTTGTGAAATACCCAAAGTAATATACTCTGTTGCCTGTATTGGTCCGAATTTCAGAAGAAGTTGACAATAATTTTTGTAAAATTACAAGAAAGTCTTTACTGGTTTGTGAAAGCGAAACTTTGTCCTAAAAGTTTCTTGGTAATTTTTAAATTTCTACTATGAAAATCCAAAACATCAGTACATGCTCTAGTATACCGGATGAGCTGTAAAATATAGATACCATAGGACGGTAATCTAAGAACATCACCGTCAAACCAGGGGAAATTTACTATATTAAATCCAAAATTATCTCTTTTGTCATACACTATGGATCTCTCCATTAACAATTTTGATATTTAGGTCCAAAAATGGTGTTTCTGTACTTGAAACGTTTGCATTGTTTAGAATCAATTCTTGTGGGTAAATAACATTTTTATAGTTTTCAAAAACAGGATTGTCGATGGTAAGATTGTCGATGTAATGACCTCTGTAACATCTTGTCCTTCCTCTTAGACAATATTTATGTTAGATTTGGTGAGAATCTCTACAAGTAAGTTGTAGGGATAGCTATGTGTACTTACTGTGCACCTCTTGTTGCAGATTTATTTCTAAGAACTTAAAACAGAGAATTAATCCTTCATCTTCAAAAGCAAACAAAACATGATGATATGAAATTCTAGGTTCCTGATGATATTCTTAATATTGACCATCCTGAGTTTTTGTTTAAATATAAGAATGTTTTTTATCCTCAAGAATTGAAACTGAATTTTCCCCTCCTTTGTTTTGAAAAACGTTACAAACACAGAAACACCTTTGGACCCAAATATCAAAATTGTAGAGAGATTTTTATGAGTGTATATGACAAAAGAGATGATTTGGATTCAACATAGAAAATTTCCCCTGGCTTGATGGTGATGTCCCTAGATTATCGTCATACGGTATTTACATTAACAACTAATCCAGTACGCTAGAGCATGTACTAATGTTTTGGATTTTCATAAT